>OX243817.1:27135198-27232205 GCA_945859605.1 Lumbricus rubellus | reverse complement strand
AATGCCTTCCATAAACACTGATCGCCTTTGTAAAGAGGGTATGCGTCGAAAAAAACGAGTTGCAGTTAACGACATCATTGTGTCATATAAAAGAGGATCAGTGACGTCCTCCTCCTTTCTCCAGACTTGGGACTGGCACTGCCAAAGTACCAAAGCACTCTGAGGTCTTATATTTATATAGTCTGAAATAGCCACTAACTGTGATATTAGTAGCTGTTTATGTGCACGCTGTGTTAGTGCCTCACTGTGCCTTACAGTGCCTGCCTGCATGCATGCATCCAAAGAGCTTTCTGCGGCCTTCTACTCTGTATCGTTATGTACATGTATAATTGTATATGCCGTTCGCTTCTTCAGAACCAAAGCGGAATGGCTATTGTCTTAATAGCTGGCAGCTTCCATTGTTGCACGCCATGCCACTCTATCGTTGCCATAGGACACCGTTGTTTTTGTTTGTGGTCATGGATCTGTGTATACTTGGATGTCCGCCTCAGTACCCTTTATCCCTTGTCCCGCCCTGCCTTAGCTCAGCCCCCTCCCCGTGCAATGGGATCGGATGCCTACCTGGCTATTAAGATGTCACTCGGGTCTTGACTTCGTCTTCTCGCACGACTGATGATGACAACTTCCTCAGATTTTATTTCAGTCGCCGGATGACGGTTTCATACGCTATAAAATGAAACCTCACTCAGGTAGCGGATATACAGTTAACTTAAGTGGACGTCGCGTTACCAACCAAATTGCAAGAGACTTGCCCTGCGGCATCATGCACAGGGCAAAATACTTCCGTTTCTAACCCCGCTCAGTCGACAACGACAGGATGAGCATTTACTGAGCAAGTGAGTAAGCGAGTGAGCAGGCCAGAGAATGGAGTGCAAGTGAGGTTAATTGCGAGGGCGATAGAGAGCGAGTGACTGAGCAAGCCTGAGGCTGAGTGCGCACGGTTGGGTGTTTATGTAAGGGCTCCGGAAAACGTAAACAATCTCGTTTGGCCATTGAACGTCCGCGATTTATTTTAGGCGCAGATCTCGCGCGTGTCGACTCTCGCGGATCGAGGAAGGAGAGTCGAGTCTCTCGGGTCTCTCGCTCTTCTGCCATTCTTTGTTATGTGCTGCTGCGAACATTTCTTTCTCTTCAAAGCCGTTTTGTTCCCGTTTCGACTCGCTGTGCTGTTGAATTAGATTGCGAGGAATTTAGCAAACAATCACCACTTTTTGCCTCTTCAAAGCTTCAGACAGACAGACAGACAGACAGACAGACAGACAGACAGACAGACAGACAGACAGACAGACAGACAGACAGACAGACAGACAGACAGACAGACAGACAGACAGACAGACAGACAGACAGACAGACAGACAGACAGACAGACAGACAGACAGACAGACAGACAGACAGACAGACAGACAGACAGACAGACAGACAGTCAGACAGACAGATAGATAGATAGATAGACACGGAGACAAACACATACACAAAGTAAAAAAGGGCAGGCAGACAGGCAATCAGAAAGACAAAAACAAACAGGCAGACATGCAGACGGACATCCACGCATACAAACAGACAGACACGGACACACACACGAGGAAGATAGAGGAAGATAGAGGGAAATATTAATTTTGAGGAGACGTATCGTTTCGCCACAGAAGGGGGCACACAGGTGTGCGTTCATCGTGCGTTCGGATAATTATGATGGGCGAATGACAGATCATAATGACGGAAGAAGCGATGAATGACATATCGGTCGAATAATAATTGAGCAACGTGGTTAAGAAACGCACGTGGCTTCTGTGATCGGTTACGCCGCCATATCACCTGCAGTAGAAAATTTAATAAGTCCACCACCTGAGAGAGAGCGAGAGGAAGCCTACAGAAAGAGAGGAGGTGGAGGATGAGAAGGAGGAGGAGAAGAGAAAAGAGGAGGCAGGGAGGGAAGCAGGGAGGGAGATTTTGATTTTTGATTTTTAGAAATAATTAGTTCACCACCTGAGAGAGAGAGAGAGAGAGAGAGAGGAGGGAGGGAGGGAGTGAGGGAGGGAGGGAGGGAGAGAGGGAGGGAGGAAGGGAGGGAGGGAGAAATATTTTGATATTTACAGTCACATTTGTCATCGACTGTGGTCTTTGGCACGGACTGAAGAAGATTCGTCTGGTTTGTGTGGGCCCCTGGGGGTGGGTGGGTTAGGAGATGGTAATTGACAGCAGAGTTAAATATCTTTGATAATGGTCTATCATTCACAGCCACCTGTAGCCGCATTGATAGCGCGGGGTTTCATCTACGACTGGCGCCTCTATCGAGTACACCGTGTAATGTTTATTTAGTGCGACATCATTCGCTAGGTAGCTATCTTCAAACGCATGTTCACTGGTTGACATGAGTAAAATGTAAAGTAGTTAGTGTACAGAGTCGTCAGGATTACAATGGATGATGGAAATAATGTCCATGATGAATCGCAAAGTGTATGATGGTGGTGATGATGTTGATATCAGCCTTTCATGCATGAGCCTAGAATTTGGGGGACCTGTTTTACTTGTAAGCTTGCTCCTCAATCAAGTTATCAGAAAAAAATTGAGATAACTGGAATTTACTGTGCAAATTATGAATATAAGGTTCGCATTCCTTTGCGTGTACAAGGCACTCAATGAACTGGATTGCGCTTACTCTCGTGCAGTCACCGCGACTTGCTAGAGTTCAACAGAGAAGAATTGCCTGGTTCAACCCCCAGTCTTTCTTATAAAGTCCATAGTGATGTATGTTTTTCACACCACAATTTCAGATGTGTCATAATCCAACATCCCCTCTGCATTAATTTTTTCACAATTCTCACGCTGGTGTGTAGGCCTCTAAATTTTTGAATGAGGGATAAATAGAGAACAGGCCGGACATAATATTATAGGAAAACCTCTGAACTCAATGAACAAGTACGCAGACAACAACAGCAGGCATATTATATAGGCCTACATATTATATTATATACATTGTATATTACATATGTATTATATACATACATGTATATACATATTATATACATATATATGTATGCATATATATACATATTATATACATCTTATATATACATATATATATAAATTATATATATATATAAATTTCTTAACGATAGACCTACATAATAATGCACGTCGAACGATCGCACTTGAAAATGCCTATTGTCAAACCAACTGCCGTTCGACCGGCATGAGCTTCTGCGGCGGTAAAATTTTTGCACCGACGTTCGCACAACCTAAAAAAGGCATATAGGCAGATACTCAGACGGAGTGACCTTGAGCAAGACAGACAGACAGACAGACAGACAGACAGACAGACAGACAGACAGACAGACAGACAGACAGACAGACAGACAGACAGACAGACAGACAGACAGACAGACAGACAGACAGACAGACAGACAGACAGACAGACAGACAGACAGACAGACAGACAGACAGACAGACAGACAGACAGACAGGCAGACAGACAGACAGACAGACAGACAGACAGACAGACAGAGAGGCAGACAGACGGACAGACAGACAGACAGACAGATGGATATAAAAATAGGCAGACGGCCTATTGCGTGCATGGAGAGCGGCAAAGTTGTCAAGGAGATATGCAGAGGCTGCAGGAGAGACCTGTTGCCTGCTACTATGATGTTGCAATATTTATAGGCCTACGCGTCATAGGCCTATGCCTATAATAATAGCACGCATGGATTTTTAAGGAATCAATAGCAGGTTAAGGACAATCGTGTCGGCCATCCGTTTCACTAGTCTTTCTTATTCGATGACGATGTGCAGTATTAACAATGAATAGCTGAAACTCGGCAAAGTGAAGACTAGTGCATGGGTCTAAGCGTAATTAGCATAACTGAATATTAACGAATGCGTAAGAATATCGATGAACGACGACAGTGAGATGCGCTTTGAAGCAAGATGACATATGTTCGCATTGAGAGAAGAAGATCCATGGCCTACACTACAAGTGAGAGGCAGGACGTGGAGTAGGCTACACCAGTCGCACGATAGACAGGTGTTTTCTTCAAACGGTATTTAACTATTGTATTGTATTGTATTCATATAGTTCGAATATTCGATACAACAGGGCTGACTCGCCAGTGTTTCACAGGCTTATTAAAACTTTTTTGTTTCACCATGGTTGGACTTGGAGCGCCTTCGAGTGGATTTCTTAAAGGGGCGCTATGTTAATGCTTGAAATGAATGATTGATTGAATGAACGAATGAATAAATAAATAAATGAATAAATGAATAAATGAATAAATGAATAAATGAATAAATGAATAAATGAATAAAAAAAATGAATGAATAAATAAATAAATGAATGAATAAATGAATAAATGAATAAATGAATAAATGAATAAATAAATGAATGAATAAATGAATGAATGAATGAATGAATAACTGAATAAATGAATAAATGAATAAATGAATAAATGAATAAATGAATAAATGAATAAATGAATAAATGAATAAATGAATAAATGAATAAATGAATAAATGAATGAATGAATGAATGAATGAATGAATGAATGAACAATACTTAGACTATAGGCCTATTCAGTGTCTTCTTAATTGGAAATTTGCCTAGACCTATAGGGAAGCTACCAAGGACTCTCTCTATTACAGGTCTGGAATCCCGTGAACTTTTGTGCAGCGTGTATACGACTATACGTCATGTAACTCTCAACCATGGATATCGACGATCACGTCACCCCACTTAGATTCCTTTTTAAACACTAAAGTCTAAAGATTATGTTTTGAATCTCCAAAGAGAACAAAGACTATACAGTATGAGAATTGTGAAAAACTAACTGGGGGTTGGCCTATGATAAACTTGAAATTGGGGTATGAAAAACATACTTTAACATGGGGCTCTATAGAAGACTGGGGGGGTTGAACCCCCCCCCCCAACCCCCCCGGCAATTCTCACCCTGAGACTATAATAGTTTTTGCTTTGCAGCCATAAATTATTCGTCAATCTGCCCTCCACTCTTCCACCCTACGCCCGTTTGCAGTAATTGCAAGGCAACCTTTGTCACTGCAGACGGAAAATTTAGCCTCACAGATGTTGCCATGCGGATCGGTAAAGTTTTATGCTCCAAGCTGTCACTGATGCAGCGATGGTCCGTCATTCTGGGCTGCCAGGTCGTGGCGAAAAAAGCGAGTTGGGCTACTTTGTCAAGCGCTCGAGACTGAAGTTACGTACTCGCGATAATTTGGGCTCCTTTTGAATTGTGAGTTCTCATAATTTGACAGGTTGTAGGTCACCGGCTACTATTCACATTTCGTATCTGCTAACTTATAACAACTCCATGCTCTATGCAGTCTATGGCATAGTTTTTTTTATTGGCATGCGGACTATAGGCATGTCTACTGTAGCCTAAGAACTAGACAGTCCGCCTTCTAAATTTTTACGTCGATGGCTTCATCACGTGTTTTGTGATGTGACTAACGAAAAACAAAAAGTATGTTTTTGATGTTCACATGCAGCAAACAGCAGTTACTTATCATCTTCATTTAACTGCTCGTCTCGCGACTTTTGGGCTACTTTTTGACATGATCGCGCGGCGAAGCATTTCCGAAATCTGGCAACCCCGGTCCCGCGTGGTCATCATCGACGTGATGAGGTCTACATACATGTAAGATATGATAATTCGTGGGGAAATTCGTTTCGTATAGGCTACATCGTTGAAGGTAAAAACACGCATTCATACAGAGCGTCGTATAACAGTTACAGTATAAGTATTTGTGAATGAATTTATGTTTATCTTGCTTCATAATAATGATTATTAGACTATCTTATAGTTATTCTATCGCCGAAAGAAAATCTATTGGAAGCAGAAGAACAACTTGAAACAGCTATAGCATTTTAAAATAGGCCTTCCTGCATGGTAAATGCAGACTTTGTCTATAAGTTGCAGAAATGAGTGTTTCGTAAGCCTATACTTATACAATGTAATTATATATTAACTTTCACGCATCCAAAAGCATAGAGATCGTTCATCATGCGAATTTCATCTGCATGAACAGAGCGCATTGCAGTTCATAAAGAATGACATGGAGTCCTATACACGGAAGCGGATTTGCACTCAAACGCAGGAAAGTACATCCACATACACACGCACCCACACACACATAACACACACATTTGCACACACGCGCACACACAGCGCACACGTATATGCATTATGCACACACCCACCCACACACACACACACACACACATAACACACACGTATGCACACACGCACGGACGCATGCACACACACACGCACGCATGCACACGCACACGCACACAGCACACATGCATGCACTCACACACACGCATGGACAAATCAACACCGACAGCGAGAAGGGAGAGAAACAAAAGCATCTGACTATAATTTTTGATCGGATGGAAAATGCGCTACACAAACGCAGACCGGAAGAAACATAGCGCTACACAGGATGTCCATGTCATGATACAGATTTTACAATATAATATTATAACTGACAGACATCATAACAAGCAGAGTATACGAAACGAAACGACAGACTTAATTTGATGCAGACGAGAAGGATGATGGCATCGGAGACATATACATAAAGCAGGATGCTATTGCAATCGGTCAGATGACAACAGCACTGCTGCTGGTCTGTCTGTCGGATGGATGGTCAGTCGGTCGGTCTACACTGGTGCCAGCAGGCCAGCAGCAGCAGCAGCAGCAGCAGCAGCAGCAGCAGCAGCAGCAGCAGCATCAGGAGCAGTGGACAACACTGGACATAATATTATGAACGAATGAGTCAGAGGCAAACAGGTCAACGTTGGTTGCAGGTCGGTCCAGATATTTCCTATCGTATACTGCGTATTGTGTTGGCATACAAACATGCATAGATACATGCATACATGGATGTATAGATACATATATACATGCATACATAAATACATGCGTACATATAGATGTAAAGATACATACATACATACATACGTACACACACAATAATAATAATTAATAATAATAATAATAAATATTATTATATAAATATAAATTGCCATAGTAACCTCTTGTAGCATGACGAATAATAATAATAATAGTAATAGTAAATGGCCGGTGGCCATAGAGACATTGGGCCCATTCAATCCTTCAGCCTCAGACTTCATAAATGAAATTGGCAGCCGCATCTCTTCTATCACTGGTGACAGACGTGAAGCCTTCTTTCTTTTTCAACGTCTGTCCATTTGTATCCAACGCTTCAACCTGGTCGCTTTCAAAGGCACTTTTGCCTCACACCCTGAAGACGAGGCCTGACCCACCAGACGATCATTCTTCAGTTAATAATAGTCCATAAGTCCCTGGGGGAATGAAGTACCTCAGGGCAAAAAAAATATATATATATAAATAAAATAATAATAATAATAATAATAATAATAATAATAATAATAATCATGATCATCATGATCAACATTATCATAATAATAATAATAATAATAATAATAATAATAATAATAATGAATAGAATATAATGAATAGGGCCGTTCCAGACTGTGATTTTATATTAGGCGGTAGATAAGTCCCTGAGGGATCCTGTATACCTCGGGGCAATAAAAAAATTTAAAAAATAAAATAAAATAATGATAATAATAATAATAATAATAATAATAATAATAACACCAACAATAATGTTAATAATTATTATTAGTAGTATTAGTAGTATTGTTATTATTAGGCCTACTAGTAGTATTATAATATGCTTTGCCATAGATGAGTCAGTAAAAATTTATAGCTTAATGGCGCCGTGCAATGTTGATGTGCATATTACCTTAATCCTTCGAGCAAACAACCAATAAAACTAATTCGCACGGACCGTGTAATATGCTAATGCTAAAACCGCTCGTAAATAATAATATGGGAAGAGTCGATGGCACGGGAGATGACCAATAGGCTATTATCATATACGTCGATAATATAATTATGTATAATTGTATATATATATATATAATTGTATATATATATATATATACATATGAGAATGCACATACAAACATTAATGTATACTCAATTTATATAGCGACCGCATAATCGACCTGCTCATTTTCAATGAATTGATCGAGTAACCATTCCCTTCGCCAATGCTGTCCGTTTGGATCAGTGCCACTCCATTATTAATGTCCCCGTGTAATGACACGGACCGTGCTACAGGGGCGGATGCAGAAATTTTCGAAGAGGCGCGGCCAAAAGTTTCGGTCATCTTTGCCGAAAAAAAACCTGATAACCCTTTTTTTATAGTCGTCCGACCGAAATGTCAGAAAAATTTACCTTTTTGAGTCGTCTCGTCGTAATCTGTTTGTGTTATGAAAACCAAATGGGAGGGGGCCACGTCCCCTGCAATTTTAAAAGGGGCATGGCCGGATTGGCCCCCTGGATCATGGCAGAGTGCAACCAGCGGCGGAGTTCATCTCATGGCTCCAATTATTGCTCTATATCTACTATAGACCAACCATTCGAAAACAACCTCCGCATGCCATGTGCAATTGTGCATCATGTGCTAAATAATTGTGCCGTCGTTTATGTAGGCTTAGCCTATACGCAATTACGCATTGCCTAAACGCATTGCGCTTCAAACGTGTGTGTGTGTGTGTGTGTGTGTGTGTGTGTGTGTGTGTGTGAATCGGTCTCTGGGTGCTATAATAGTCAACTCAGGAGATGTGATATAGTCTGTATATACCCACGTAGCAGCCGAGTGCATTTACTGCTATGACAATTATTATTACTCCATTTAACATTCATTTGGGCCTATAGCTGGGGTACCCGGCGTTGCCCGGGAAATTTAGGATTCGATCCGCTTCGGCCACAACCCAACCACACCACAAAGCCCAACCCCAAACCGGTGCACCCCACCTCATCTACCCGCCCCAATTCCACCCTCTCCACCCCACCTCCACCCCACCCTCACTTCACCTCCACCCCACCCCCATATAATTATATAGTCCACAGTTCAAATCGCAACAGGCACAACGTCTGCTGTCGGAGCTAATGTACTGCTAAACCCAAACGCTAAAGAAACCCGACCCATAGAGAGGGATGTATTCTGAATAATAATTGACGTAAGTAGGCCTACACGCTGTCGCCGAAAAATCGACTTTTTAGGAGCAAAAAATTTCTCACGATCTTTTTTTAAGTCATCAAAATTTCTGACGACCTTTTTTGTCATCGGGTGGTTTTTTTGATGATTTTCCGTCCGGAAAATCTTCATCACGGCGTAAAACGGTCTAATTTAATATAATTTGTTCATCATAAATCGCGTTTTTTTCCTGTTTTATGCTCGTCATTTTATTTCTGCGAGCTGTTTTTAAATTTGGTCTTTGTGAGGTGACTATAGACTATACGCTGCACATATACTCGCGTGTGATATATCGTTTTCAGAGGTGAGTATACACACGCTGTCAATTCAGTTTGTGGCAGGGCAATAACCAAGAACCGTACAGCCCCCTCCCTATAGGCCTATACTTTGGTTTTACTCGTTATTTTTCTGCATCTCCTTGTCACACCTATTATAATATTATTATTCCAAATGCTTGCGAAGTCCGTTAACGTTTGCCTATAATAAGCCCAAATGAAACATATTACCGCCCGTTAAAGTGTTGGGGTCAGTGCATGGTTCAGGTTTCAATAATGCACTATGTACTCGCCGTGCTGATCTTTGCTAGATAGGCCATTGGCAATGTTTGGCATCATCGGTCTGTATACGGGTACGACAGTTGTACAATGTAAGCATGGCTGTACACGAGGGTATAGGCCTAATTATGCTTGTTTACAGCATGTATTCACCTAGCATCTTTTTGCACAATGTGCTTAGTTCCGTAAACGCGATATACAGCGTATAGCCTACTTACCTCACAAAAAGCAAGTAAATCTCATAAACAATTTTTTAAACATGAGGAAAACAGCGTTAGGCCTACATAAGAGATAAAAGTAATAAAATCAACGAAATCAGCAGAAAAATCTTAATAAAAATCATCTGAGGACTATTAAGGTCGTAAGAAATTCCATCAGAAAAGTCAAAGTTTTCGGCAGTATACGTAGCCTAGCGTGTAGGCTACTCACCTCAAATTTTACCAGCATGGCCTACACTGCCCTACAGCCATGTGTAAGGCAGATATTGTTTTGCACTGCCACCGCCAGTCAGTATGAGAATAATGTGAAGAAATAACTTGGGTTGGACTATGATCCACGTGGAGTTGGGGTTTAAAAGCTGACTTCACTATGAGACCATAAGAAAGACTGGAGGAAGTTGAACCCCAATTTCGGGAATTCTCACCCTGCATGCTTCCAGTCTAACTCCAATGAACTTCGCCCGTAGTGTCAATCAGTGCCAGTCCCGAGTAGGAATGAAAAAGGAGGGCGACGATAAGGATCTTTGTTATCACCGAGTATATCATTAAACGAGAAGCCTGGAAATGTCATGGGAGGAAGCTGAAGAACTGGCGATGGACAGGGACGAGTGGAGGAGATGCGTTGCCGGATGTGCAGATCTGCACGGGAAGGACTAAGTAGTAAGTAGGCTAACCTAAGTAAGTATATAATTAAACTGTATAACTGCATACACTACCATGCAGTTAGGCCTATACAGTGACCTTTTTGTGAACGATCTCTCATGAACAAAAGGAGATAAGTCAAATCATGGTGGTTTTCTGCGATCTTGTAACAACAGGGAATCAGAACTTAAATTGTGTCAGGACGGTCATGGACGGCGTCAAGGCGTTATTTTCAATCTAGATATATACCGTCCTGCCACTTATTTGGCCAGCACACCAGAAAACAGTGAAAAGGTGAATGTTCTTTTTTTACACTTTGAGCACTGCCCGCTATTCTTTCAGCTAAGAGGGAATTAAATTTTTCATTATCGGCGGCTGCTGCTAAAGTCGAGTAAAATCTTTAGAATTCGCAGCAATCAAAGTTCCATAAGTTTTTATGGTTTTGGCATCATATTATCAAGGCATCGATTAGTGCTGAGAAAGTTAGGAGGAAGTCGATTACTGTCACTCGTCCTAATTACATAGCAACGCCACTGAACATAATGTAAAAATTTCCAGCCTTTGGACAGCATGTATACAGTATTCTGTACATTTACTGAGGATGGCCAATACAGCCAATGTTCTTGTCTATAACTTTACGTATTATAGATAGGAAAAAGTCGACAGACAGACAGACAGACACAGACAGAACAGAAAGACACACAGACAGACAGACATACAGAGACAGACTGCAGTATGAACTTCCGTTCTTGAACACGTGCTCTAATAGGCTACATGTACACGCGTGTGGCCTACAGAGACCGACCTGCCGACTGAGCCATGGGGAGGCAGGTTGCCAGAAGGTGTACTGAAACCGGAGAAGCTCGAGAAGGCTGGCTGACCTATAGCTGTTGTAGTTTCAACTCTATAGCATCGTTTAGGAAGAGAAGGCAGCATGTATAAGCACGTTAAGTTGGCTATACTTAAAATAATAAGAGTTAGTCTATTCGCGCCATTTCACCACGAATGTCGTTGTTCTGCCGCCGCCATCTTTGTTTGTTAGTAGATTGTTTTCTCTGAGATTAATTTATAGTAGCTTGAAGTCTCCTGGTCTGTTACAATGTCCTGGCGGTCTTCTCTACTCTGGATTTATTTTCTGTGCAAGTCGGCTTCGCCAACGTTAGTAGATCTACAATTCTACATACATGCAGCTGCTAATGCTGTTTACGTGTATTTTTCTCAGTTCTTGATCTGCTTATACCTGTGTCTTTATCTGTCCTTCTCTCTGTCTATATAATTATATTTATCTATTTCTATCTCTGTCTGTCTCTGGCTCTGTCTCTGGCTCTGTCTCTGCCTCCACCTATCTCTCTGTTTCTGGCTCTGGCTATGGCTCTGTCTGTCGCTCTGTCTCTCTCTACATGTATCTCTGTCTCTCTGTCTGTATCTCTCTCTGTATCTCTCTACCTGCTGTCTCTCTGCCTCTCTGTCTCTACCTGTCTTTCTCTTCTGTGTATGCAGCCTATCTTTTTAAAGCTTTTTCTTCTGATTAAGTGTATCTCCTTTGACGAGCTCACTGAGAACTCTTGCAACTTCTCGATTACTGTTCTGTGCTTTATTTACATGTAGCATTCTTGATAGCCGCTCGTGCACCTTTTCCATAGCTCTTGACAAGGCTCATGGGGCGGCAGTCATGGACATAGTGTAGGCCTATATCTTATTCAGAGCGTAAATATAGTCTACTCCCGAATAACGATTTAAAATGGTAGTCACGGGTCACGCGTAAACCTGTATTCTGTGAATAACGCTACTCCCATTCTCGGGCAGGTGTAAGTCTCTATTCCCTAAGATGGCGGCGGTTTGTGAGTTGTGACTCAAAACTCGCTGCATTCGACGACACTTTACACGTCAAAACGTGTTTACAACGTCTGCAATGAACTCGTTTCCTTCGCCGATGGTGAACAATAATATTGGCTTTTAGTTTCGCCGTCACAAAATATTAAACTTTGGCTAAATACCCTGGGATATTGCATTCGAAGTGCCGCGTTACAGAAGGTCTACCAAATCGTGGGTCGCTTAGCCTACCTATTAAACGTAGCGACCCTTTTATCTGTTGTAGCCTAATTAGTTTGTTTTAGCGACAGCCTGCAGCTTATCAAACTCCATAATAAAGCAAACATAGCCTATACCACGTGAAACTGGACAGTTATAAATAGTAGGCCTACTATTAAACCTACTTAAAACAACGTCATGTCATTGCATCATAGTTTCTTTCCAGCATAAACTAGACCTAGCGTACTGTTCATAAAAATGTCAATCATCTATCAATGCTGGTCCATGATTTTGTAATTTGCACATAAAAAAATTCATCAATTTTTAATAGAACCTAAAATAAGCTTAGCAATGTTCCCGGGATTTCTAAAAATAGGGGAAATGTGTGCTTTACTATGTCCTGATCTACACGTAGCCTATACGTGCTCGATTTGGTGTCTGCGTAGTTGTGCTTCTGCTAACTATTAAGAATGACTACCAGTAGTGAGGACGTTAAGCTCGTGCATTGTGCAAACTGTGGATAAAAGCAACAAACTTTTTTGTATCGAAGAAAACATATTTTAAGGCTTTTCAGCTAGCGGCATCAATTAATTCGATTCGGAACATAACTAAAAAAATTAGTGAAATGTGTGGGAAACTCGGTTACTTTTGCTGTTAGATCGACCATTTGGGCGAATTTATTGGGCTATTTTCGCTCCACAGAGCCAACCTTGTGCGATAGCTTGGCTTGTAAACTTAGTTTCATGGCCGAACCATGAGCAAAGATTGGGATTAAAACCTTTAAGTTGTTTTTTCGCTTGTATTGTGCTAAAAACATTAACATTTTTCAACAAGGATTATGTAAATTTGCATGCATTTGAATATTTATGTTTGGAAGGTTAGAATTTCATCAATTTTTAATAGAACCTACTGGGGCGCTGTGGTCTAGTGGTGGCGTCGTTGCCTTGGAGCCGGAAGGTCCGAGGTTCGAATCCACCCTCAAGCCGCGTAAGGACCTTGGGCAAGTCCTTCACTTACAATTGCTCAGCGCTTCGGCGTGAAACTCCGATGCAGTGTCCGCTCTGCATCGGGAGCGCCTCTGAGTAGAGAGAGCTTGAAGGGGCGCTATAACAAGTGCACATACATACAAACAAATTTTAACATAGCGATGTCTAAGCAGTGTTTTTAATCGACTCGGCAGTCCCAGTCAGTGCTTGTCAGTTAATTGAACGCAGTGTGCGGGCGATCTATCACTTTGGCGTTCTAAATTATTCGCCTATCGCAGCATTAGTGTTTTCCCCTCAGTCCTACTAATGCTTTTGGCATGAATCTATTTCATGGTAATTTTACAGACTTTGGTCCTGTCCATGTAAACGGTATGGCGGCCAAGAACTCGCTAAAATAGAGCGCTGTGACTTATCAGACGCATCCCATATGATGCAGTGCTATCAGTAAGGGTACTATAATTTTAATTCACCCGAATTAATTTCGGGGTACTTATGGGTTATCTACCCCGATTTAATTTTTTATTTTTTCAGCGTTGTCATTCCACGTCTTTTCCGTGAGGGTCGGTTAGGGCTCAGGTTAGGCATCGTGAGGGTCGGTTAGGGTTAGTGTTAGGGTTAGTTTAGCCATTAGAAACTGGTCGATTCATGGAAAAGACACTGTGTCAAAATAAATCGGGGTAGGTAACCCATATGTACCAATTTCGGATTTATTTTGGATTTATTTCAGTGACGTAATACATCAAGGTATCGTCTAAAATAACGTAGGCCCCTATCCAATTTTACCGGGTATTTTCATTTTACTGAAATGGAAGTTTTAACGATGAAAATGTTCTTGCTTAAAATGAAGCTGGACTGATGACAAATAATTGTTATTTAGGAAAGCGTGTATTTTAGCGTCGTAAATTATTTAACATTGCATAGGTTTCAGCATTGCGCGACTATAGAACTATATAGTACTATGTCCACTTTTTTGAAAAATCAACCTAACGCTATATCCGTTATGGCTGTTACATGGGCTATGTCCTCAGCCGTCTAGCTTAACTGGAAACGCTTTGTATAGCTCTTATGCCAGTACAAAATAGTTCTATGTCCATAAATTTGGAAGGTTTTTCAAAGCTATAGAGGCACATGTCCACAGCCAATAGAAAGTGTACTTTGTGTCACGAGGTTGTTAGGTGACAACGTTCTATGTCCTCAAAAATACACAGCGATTTATGGATGTGTGAGATATTTCTATACAGTTCTATGTCCATAGCCAATAGCAGTAAGAGATTAGAACACGTGACCCAGACTTGTTGTCTGACTTAATGGTGACGCTACAAACCCGATCGATGTTGCTTAGTCAACTTGCAAAAAACCCGAAATGTAGACGATTATTTTAACCGGCAGTGCGAATACAAGATTAAAAGGATAGCTTTTACGAAATATAATAGTATTCTGTGAAAAAGTTCAAGCCAAACGGAAATATAACAGCAGGACGTCGCTTCAAAATTGTTGCGTAACAATGTTGCTAGTGGACATAGTACGTTATCTTATAATTTCCTGTGTCTATTATCGCGACATTATTAATGTTATACTGCTCTATGTGCAAAAATTGTGCAAAAATGGTCACCCGTGCCATATTTATATCTAAATTACTCGTATGAAATTTAAATTATGATCAAAATAAATATTAAGATCATACTAGGGAAAAACAGTGCTGTCCGAAAATGTAAATTTATTCGCCATCAATGAAACAGAGAAAAACATTTTCGTCACCAAATCTTAAAATTCGTTTTTCTCAGTTTCGCAAAAAGTGGACATGGAACTATATAGTTCTATAGTCGCGATATTTGGTCGAATACGAGTCGGGTTGATGAAAAGAATTCTTGCTAAATAGAAGTTGGAATGATGAAAATAAATTTTAATTCATAAATCCCACTTCTCATTTGAAGTGTGATTTATGAAAACATCTCGCTGAAATTGAAGCTGCATTGAAAAACAATAATTTTTAATTGAATAGAAGTTGTATTGATGAAAAATAATTGCTGCCGAAGTAGAAGCGGGAATGATTACACGAATTCTTGCCCAAACAGAAGCTGGATCTATGAGGATTCCTGCCAAACTAGAAGTTGGATTGATTAAAAATAATAATACTGCAACGAGCGAATAATTTACGACGCTAAAAACACGTTTACCGTTATCTATAAATGGAAGGTGGATGGATAAAAGCAATTGTTGCTACTTAAATAGAAGCTGAATGATGAAGCGAATTTTTGACGAAATGGCAGATGATATTTGTTATCTAAATAGAAGTCGTATTGGTAAAAGCGTGTATGCTCGTCACTGAAATAATTCCGAAATTAATTTGGGTGAATTAAAATGATAGTACCTCATGATGCAGTGCTATCAGTAAGGTAACCAGTGCGAGATCCCAAGTAAAATGGGTTAAGTTAATAATCATAAATGAAAGTATTAACTAAATAATATGAGTAAATAGAAAGTTCGAAAGTAAAGAAACCTGCGCTTCTAAAACTGATTGGGCGCTTTTAAGCACCTCTTGATGCCTCGTGAGTTGGGTTAGGGTCAGGTTAGGCATCATGATGGTAGGTTTGGGTTAGGATTAGTGTTGACATTAAACGCTGTCCAAAGATACTGTATGCCTATAATTATGTCGGTGGACAGTACTATCTAATGAGAAGACAACCTAACCCTAACCGACACTCAAGACGCCTTACCCAATTTTTGTGTGCTTCCATTATTGTGACTCAGCAGCGCTTTTAAAAGGATAGAAAAATAAGTGCCTGGGTGCCATTGTCTTTTCAGGCTGTGATGGCCAAGTATAAGCGGCGGGACGGCATTCAGATTTGAAAACATGTGCTCATGACTGACTTGTCACATTGTCCCACTTTAAACTCTGTGCACTTGAAAGCGTCTATAACAGCTTCGTTATACACTCTCAAGTCGAAACCAAGGTGTGTGGGTGTGTGTGTGCGCGTGTGCGTGCGTGCGTTTGTGTGTGTGTGCGTGTGTGCGTGCGTAGATTGATCTTGTCTCGCAACTGTTGACAAGCACTGCCATGATGGTTAGTTAGGTGTCTTTAGTTTGAAATTTTCAGCCCGTAGCGGTCCCATTGAATAATTGAAAGGCGACTGGCTGTAGAGATGAGCCTAGTTACCTTGGGTAGTTGATAAGGTTGAATAGTTTAGAATGCCTGCCGGGTTGTACAATAATTATACACTTGTACACAGGGCATTTGCTCTAACTTCGCTAAGTATAGCATAGCGTCGACGAAACGCGGAAGGCTATTAGGCTAATATTCGTGTAATTAAGCTAAATGACATAGGCGATTATGAAGTTTACGTTTTATTTACATTTGGATCTATTTCAGAAAGACGGATTCTACATTCAGTCTTCAGCCGTTGCCTCATCTACTTAAACCTGTATTCAGCAAAAATCTAGCACTACACAGACGTCATGCATATAGTCTTAGTGCGATGCGATTAATTTTGGGGACAGTGTGTTGTTGACGGAGGGACCCCCCCCCCCCACACCTCAGTTCTGTCGACGACTACTCTAAGAGACCTTCCTTTCCAAACGTCTTAATTATTGTCTGATTGTTGTCTAACGGCGCAATTCTTCTGCCAGCGTCAGTCGATCAAGACATTTGGATATGATATAAAAAAAACATTTGGATATGATATAAAAAACATTTGGATATGATATAAAAAAATTTGGATATGATATGAAAAAACATTTGGATATGATATCAAAAGACATTTGGATATGATATGAAAAAGACATTTGGATATGATATCAAAAAGATATTTGGATATGATATCAACATCTGGATGTACTACTCATCGACAGTGTCGGTTGAAAGGACCAAAGGCGGTCGCTCTCGTTGTCCTTTCCTTTATCCTTCTCCGTACGCTTCTCGAGATCATCGCCCCCGCGATTGTCTTTCCACGCGACAGGTGGCCATCTGCCGACAGAAACGACATTCCAGGATTCATCTATAATCATTCGAAGCCACAAAATTATGCAAAAACAAATTGCGCAGGGTGTGCAGGACACACATCAGTGTATAATCAGCAGCAATCTCTTGCTCGTCAAAGTGTCTACTCAAGAACTGGTATAAGTTGCAAGGCACTCTTTGAAAGTAATAAGAAGGAACAGCTCAAAGCAAAACAATACATGAGCGACAATACGCCGGATATACACACACCGGAACAGTTAGTGCGCATGACTAAAGATTGCAAGACTTTCCTGCGAATGCGAGGCTATGCTTCGGAACCGCTGTCACAAGAAGAGGCAGAGTTTCCATTGGCATTTAGCGTGTTAATCAAGGGTGACGCCGATCAAGCAGAACGGTTGCTGAGGGCCATTTACGCCCCTCAGAACTATTACTGTTTGCATGTCGACCTTAAATCTAGTCCGTTGGTTCTGTCTGCGATGCGCGGTGTTGCATCTTGCTTCGATAACGTATTCGTAGCAAAGACGTTGGAGAGCGTTTACTGGGGCCACGTGAGTATTATGTACGCTGAGATGAACTGCCTGGAGGACCTGTTGAGGTTCAAGGGTTGGAAGTACTTCATCAATCTCAGTGGTCAGATGTTTCCAGCTCATAGCAACAGAGATCTCGTTCGGATCCTCCGACTTTATGACGGTGCAAACGACGTTGAAGGAACGACCGAAAGGTTTGATACGACACTCTCTTCAGATTAACTACATATTATTATCGATGAATTTCTTGATTACAGTTGAACTTCCGCTGTTGTGCAGTGTTCAATCTAATCCCCTCCTGGGGGGGGGGGGTGGACAATTCAGGTTTCTGGGGGTAGACGATAGAGCGTTCTTCTTGATCTTACGCTTCATTGAGCGGCCCTCTGGCCGATTGGTTAGAGCGGTCAGCATGTACATTGTAACTCTGCATGATAGTGTGGGTTCGATCCTCATCAAAAACAGTTGCTGTGTACAGACCTTGAATAACGAGTATGTACTCGTTATTCAAGGTCTGTAGGTCCTTCACTCACAATTGCTGTGCAATATAATTGTATTTGTGCTGTCGAGGAGGCGTGTCTGCACTTCTGAGCTTTTTACTACAGAAGGGCGATATCAAACGCAGTTGTATTGCATTCTATTGCATTGTATTGCTTTGCATTGTATCGCACTGTATTGCACTGCATTGTATTGCACTGTATTGCATTGTATTGCATGGTATTGCACTGTATTGCATTGCACTGTATATTGTATTGCATTGTTATGCATGGTATTGCATTGTAATGTATTGTATTGCATTGTGTTGCATTGTAATGTATTGTATTGTATTGCATTGTATTGCATTGTATTGTATTGCATTGTATGACACTGCATTGTATATTGTATAATGCAGTCACTCATTTTCCTATTTTTGCTTACTTACTTGAAGGTCAATTCATGTCAGTGTTCGCATACGAAACACGCACAGCTGGCGATTGATGAAACCCATTGGGCTCATGGTACCCACATTTTGGGCCAAAGGGGCCCCACCTTACAACGTCACCCTCTACAAGGGTTGCCACCAGGTGGCGCTCACCAGGGCTTTCGTCGTCTACTTCCTGTTTAATCAGCAGTCACGTGATCTGGTGGAATGGCTGGCGGATACGATGGTCCCGGACGAGTATATCTGGCCGACGCTGAACCACAACCCGCATTTACACGCACCTGGGTCCTACAAGGGTAAGTAACAGCTGATTATTTTTAACGTGATCTGGGTATTTTGCTTTCGTCTTGGTATCTGGGGATTCCCCCCCCCCCAAATCTAGGTATAGGTTATTTGATCACTGGCCTGGCACTTGTAACGTAGGCCTGTCACTGTGCACACTAATTATGTGCGCTGAGCAGTATGCATTGAATTTATGGTGAAATTTATTGTTAAATTTATGCGCTATATAATTTTAGTTCCATCACATTTCGTTCTTGTTTTTGTACCTCATCATTGAATTCGGTTTGGACAATGACTGCTAATCATGGCTTAGACTATATCATCATTGAATTCAGTTTGGACAATGACTCCTAATCATGGCTTATACATGTAGGACTAAAACAAGATTTACATCAACTATCTAGTCTATTTAGGCCTATTCATCATGGAGGATGGGAAATAAAAAAAGGGGTTTGTGGCTTTGTACAATATGTAGTTCTTAAAGTTCTTGTAAAGAAAAGCCCTGTTGCTTAAGAATAATAATTCATGATTCATGAAATGAATAAATGCATAAAATAATGTTATCAAATTTTCCCCCGTGAATATAGGAGTGGCAGAGACGAAGTCGTATACGGCCCGCTACAGCCTCTGGTTCTCGTACGGCGATGCCCATGCAGTGCAGCATCCGTGGAAGTGCCAGGGCAAGTGGGTACGTGACATCTGCATCTTCGGAGTGGGAGACCTGGAATGGCTCTTCCACCGACCAGAACTCTTCATCAACAAATTCCACGCCGACTTCGAATGGCTGACGTACGACTGCATGGAAGAACTCATCCACAATAGAACAATGGCTGCGTTGCATGGCACCGTCACCTTTGACCCGTCCTATTATCTACGCCTGCCGTTTGTTGCCAACAAGAGTCTTGTGACTAGTGTCGATGAAGCCCTTAGACACTGGACGTGATTTGGGCTTCAGTTGTTGTGATCGTGACACGACCTCCACCCCATTGCTTCAGTCATCAAGTTAAAGAGCTCTAAAGCTTTCGTAGCAGGGCATTATTAGATATATAATTATGTTTGTGTACGTTTATTTTTGTGTGTGTGTGTTTTTTTTTGCGCAGATATAATTGTTGCACAATGTCCGAGACAATGACAATGACAAACATTTTTATTCCCATGAAGCATATTAATTATATCCGACTTGTTCCAGTGATGCAATTTAATTATGCAATATGTTCCTTGATGTAGGATAAGCAGTTAAGCTCAACATGTTCATAAGATTTGGAGAAAACAAATTTCATTGCGTCAACAAGGGAAGGGGAAGACCCAAAAGGGGCAATTGCCCCGCTAGGTTGGGACCACCCTTTGACTATAACAGCAATTCAATACCTATAGAATAGGCCTGTAATAGATAATATGTCAAATAAAATGTCACAAACCAAACAAACAATAGCATGTCTATTCGCATTGTATGATGTACGGTATCTTATAAGTCGAACTAAACATCTGCGAACAGGCTGGAACCCTATACGGCTTCAAGGCACCGAATTAACCCACCACTAAACCACTGCGTCCCGAAATGAAACTATTGTTACTCAACACGTCAGCCTTGTATACTTTTTCGTTGCAATATAAAAGACGTACTGAACACGTTTCGCCACAGCGATAGCACCGTAACGAAACTGCAGATTTTGAAACGACTTTGTCGGGTGAGATATCCTCTTCTATCATGCACTGCCCTCAGTTGTATGTGTGCCACAGCACTTCCAAGGCCACCATGCATGTATACAGGTAGGCTACATTTTTTTATTGAGCCACCCTGTACAGGTGTACATTGCACAGAACTAAACGATCGTTTTTGCAAACTGTCATCCGGTTGTCTGAGTTTAACGACACTTTATGATCTCAAAGATAATTAATTAGCGTCACCCTCCTACTATATCCAGGCTTGGGACTGGCACTGCCAAAGTGCGACGACTTGCAGAAGCTTGCTCCGAATAGCCAGCGTAGCTTCTGTTGCTGCGCATGCGCAGACAATTTCAAGAGAAGTCTCTTTTAGGAGAGTGCAACTCTTCTCAGCCGACCTGAACACAGTTATAGACCAAATTAAAATAGAAATCTTTTTGCTTTGTCGCACACGGTCAATAATTAAATTAGACTTTAATTGTAGAGCGCGAATTGAAAATTTTCATAAGAAATTCAAGTGAAATTATCAGGTAGGCCTAATGATTGCATTGATTGCTGTTCAGGCAGTATGCGTATCTGGAGCGCACGCGGATGCGCACAAGTATAGCCTAGAGTGCATATTATCGATCGTAAAATGACTCATTGAAAGTGAATAAAATTAATGATCAGAAGAAAGTTCAAAGGAAGAGAGACCGTAGCATCTGTGAACGTCATTTCTTTGCTTCGTGAAGTCTATAGAGAGGTATCAATTCAGTCAAGATGCTGCGACGCTGTACACGTCTACACCTTATTCAGCGATCCAAGTGCTTTCTTTCGAAGCCTGTCGTCGTCATCGCCTGTCTCACTCTCCTGCTCGTCTATCCCTTCGTTGACCGTTTCGCTCCTCCAATCGTCTTTCCTTCTTCGCGTTGGCCTGACCCTGGCAACGTCAGCATTCGACAGCTGCTTCTGATGCAAACAGAAGGTCGTAGAAACGTCAACTCTGTGACGCAATGCGTGGGATGTCAATGGGGCGCATCAGTGTCTGATCAGCAGCAATCTCTTGCTCGTCAAAGTGTCTACTCAAGAACTGGTATAAGTTGCAAGGCACTCTTTGAAGGAGATAAACAGGAGCAACTCAAAGCAAAACAATACATGAGGGACAATGCGCCGGATATGCACACACCGGAACAGTTAGTGCGCATGACTAAAGACTGCGAGACTTTCCGGCGAATGCGAGGCTATGCTTCGGAACCGCTGTCTCAGGAAGAGGCAGAGTTTCCACTGGCATTTAGCGTGTTAATCAAGGGTGACGCCGATCAAGCAGAACGGTTGCTGAGGGCCATTTACACCCCTCAGAACTATTACTGTTTGCATGTCGACCTTAAAGCTAGTCCGTTGGTTCTGTCAGCGATGCGCGGTGTTGCATCTTGCTTCGATAACGTATTCGTAGCAAAGACGTCGGAGAGCGTTTACTGGGGCCACGTGAGTATTATGTACGCTGAGATGAACTGCCTGGAGGACCTGTTGAGGTTGAACGGCTGGAAGTACTTCATCAATCTCAGTGGTCAGATGTTTCCAGCTCATAGCAACAGAGATCTCGTTCGGATTCTCAGACTTTACGACGGCGCAAACGACGTTGAAGGAACGACCAAAAGGTTTGATACGACACTTTGTCCACACTGGTCATAATTATGTCATATGTTCGTCTGTGATTGTGCAATTCAAGGACTGCACCAGGGCTTTCTTTAACGTACAGTTAGCCAGTGCTAAAAGTGTAAAAAGAGGTGCCTGAACGCCCCTTACTTTTCCAAAAGAAGTGCCAGGACGCCCCTTATAGGCTACATTTTCAGTTGTGCAGTCTAAAGAAGTGGCAGGACGGCATAGAGATGTGAATATAAGTGCCAGGACGCCGTCCATGAACGTCCTGCCACACTGTAAGCCCTGCAGTTAGCCTAAGCAGAACATGTGCAGTTGAAAATGAATCTGTGCAGTTGTAAAAGCAATCTTGTGCAGTGAAAACAGTAAAAGGTCACTGCATGGTGATCCGATTGAGGGTTAATTACCATGGAGGATCAAAATAGGAAGGTTGTGCTGTTGTGCAGTAAAAAACACGGTAAAAAGCTACACTATGTGTGTTTTGAGTGAGTTCAGATAGAAAGACTAAAAAATGTCATCAGATTTTAAAGCAGGGAAGTTGGTACCTTAGGCTATTGGAGGATTTTGTGCAAATACCTAAAAGTAGGTCTAGGTCGTCAGAAATTTTGAACAGCCGGAAGTACTTCATCATTGTAAAAAATATTTATCATTGTATAAAAGTAGGTCGTCAGAAATATTCCGTCCAAATGGCACTGTAGGCCTATTAAACATTGCAGGTTGTGCAATGTGCAGTTATTAAAAAATCATTAAAAAAGCTCTGGACTGCACTTCACCATAGAAAACAATTGATCGTTTTTTGCATGATAAAGCATTTCATGCTCAATAAAACATTGAGCCACAATTACAATGTTATACAATTATAGACCTACTTGAACTTCAACAGATGTTGGCCTAATAAAATAGACCTATCGAATTGGTTAAGGCCTACGCACGTTTCGCAACAGCCGTTGCCATTATATCATAAACTCCTTGTTGCCTTTAGGCTATAATTGTTCGATGATTGTTTTCAGAAAGACGGTGGCAACAAGCTTCATTAACTGGAAACTTTGCTCAGAGTGTGTAATTTACTGTTGTCGGTGATAAAACAAGCCTCAGATGGGATCATGAATCGGGATGTGCCACAAGCCCATAACATGATCGCACAAGACACTATAATTACCAATGATATAGCCTAAGAATAAGAGCATGTAGGCCTACTTCTATTCATTATCCTGCAACATGATTCGGTAGACTTGCAACACTACCATACTGTAGGCCCTACCATTAGATATGATAGGCTTATGGTACGTAATGTAGCCTAAGCTTGCACTTATTATCAATTTATCACATGAGATATCATTGGACTTCGTGACACAGCACGCCATGCGATGACGTCATACTCATGTCATAGGGCCTACAGTGCAATTTCAGCGATACGCTTCTTAATGCCTTAAAGAATTCGTCTCTAATCGTAATTAGCATAAGTAGATAGGTCCAGACGTCGGTTTAATTTATGCCTATAGGCTATCGGTATGAATTTACAATTTTATATTCAGCTGCAAGCACGGTTGGTATGATTATATCTGTCCTTTAACACAGGAAACAATAAATGCACCAAAGCTGTAGTGCAACATTCACCTGCAATAGCTACCTGAAAGATAATTTAACCCACAGTGCAGGCGCACTGAAAATTTAATCAATAAGCCTAAACAGTAAACAATATAAAATTCTTTCATCGTCGATTTTCTTGTTATAGGCTTACGCACGTCGGGACACTTGCCTTGGAAGCAATCACGTGAACCAGATAGCCTAATAATAAGATGCAGCTTTATTGATGCGTGAGACTAACAAACATGGGCGGAATTTCGCTTCCGTTCTTGGGGGGGGGCTAAAAACTTGGACTTTGGTTGGGGCGGGTCCAAAAACATTTTCTCCGCCAAAAAATTGATGACCTTTTTTTAGTGATTCGATTGAAGTTTGTTCGTGAAAATAGCCATTTTCCCCGAAAATATATTCGAGTCTGGGTCTCCTAGGGGGGGGCGGGTAACCCCTGGAAAAGACACCATTTTCATGGTAAAAAATCTGAATCTGGGCCATCTTAGGGGGCTTAACTCCCGCCCTCTAGCCCCTGATAAACTCCGCCCATGCTAACAAAATAGGCTATATATCGATTGCATTTATTAATGATTATTTTGTAGTTATGAAACATTCGAGTTCAAAATCCGGACGAAAGTTGTTTGGCGTTTATTTGAGCCACTGGGGCAAATGATCCCCACTTTCGTTCCCCACAGTTCCTCGCCCCCATTGAACGTCACGATCTACAAGGGCAGCAACCAGGTGGCGCTGACGAGGTCTTTCGTTGTCTACTTTCTCTTCTCGAACCAGTCGCGAACACTCGTTGAATGGTTCGCAGATACATGGGTACCAGACGAATACATCTGGCCAACACTTAACCACAACCCTCACTTACATGCACCAGGGTCTTATAAAGGTAAGAAGCAGTATTGCTTTAATATGCCATAATGCCAAGCAAATTTCTGTCCAGGGTAACGGCCTCTGTTGTCATAAACCCTGGTCAAATCGGATCCATCCAGCCTCTGGCGTATAACTGGTTAAAATTCTTTTTAATCTATTTATCTGTGAGCATTAACAGTTAGCCTATATTTAAGTCGAAGCACGAGTATTTTCTTTATTTGTCTACTTTATTTCTCCATTTCTATAGCGCCCTTTAAGCTTTCTACTCAGAGACGCTCCCAACTACTCAGAGACGCTCCCGACTACAGCGCGGACACTGAATCGGAGTTTCGAGCAGGTGTTTCACTCGCAATTGCTCCCGCGCGAGCAATTGCGAGTGAAACACTTGCTCGAAGTCTCTACACAACGGCTCAAGGTGGATTCGAACCTGCAACGAACATACCCACTACACCATCGCGCCCCACATGCAATGGGTCAAAGGCGGAAACCTGGACGGAGACTTGAGGGGGGACGAACGAGTGTGGCCGAAGGAAAGACGCGAGAATTTTTTTTCATCTGGTCGAAAAGTCAAGAAAATTTTCAAATTTCACCGCCAAAAAAAGTTGATCACCTTTTTTTTAGTCATTTCGCCCAAAAAGTCCCGAAAGTCAAGAAAATTTTCTATTTTCACCGGCATAAAATAATTGTATGCCCGTTTTTTCTCATCACGCTCAATTATTGGGGGACCAATGCTTGGGCCGTCCCACCCCAACACTTTTATTGGGGGGGGGACAGTCCCCCTGTCCCCCCTAGGTTTCCGCCAATGCAATGGGTAATGGAATTTAGGGTAGTAGTTAACACTCAGACGCGAAGAGTGCACGGACCTAAGCTCCCGCTACCAGTCTACATACAGAAAGATCCAGTCAACCTTTCAATCGGCAGATGGTGTCGGTAAAATGAGCAGGCAAGTTAAAAAGACAATATCAACACCACGTCACACAAGGTCAAGGTCAAAGTCCGCGAAGCCAATAATCAAGGCCGTAGCCAGGGTTTATTTTTTTTTGGGAGGGGGGGTGTTTCTCCGACTTTTTCTTTTGGGCGAAATTTTCTGACGAATTTTTAGTCATCGCCTGCCCTTCTTACCTGTTTTTGGCTCTTAATACGTTCACGACGGTTAAAAAAACACTATTTTCGCTATTTTACATTACACAATGTAGTTCCTACATCATGTGCTAGTAAATGCATTATTTCATTTTTGCATTATTTCATTGGGGGGAGGGGGTGTTCAAACTCCCAAAACACCCCCTTAGCTACGGCCTTGCCAATTTAAAAAACACTACTTTTCGTTATTTTACATTACACAATGTAGTTCCTACATCATATGCTAGTAGCCTAAATGCATTATTTCATTTTTGCATTATTTCATTTTCAGGCAATCCACTGTCGAAGCCATTCACGGCTCGTGCGAGCATCTGGTCTGACACGGCAGCACAGGTCAACTGGAGCAATGAGAAGACGGCGTGCCATGGGAAATGGGTTCGGATGATCTGCATCTTCGGAGTGGGAGACCTCGAATGGCTCTACCACCGACCAGAACTCTTCATCAACAAGTTCCACGCCGACTTCGAATGGCTGACGTACGACTGCATGGAAGAACTCATTCACAATAGAACAATGGCTGCGTTGCTAGGCACCGTCACCTTTGACCCGTCCTATTATCTACGTCTGCCGTTTGTTGCCAACAAGAGTCTTGTGACTAGCGTCGATGAAGCGCTTAGACATTGGACATAATGCACATAGACTTCTTTCAATCATCATCATCATCATCGTCGTCAATCATCATCATTGTACCCATTATTTATTTTTGCAAGGCCTATCCTGTGGTTAGTATAGTAGGCCTATGAGGCGCCATTGTACATATTTATTTTTGCTGTAAATATTTATTTTTGCAAGGCCTATCCTGTGGTTAGTATTGTAGGCCTATGAGGCGCCATTGTAAATATTTATTTTTGCTGTAAATATTTATTTTTGCAAAGCCTATCCTGTGGTTAGTATTGTAGGCCTATGTGAGGCGCCATTGTAAATATTTTTGCAAGGCCTGACCTGTGGTTAGTATAGTAGGCCTTTGTGAGGCGCCATTGTGAAAAGTGTAACGGTGCCATAGAAATAGTCATTGGTACTATTATCATTTATTTTTTCATCATCATCATCATCGTCATCATCATGTTATAACAACAATTGTTTTAACCACAATGTCGTGACGTAGACCACCAACATAACAAGTTAATTATAAACTTTATTGGCTTTCGAAACAAAGCTCCTCACGGTTAAAAAAGCCTAGCCATTGTATGCCACAAAGTTTGTAATAATAATAATTGTTAAGACCATCAACATATCAGCATGTTGAATGTCAATCTACCACTACAAAAACCCTTCAGAATGCTAATAAGAACTATGCCATCTTAAAAATTAGTCAGTCATTCGCATGCTGCATGCCGGTAGTAATCATCATCATCTTCATCATCTTCATCTTCTTCGTCATCTTCATCGCCCGGCCAGTTTCTTAATTTCAGCCGCTCCTGGAAAGTACCAGTAGGTGGAGGATACGCACTCTGTCATGCGCATGACGTCATCGTGAAGACCGTCCTTGTCCTTGCCAACCATTCGGTCAAGCATATAGTTGAGATTGTCCGGAGACGCCGCGTACGCGATGAAGAAGAGACCGGCCTTGTCCGAAAGAGTTCCGAACGGCATTGACTGGCGCACGATCTCAAACGGTTTCTTCTGGTCCAACGCTGTTCCTACATTCACACAAATCACAGTGCGGCTGTACATGGGCGGAGTTTATCAGGGGCCTAAGGGGGCTAAGCCCCTCAAAGAAGGCCCAGATTCAACTTTTTTACCTTGAAAATGGTATCATTTTTGGGGGTTAGCCCCCCCCCCCAATAAGGCCCAGACTCGGGGTTAGCCCCCCCCCCAAGAATGGACACCAAACTCTGCCCATGCGGCTGTAACAAACATTTGCTTCCTAATCATTTTGAGGCCGAATAGTGGGCCGAATAGCTATTCGGTATATTCGGCCGAATAGTATCGGTTGGACCGAATATATATGAATAGTGGTCACATGGCATCTCGCTTCGTATTCGTTTCGAGGCCGAATAGTGGGCCGAATAGCTATTCGGTATTCGGCCAAATAGCATCGGTTGGACCGAATATATATATGAATAGTGGTCACATGGCATCGGTTTTTCTGCATATGCAGCTGCTATAGTGTGTGTGTGTGTGCGTGTGTGCGCGTGTGTGTGTGTGTGTGTGTGTACACAAGACTGGCAGAAAGATGCAAAAATTACATGAGTTAGCCGTTTATTTTACAGTTTGTGTGTTATATTTACTGAACTGATTTCATATAGGGTTTCTAGCATAGCACATTAATAAGAGGCCTTTTCCAAAACCAGAAGGAGGACAACAATATTCATCTACATTATGAAACAGTGTATTTAACCAGTGGCTAAATGTCGTCACATTCTTTTGCCGATTCTCTGCATATAATCAGGGTTGTTTTAAGGAATTTTTAGAACTTCACAACTTCTTCTTTCCTTTCCTATCCTCCATGGTAAATTACTTCAAAACGGAGGGACAATGACCATTTTTTGCTAGTTTTAGCTGTACAGAAGTGCTTCTACAACTGCATAAATCCATTTAGAACTGCACATTTTTTGTACAACTGCACGTTAAAAAAAGCCCTGCATATAATATGGTTACAACTGGATTCACTAAAGATGACATGGATATAATATAATACACGCAAAAGGTTCCATCTTTACCTCCGGTCATTCGTGCGACATGTGACGTCGCTGGTTTCTTCTCGAGCTCCGTGCTGTGCTCTCGCGTTCTGCCAACGAACTTCTCCAGGTTTGCAGTCTTTTCACGCGCCAAGAAATCCAGGCGGTGAATCCACTTCTGGGTGATCTGCAAAGAACAAATATCAACTCAAGTCAATTTTTATAAGCAGCTCAATCAAAGTCAAATCAGTGGCGGTACTACAATAGATAACAGCAGGTTCCATTTGACATACTGCTTCTTTTGTTCTTGATCAGCCTCTTATGACCTGCCAAAATGTTTGGAATTTTTACATCACATTTACATTTAATTTTTTCGACCTGACCCGGACATGACCTGCTGAAATTGTATACCTGGCACCGCCACCGAGGCAAACAAACGCGACACAGAGACTCAAAACCCGTCAAATGCCAGTTTCTTAACTTTTTATTCAGTCATATGTTACAACAGCTCTGCTTTAAAATACTTTTTACAGAATTAAAATGTCTTGCTTCTTATGAATATTCGTAAAATTTTCAGAATATTCGTAAAATTTTCAGAATATTCGTAAAATTTTATGAATATTCATGTCATCAGAACCAAACGGCAACTACACAGATTCGATAGAGGAGTCGTATAGAAATGCATTCAAGACTATACATTTATTTTAAATCGAATCGTAATTAAAATTATAAGTTAAATAAATAAATGCACTATTACAATTGAAATTCTCTGAATCACTTACCATCAAAGAAAAAGATTACAATTTACCACAAGAACTCGCTTAAACATTTTTCTAAAAAGATCAAAGTACAAGCAAAGAACTAAAGACAACACCGTTTGGTTTTAATAATTGCAACAACTCCCACCACATAAGATCGCTCTACACTCAAGTGCATCATGCAAATGGTTTCGATTCAGTGAAGTATACCACATAACTGCCGCCAGTTTCCGGTTCAACGGCCACGCTCTGTCTGCTCTCCTCATCAGCTGGATTCTCAGTACCTACAATCAAAGACAAAAGATATTGTCATTCAATTACACCTGATGTCAGAAGATACTAAACAATTACAGTACAAAGATGGTGTGATGTAATCAATTTAATAACAAACTGAATTAGTCAATGCAGCATTATATCCAATTATTCTTTTCATCAAGAAATTTGCAACATAACTCAGAAATGTTAATGTGAGCATTATCATTATAATAAAGTTGTAAAACCTTTATCTTGTTTACATATCCAATGGGTCAGATTTGAACCCACACATTCGGGTAGAAAGACAAGCAGATATTCTATTTATTAATTAGGAGCATTTATATAGCACTCCTTCTAGACTATGTAGTCAGAAGTGCTCCCGATTCAACCTCACGAAAATAGGACAGTCTTAACTCTAGAATAGAACAGTTTCTCCACTATCTTCATAATTATTTCTTCATCTTCACTGGCAGCAATTTAATTATAATAAGAAAATGTGGCATAAAATTTTTTAAAAATATGAAAATAACGAATAAAACAAATGCAACATTGTTCAAGTTCCACATTTGAAAAGCTAACTTTCTAGTCACACCATAATATATCACCAGTCTAAGCACATGTGCCAATAAAATAAAACATGTTCCGTACCATCGATAAACCCGGACAGGTCTCTTCCATTTCTGTAGACGAAGCTGTAGATATCTTCGAATCGTTCAACGCTTCCGAATGGCATCTGAGACGTGATGTACTGGCACAACTCAAAGAGTTTGCTCACAGAGTCACTCTTGGCGTGGATGAATATGTCACCACCTGCAACGTTTATTGAAGTCAAGGTAACAAAGGCGCCGCATACAATGCTAATTAATCACAGCCAATGACATGAACCTTTTGGGTTTCCCCCCAAGCTGTTCTCAATTTCACAAACTGTTGAAGACTGTTTTTTCCGCTTGATCTCGGCCGGGAGCGCCTCTGAGTAGGAACCCTGAAGGGGCGCTATATAAATTTTGATTGATTGATTGATTTTTGTAATTCTTACCTGTCCATGGTTTAATTACCGATGCCTTACCTTTTGCTGAAAAGGTTCTAAGATCTTTGTATGTCAAGCACACATGTTCTTGCACATCAGGATTAACAGTTTGATCTTACTGCTCACAAGGGCGTGTAATAAATGCAGTATTATTACCGCACTTTACCCACGGTCCATCTACTTACCTTATCCAAGCATAAGGACTTGCTAGGTTTACTTCTAGGTTTCTTACCTGTGTTTGGAAAGCTTCCCACTTTCATACCTGTACTTGGCATATTTCCCAGCTGGCCTCGTCGTTCAGCATAGTTAAAGTCCTTCTTTGCTGAGCCAGCCACCTTCAAATGATGGAAGAAAAACAATGCTTGGTCAGACAGTAGCATAAATATCCATCCGTCCGTCTGTAGGCCTACATCTGTCTGAGGAATTTATATAGCGCCCTTTCAAGATAACGAATCACAGGTGCTCACCACACAGGCACTGGTTGCACTCTGCCAGTGCCAGTCCCAAGCCTGGATAAAGGAGGAGGGCATCGCTAATGGTCTTTGTTACCACACAGTGACGTTAAACAGCAAATACACACACACACACTACATAGGCATGGCCAAAGAGGAAAATCTTAATAGGTTAAAAAAAGTAAGGTAATTATTTGCTCATTTACTACACAAGGTTTGATTGGACTAATCTCCCAGTTGAAGACATGTAACAACAGCAGCAGCAGCAGCAGCAGTAGCAGCAGTAGCAGCAGGTCAATAACCAAGACATCCTTCACCTCATGGGACAATGATCATTAATTGTTGCGATCATGGAAGACGACTTAACCCTTTACAGACCGAGGGTATCGAATTCCCATACCATTTGCAACATTTTGGTCGGCAAAGGGTAAATCCCAGATACAGATAGTGAAAGGAAGCAGCAATAAATCACTAAGCAAACGAAGGATACACAGTAGTAACCCCAAATATAAATTAATATTTATATCCGTATTTATTACGCCTTGGTACAAAAAAAGGCGGTTCCTACAACTTAGCCTTGCAGACACAGCAGAAATGTCAAGATCACCAACTGTTTCAGAGGATTCCAAACTCAGAAACTAATGGACTACCATGTCACACAGTTCACTGATAGATACAGGGCTGTTTTAAAGGAATTTGTAGAACTGCACAACTCCTTCATTTCCTTTTTCATGGTAAAATTACTTCCAATCGGAGGACATTGACCATTTTGCTAGTTTTAACTGTACAGAAGTGCTTCTACAACTGCACAAATCCATTTAGAACTGCACATTTGTGTACAACTGCACATTAAAAAAGTTCTGGATAGATCTATTACACGGGGGATATCGTACCTTTTTATAGAAGCCGTGTCCGAATCCAACTCCGGCCAGTATCTCATTTGATTCGTCGCGGTCAGCAGCGGGACTGACGGCGCCAACGTGCGCCTGGATGTCGGAAGCGATCTTCGCGCACTTCTTGGCGTCGGCCGTTGGACTCAGATGAATCCAAAGGTAGAGCGCATGCTCTTTCGTTGGACTGAATACCTGATCAACAACAGTCCAAATAAAATGTAAAACAATGTCAAGAAAACGAAGTCAAATTATGAACAGTACAAACATCGTATGTATGTGTATGTATGTATGTGCACTTGTCATAGCGCCCCTTCAAGCTCTTTCTACTCAGAGGCGCTCCCGATGCAGAGCGGACACTGCATCGGAGTTTCACGCCGAAGCGCTGAGCAATTGTAAGTGAAGGACTTGCCCAAGGTTACATTATCGTAAAACATTATCAAGAAAATGAAAAAAAATGCTAAAGAGAGCTGTTGCAGAGCGAAGATGAAAGCGAGCATTTCAAAGTTGTTTTAACCTTTAACTGACCGAGGGTATTGGACCTCCCATACCATTTACTACACTTTGGTCGGAAAAAGGGCCAATACACAAAATAATGCCACATATTTCTAACATAACAGGAAAAAAAATTATTCATTTGAAATGTCTGGTTTTTAAAACATTTCACTGCTATAATTAAGACAACCTACAGAAAAATTAATGCCTCTTTTTATAAGGGATTAGAGCTATAATTAACTCAACCTTCCAAATGGAAGATGGTGTTGGTAAAATGAGACGTGATGGGTGGCAAATTCAATTCCTCTGTCAACTTGTGATCATCTGTCATATGATGAATTGTAATCATTCTTTGCTGTATCAGTTCGAAATCAAACGAAGATTATTTTATTATTATGTAGCATTAAGGAACCCCCAGCAAGCAGGCTGAAAGTGGTTTGGAAAAGTTGCTGGGTCTCACTTTGGCGGACGAGCACGCCTTTGGCCCATAAATTTTTCTGACGACGTTTTTCCTATAGTCATTTGCCCAAAATTACCGAAAATCCTACCATTTTTACCTACTTTTAGCACCTGACGGCCTGTTTTGCGACCTGGCAACAGCAGGTCTAAAAAATCAATGCCGGGTCTCAGACCCGGACCGACCCGGCTCACTTTCAGCCCTGCCAGCAAGACAATAATATATTTATACCTCAACGAAATTCACTAAATTAAACATTTTACATGTACGATGTAACATAGTCGACCCACCGATGCCTGGCTCGCAGCAAATTTTCCTGCAGCATGGGCGACTGGCATGAGGGCCAATTCACTTCCAGGTTGAGAGTGTTTCTCAAAGAGTGTGTAAGCCCCATAGGCCCCCATCAGTCCCACGGACGCCAACAACGCTGGTCGTCGAAATGCATAACTTGCAGCACCTCCCGCTTGACGAGAAGAAAGGCATCTCCTTGACCCTAAAAACACAAGTTTTATCACAAATTATGGACATCAAAACCTATTATTTTTGCTCTGGCTGGACTGGAAGCGCCTCTGAGTAGGTTTCTTGAAGAAGCGCTCTATAAATTCACGAAATGAATGAATGAATGAATGATAGTTGTAGGTCCATTTGTCTGGAATAGTCCCCATTGGAGATGCGCCTGTTACCTATGGTAGACTCATCAGTGTTTTAAAGGCATCTTAAAACTTCTTTTTTAACCGTGGTGGACTAGGAGCGCGTCAGTGGATTTCTTGATTGGGCGCTATATATTTTGCAGCTTGATGTTGTTTCTCTGTTCATAATTATTGCTATAATTAGCCTAAATACTCTCGCCGTTGTAGTTCCAATAATTTTTAACAACATCATCGTAAATAACATTGAGGTCAATGTGCGTCGATGATAAATAATAGGCTTATATTAGTTCTGCTGTGAATAACAAGTTTAGCGACGTTCGGCGTCCCATCAAGTGCACAATTATTAGTTCGGGTGTTTATGACTTTCACTTGAATGTGACCTACTTTTAACAAGAGGCGAAAGCCGAATGCTACTACTACCAACCACTACAATCATGTGCTTGGCCAACTGCAAGTTTTATTTATAGCCGCAGTATTAACCTATGAGCTTGCCTTCGCCCCTCCCCCCATCTCCGCAGAGCCAACGCGTTCATGTTGGCTAAAAATTGGTCACAAATGGGCAACTATGCGTGGCACACTCTGGTATGTTCAGTTAAGGCCAGATTGGGCTAGGAGCCTACTAGAGCTGTGACCCAGACAGTCACGTACGCTCCACAGGGTGCCTAGTATTGTTGCGAATAGGACCTAAATGATTAGACAATCTAACAAAATGTGTGCTGGAATTCTGTAGGCCCTATATTGCCTTATTTTCGGTTTAAGAAAATGAGAAAGTGCTAAAAGTTTTATTATTAATGAAATTGGGCAGACTGAATTTGATTTTTTCGTGCAAGTAGACCTACGTTATTATGAAATGCATTTCCATTTGATAAATAGGCCTATGCTCTGACAATAGCCTACTGCTATTCATACCCCTGCAAAATATAGGCCTAAGCCTAATTACCATAATGACGATTGTCTCGCCAGTTAGCATTCATAAAGAAACATTTGCTGTAGGTCTACATAGGGGAACTAGGGGCGAGACGGACCCCGTAACGGATTTCTGGTTTTAAGATACCATAAACGTGCTTCACGGGCAAAATGTTTGTTGTTACTCGTAGCTTATACAGTGCCCTAGCTAAGAGCAGCACAAATTTAATTGCATCTCTTTTCGATAATAAGATTTTTAAAATTTAAAAATTGAGTAGTAATGGTCCATCTTGCCCCCACTATGGGGCAAGATGGACCAGTGTAATAAATCATGCCCCACGCATTAGGTCTTCATCATTGAATGTTCTGATCACATGTAGAATACTATTTTATGCACAAATGTGATCGTCTATAAAGTAAAACACTAAGAATAACGCAGAAGTTACAATGGAGTACATTTTTACAATTTCATATGATTTTAGTGGTCCATCTTGCCCCCATGGTGGAACAAGATAGACCACTGCAATCGTGTATTTCGCGCTAATTGTTATTATTATTGTATCCAACAATACTTGTTACAGTAATAATAGCATAATAATTCATTAACATTTGAAATCAGATGAAAAAAGTGGAATCACACGAAAAATCACACTAACGGGGCAAGATGGATCACAAGGTCCGTCTTGCCCCGTCGGTGACTGATCCAACTCGCCCCCATGGGTAAGGTATAAACTTTTCATCAATAAAAAATGAAATCTACTGGGTATCCTGCCAATATTGGATTCGTTGATACAGCAGAAAAGGGTGTTTAACAAAATATATTTTTTATCAAAAGCCTGTCACAACGTGCAATTGAATACTTAGCAAATAACTGTTTCCTGAAAATAAGATCGGACAGGTCGAAAATCAACTTTTCATCATAAAACACGCAAAAATGTCGTTTCGGTCGATTACTTTGGACAAATCACCAAGGCGCCAACAGTATTACAGTAATTAAAGTTCATTCGGAAGGTGGCGATATCATAGATACCTTATATTGTCTGGATCCATCATACCCCAAGGGTCCATCTCGCCCCGACTTCCCCCTACAGGCTAGTTTGATGATTTAATCTTATACCAATGGAACTTCTGTGAACTCTAATAGGCCTAATCAATGTCGTCTTTTTCTTTCAATTTTTAAAAAAATCATTTACCAATCTGGAGGCAGCTTCATTAGGCCCTCTCCTGTGGGTAAAACTCAACTTTAAAAGGCTGCACTTATCAAAGCTATGCTTCAGTGGTTTGCATTTCAGTACAATCAATTTTTCGCAAGAGGCAAAAATCAACTCCAGTGAGAAGGAGGCCTAGTTTACACTAAGCCTACATATTTCTACTGATCATGCCAAGCCCTGACATCAACAATGAACGTAAAAGAGTCAAAGATGAACATCATGTTGACTACAATAAAGGTTATTCATTATAAACGTTTATAGAGCAGCATAGAATACAAACACAGATACGAGTCAATTGAATAATCTTCTATGTTTAAGTCTTCTACGCTTAGCCATAGCCAGCGTTGCCACTCCTTGGGTTTTTTCACAAGATCTTGGTTTTTTTTATCCAAACTTGGGAAATGGGGTTTTTTGCGAGGAACTTGGGTTTTTTCCTTGGGTTTCTTTTCGGCGCAAAAAAATCTTGGGTTTTTTTCGAACTTGTTTTTTTTATTTTTCAGAGTGGCAACGCTGGCCATAGCCCGTAGGTCATGGCAGATAAGAAAAGAAAATTCGAGCTGCATCGTTTGCCGACCGACCTTCCCCCGTTGCTCCTCTCCCCCGTTGCCATCCTCACCCCATTTGAAGACAGCGCATAATAATAATTATAGCTCGGTCTTCGGCACTGTCTTTCCTGCAAGCCAGGGTTGCCAGGTCGTCGCGAAAAGCGCGAATTGGGCGACTTTTGAAATCGCTCGCGACTAAAAATTTCGTCCTCGCGACTCGCGCTTTTTTGGGCTACTTTTGAATTGCCTCGCGGTCGCGACAGCGACTTTTTTGGGCGACTTTTTTGACCGAAAAAAGGGGGATTTTCCACGAGATTTTGATCGAAAGACTAAAAAACGGTAGTCAGAAATTTTGAGGACCTTTTTTTTTAGTCGTCAGAAGAAATTTTCGCGACCGAAATAGAAAAGCTCGACGATCTCGCGATTTTCGCGACTTTTTTTCGAAATCTCGCGACAAAATTTTTCCGAAATCTGGCAACCCTGCTGCAAGCCTTCCATTCATCCACAGGCACAGCACTCCCATGCACTCTGTCAGCTCTTTTTCTCAACGTAGAGCTCTCAAACAGTACTTCCAATGATCGGCGTTCCCATAAGGCGTGTCAATAATATTACAGTGCTGGTGCATCACTAATAAAAAAAAGTAGGACCTAGTTACCATTGGAGACGACGTTTCTCAGATGCAGCAGCAACCTTGACGTTCCGTTCATCCTCGAAATTTGTCAATCACTCACTGACCTGGAAACAATAGAAGACTTTCACAACTGCTCTACAAAGGACGAAACAGAGCTTGGCGTCATAATGGTAGCCAGATAAACAACAACAAAAGTTCACCTTAGCCACACACAAGTTCCCGATAGCTAGGCCTAGATCGATAGCTAGGCCTAGATCGATAGCTAGGTTTAGATCGACGTTTTTCTGGAAACATCCGGAATAGCTTCACACAATGTCGTGTGGGCCTATATCGGGAAAGGGTAGAAGGAAGGAAGGACTGTATGCCTACACGTACGCTCTCACATTGCAATACATCCAGGCCTACCTCACCTTCTATTCTGACAGAGTAATCTCCAAAAGTAACCGTACGGTGCTCATATAGCTTTCACAAGTTACCATTCAGCTCAAAGTGTAGTGAAACTCGATTGTTCTTTTCACGGTTTCTTTATAAATCTAGACTACGGACATAAAATTATATGACTATAGCGTCTGCATAGCCTACTCTCATCTAACACGCACACTATTTAATGGCGTGTACCGTTACAATAACCTCTCGAACCGAACCTTGGATCTTGAACCGTAACCAATTTTAACCTTACCTGCCTACTGTTTTAGTTGTTTAGATCGCCTATTAGGCTAATGAACTTCGCTATTTTGACGCTGTATAAATCTCAATATGGCCACGATCACGAAGATCGAAATAGACAATGATAAGTGTGACACTACAATCTGCAATAGTCGTTTACTTAAGTCCGTTTCTAATTCAAGACAGAGATGGACCTGTGTACCTGTGTCACAGACATTAACCAGATACCTGTAGGCTATACAGTGTTGTAGCCAACACGCGTCTACATGTCATGACCGCGTAGGCCTGCCTACACGATCACAGTCTACGTTTAGGCCTAATTTACACCTAAACGAGCATAGTGTGTAATCGTCTTTCTGAGAATCGGACTAACCTTTCTCTAGACTCAATCTGTACACGAATACCAAGGAGTGTCCCGCTCTGTAATAACACGCACGAACATACAAACAAATCAATGTCGTTTATGCCAAGCCTTCCTGATTGAACAGCGCAGAAAAACTTCCCATGTATACAGGACCAGCGTTGCCACTCTGAAAAATAAAAAAACCAAGTTGGTCGGTGGAAAAAACCCAAGAAAACTGAAGTTGCCCAACTCTTCCGAAATTTTCACATTTTTTCGTCGAAAAAATTTCTGATGACCTTTTTTAGTCATCCGGCCAAAATTTTCGGAAAATGTTATCATTTTGCCGTCCAAAAAATTTGATGACCTTTTTTTAGTCATTGGTCTAAATCTTCAGAAAATGTCCGGTTCGCAAGCAAAAAACCCAAGTTTCCGCGAAAAACCCAGGTTTTTCCCGAAAAAACCCCATTTTCCCAAGTTTGGAGAAAAAACCCAAGATTTTTTGGGCCGAAAAAACCCAAGAAAAAACCCAAGTTTGGAGAAAAAAAACCCATTTCCCAAGTTCGGATAAAAAAAACCAAGATCTTGTGAAAAAAACAAGGAGTGGCAACGCTGTACAGGACACACATGTAGGCAGAAACGTTAGCCCGAAGCCTATAATATTATGCAGATTTATGTATATAGGCCATGTCTTTCTAGAAGCAGCCTGGCCCAAGAAGCCGTGCGATGTAAGCGGCAATTTCACAAGGTACGTACGTCCAGCGCTAGCCAGCCAATGGCGTGGTGCGTCTGCCCTTATATAGGTCAACATGGCCAACCATGATTGTGTGCAGAAGACTCATAATTAGGTCAAGTCGGAAAAATCCTGACCTGGCCGAAACTGATCACATTGAAGCACACACCAAGCTCTGCTAGGTTAAAAGGTCAGCTTTACAGCCAACGAGATGGTTTCACCAATGTATGGAGATCCGTTTCAGTCATTTTAGTCCTGAAATTCATGTTGAATATCTGCCTTGTTCTTGTGTAGGTGTACAAGTGTACCGTGTAGCCCTGTGTCAAGCTCAAACAATAGTTGAGAACCCGGAAGAATGGGTAAATTTAATCTCCACGGAGAAAACTGTGAACAGTAGTTCCTACCTGAAGTCTTGTACATAGGCTTAGCCAAGGCCTACACGTAAACATTTTACCTAAAGTATACCATATAGCTAGCTATTGTATTTGCGACATATCTTCCGATAGAATACATTTGAAATGGTCAAGGGACAATGGATGACGTAGCATAGCGAACCTTTTAATCACCAATCACGCCATTCGCTATTGAGCTAAGTTTAGAAGTTGTAATAATAATTATTGTTCGACGAGAGGGTAGGCTAATAATTAATATTGTGACAGCGCACAATGGTGCAGTCACTCAGAATTAAAACGACAGTATTAGAGAAGTGCTGACTGTGCTGGCCACGTGTATAGGCCTATAGCCTAATTATAGGCTACATAATATTAACATGGGCGCAATTATTCCGGATTTTTTCTCAGAAGTAAAATCATGACCCACCACCCACTAAAAATTTCCCTACGCCTATGGATATTAGACTTCCTTTCTCTAATAGGCCTACAATATGGCCTAACAGTCCTAACTGGTGATCGAGAGCGGTTTTCAAAGAGCATCCAAGCTGTGAAGTTCATGCCTAAAATTCCCAAGGCCGTAGCCAGGATTTGATTTCATTCATTCATTCATTCATTATTAGAATTTATATAGCGCCTCTTCAAGAAACTACTCAGAGGCGCTCCCAGCCCAGCCACGACTAAAGAAAAAAGATTTAAGAGACTTGAGAAATAAAGATTGACTGGTCAGGTGGAGGAGATGGAGGTTTGGGGGGAGGTCATTCCAGATTGACGGCCCCACAACCGAGAAGGCTCGGTAAATTCGGGGGGTGTTTCTTCGACGGAGAATTTCTGACAACCTTTTTTAGTCATTGGAAACCGCTTTTTTAAAACCATTTCTCGCCTAATTTCATGTTTTTTCATTATGTGCTAATGAATGCATTCTATTAATTTTTTACATTTTTCATTTCGAGGGGTGCTTTCATAGTTCTATTTTATGGTTTTTAGGCCTACATCATGTGCTAGTAAATGCATTTATATTGTTTTTTACATTTTCCATTTCGGGGGTGTTCAAACACCCGAAACACCCCCCTAGCTACGGCCTTGAAAATTCCTAATTATCAACGCCAACAGTTTTTACCATCTTCTTTAGTCCTCGACTGTTAGGCATAGGCCTATATACAGACACCAAATTCCAGACTTCGAAACTTAATTGTGATGCTCGTCAACTTTTATTAACCTAACAATTATTAAATTTTTAAATATTAAACATTTAGGCCACCATGAGTTTCTGTTTTCACGTCCCCGGTCTCAAAAGCTTTATTATTTTCTCACCAAGTGAGACAGCAGTAGGCCTACGGACTCACCTTTCTATTTTAGTTTCAATAAGACTTCTCAGGCGCTTAGCTCAACTAGAAAAAACACGCACCAAGATTTTTAAATTCAGGGTCACAACTTGCATTAGGAGGAACCAAAGTGGTTTGCGCACATTGCTTATAACCATAGTTACCATACCACATGCGATGTTATAACGCCTTCCCAACAACAACAATAATAATGTGAGCGATAATAATTATGTTAGCGTCAGAGCTCCATGAATATATAATAATATTTTATATCTCTCCTGTCAGTAGTCTCTTAATCCTGGTGGACTACTACATGTAACACCCTGTAGAGTTTGCTAATTGAAACTGACGGTTTGTTCCGGTGTCATGAAAAGGATTATCCCCCCTGAAAGCTATCCGGGGGGATGAATTAATCTATCCCCCGGATGGAATTAACCGGTCTAGACTATCCGGGGGGATAAACATTCTATCCCATTTTTTGAAAAATGCGTATAATTAAAACATTTATACTCTAATCAAAATTTAAAGTCACTCTAATTGTTTTAAGTGACCTAAGCAATGCTCAGAGAAAGGCAACTCGAAATTATTTAGTGTCTCCGAGTGTTTTTAAGCGTTTTAAATGTTTTAAGTGCTATAAAACCAAAGCAAAACAAATTATCTAGTATGAATAAACATATCTGTTAGTGTCATTGTTCAAAACAGAGCAGATGAAAATTAATTTGCAAAAATAAATGCACGCGGAAGTGTTATTTTTGACTTTTCCTCATTTGGGGGGGATACTATTAATATGGGGGATACTCTATTTCGTGACACCGGCCCTATCTAGGCCTGTAATAATATCATGGACAACTGTAGGCCTACTACATGAAAACATCCGCCACTGCTCGCACTCTGGTGACAGTACCAGTCCCAAGCCTGTTAGATGGATGAGAGCGTCGTCATATACCTCGCAGTCGATCGAGTCGTGAGCTACAATCGACTTGGCTTGGTCTTCGATCGACTCGACCGACTTCGTCGACTTGGACTGTGGCCTTGTGGCCAAAACTGCTAATGACATCTGCATTCTTATATCCCAGTACCTACATTCTTATATCCCAGTACCTACATTCTTATATCCCTGTACCTACTATACTGTACTATACTATGCATGGTTCAACCTGCGACATTATTTTTTATAATTAGTTCAAAACATTGAGTCCACTCCACAAGCGGAGCCACAGCAGAAGACATATTGACCGAATTCAGAGGCGCATCCAGGGAGGGCCAATCCGGCTATGGTTCCCCCCATTCCAAAAGTGAATAGAATGTGGCCCCTCCCATTTGGTTTCAACAAGGTTTTAAATAAATGCAGCGGAATAAGGCGAGAGAGAAACAGTATCATGCGATTAGAGAGGGCATAGTATAGTTCGAAGAGATTACGACCAGATGACTAAAAAGTCATCGGTTATTTTGTCAGGGAAAATTGGTATATTTTTCAGACATTTCGACCAAATGACTAAAAAGTAATCAGATTTTTCTGACAAAGATGACCGAAAATTTTGCCCCGCCCCTTTCGAAAATTTCTGTATCCGCCCCTGACCGTATTGTCTTATTTTTAATCCTGGTCACCTAAGCCACTGTACTATCTGTAGGCAGATGAGGTTGATCTGAATCGGTCGAGATCAAGGTCCAAGGGTCCGACAGACAGACGGACAGACAGACAGAAATAGACAGACCGACAGACAGACAGACAGACAGACAGAAATAGACAGACCGACAGACAGACCGACAGACAGACAGACAGACAGACAGACAGACGGACGGACGGACGGACACCAACGCCACAGACAGACAGAGGGGGAAGGACGGACGAATGGACAGATATAGAAGAGACCTGATAATTATGGCCTCTGCATGGGCACGATTATATGACTTGACAACAGCATCGCAATGGGTCAAGTGGATTTTCAAGTGGTCTATCGTAAAGTTTATAAACTATATAGTTGTGCTAGCATTATCAGAAGTTTTCGTAGGCGTCAATCAGCACTGGCTCCTAGGAGAGCACATAATTATAAGAGAGCCTGTCGGAAAGTGCTTTATGTAGCCTATAGGGCCATAAATCATAAGTAGACCTAAGCTTAAATTAACCAATAATAGAACTGAAGATTTATCTGGCGCGATTTGCCCAAAGCATGTCTTGCACGAAAGCGCGTTTCGCTGATAAGAATAGATGAGTTAATTTTGATTTAAATTGAGCAAAAGATATGCATGAAAGAACTGACGTTGGAAGACTCCTCCATCTTTTGGATCACGTGACCAACAATGCACGACTACTAAACTTCCGATTACTGCGCGGTGCCATAAAACCTTCTGGCGTGGATGGTCTGGATTTTGAGGCAGATTAACATTGAACGGAGAGGTTCCAGGGACCAGGGTGGATGCTATACATGGTATTAGGATGTTATTGAAGGTGATGATACGAATGGGGGCCAATGTAGTTGTTGCAGCGTTGGCGCGATGTGATATCTACGACCAGGACCTTTCATTAGGGCATGGGTTATCAAACTTTCTTTTTATTGTGCACCCCAAGTAAAAAAAATCGAATGGTGGCGTAGGGCCTACCCCCAGCAAAGTTAGATCAGAAACAAAATGCCATTGCTTAGACCCCATTGCAGTGACAACTAGAAAGTCCTTTTAATCATTGTATGGTGTATAGCGTGATCAGGGCCTAGGCAATATGCGGTGTGGGGGACTGAGGGTGGAGATTGTATTGTCGATGACGGAGGACCGGATAGGACAGACAGTTGGAGTAGTCGAGGCGAGAGATGACAAGGGCTTATAGGGCTGCCAACTCTTGGTTTGAAAGGCTTTGGTGAGAACAGAGCCAACGAAGTCACGTTTGAACATATATGTATATCCGGTGAGATGTATATGGACGCATTGGATGTGATGGTATATGGGGCGCGGGGTGTAGGGGTAGGCCTACGTTCGATGCCTACTGTTGCGCGCGTGCCCTCAGCCAAAAGACCACCCCTGTCAGTGTCAATTCTACCTCCTTAGCACCCTTATTCTCAGAGGGGTCCCCTGGCCAAGAAGCAAGGCGGGGAGGGGCTACATCATTAAGTTCCAGGACCCTAGTTCTGTTCCCTAGGAAACCAGGCACCACCGAGGCCCACTCAGGTAAGGATTCGAAACCCTCTTCTCTATAACCAGGTACCAAGGATGGCTCTAATCGGCGACATATGTCCACGGCTCTCTGTGGGAGAGCGACAGCCCCTATTTCAGACTGCTCTGGGTTCAAATCCCCTCCACTTACTGTTCGGGTTTCCTTACCTATGGATAACTCGGTTGCCCTCTGTTTGTGCAAGTTCAGGTCCCTCTCATATTCCTGTAAGTTCTGTTCTAATTCCTCTTGTTTTGTTATCAAACTTTGTATTCGGTTTTCTTGGCGCTCCATGAATTCTCGAACATGGTCAGGAAGTAGCGGTGGGGTTCCAGGCACTTCAGCTACACTCTCATTATCCTCCACCTCACTTCCCATCACTTCTTCCTCCTCCTCCTCAAATTTAAGGGATGACATTTCTAACTTTGAGAGGGTTTTCACAATATTTCCAGTTAAGTTCAACTAATGCAATCAGTTTGTAATTATTTCCGTGATAAATAATTATTCATTTACGACACGCTTCTCTTCTTAATCTGGTTTAATTATTCACAAAATTACTCGATGGTTTCTCTTATCCGTCGTGACAAGTACAGTATGATTCACACTAGTACAACCCTTAGTAGATAACTCCACTGAAGGAAAACTAATTAGTTATTCAATTAGTTATTTAATTAGTTCTTTAATTAGTTATTTAATTAGTCAACAGTGCGTTCAATTTGCCTTTCTCTTAATTATCGCATTAATCATCGCTTTGCATTTACATTAATTATCAGTGCGTCCAATTAACTATCAACTTATTCACAGCAAAGAGCAAGCAATACTTCTCGGTTTTAACTACAACAACCACATTCAAAAGGGTATACTTCCCTGATTCTCCAGATATAATTATTGCAAATGTCTGCCAGTGAAATTCCGTCCGGACATCTACCAGCGCGTCAGTCGCGACAGCGGATGAAATCGAAGTTCCGACAATTTGGATAAATATACAAATTGCTCTTCTTGCAGACACTACGGTCTTAACGGAAGGAAAACCCACTGTTCGGCCTCCAAAACAATTTCTTTCAACAGCTTATTTTACGGCAATCAGCCTACCAAACTTCGGAAATTCTTCCACAATTTCTGCCACTCGAGTGCGTAGATGTTACCCGATCAAAATCTTGCCTCGCACTGACGAGTTCAGTGCTCTCGGCCAATCACAGGCCACATCACGTGACTCGTTTGAGTCCCGTGACCGAGGCGGACCAATCAAAGCTGTTGCATTGCCGCCGATCTAAAAATAGAGTGTCGCAATGCGGCACTCTCCGCTAAAAAGGGATTACTGCACCGGAGGTCGGTTCCAAAAAGTGGCTAAACTCCGAAGGCCGGTCGCAAATCTAGCAAGGCCGTAAATTTAGCTAGGCCGTAAATTTAGCTAGGCCGCAAAGTCGTTTAGGCCGCAAATTTATAATTAACGATCGCAATTTCCACGATCGTTACACTACCAGCCGGAAGGTTGCGGGTTCGAATCTGAGTAAGTCTTTCACTCGAATTCTTCATGCGCTTCGGCGTGAAGCTCAGATGCAGTGTCCGCGCTGTAGTCAGGAGCTCCTCTGCTTAGAGAGCCTGAAGGGGTGTTATAGAACTGGAGAAATAAATAAAATAAATAATAATAATTATGCCTATAATAAGAGCAAAATAATAAGAGCAGAACCTCATCTCAAAGCCACAAACAATTTCAAAGGCATCAGTAAAAATAACAATCTCGCCGTATTGTTGTTGTTTCTTGTTGTCTCTAAATCGGATTAGCATGCAAAGCCTTTGCCGCAAAGAATCGTTCTTTTGGACCGGATCCAGTTGGACGGATTGGCTAATTAGATGGATAGGCCTTCCGCATTCATTTCTTGACGTTCATTGACGAAGCAATAAAGGTGTGAATAATTGATTATTAAGACTATACATCAGCTGAATTACAGGTGCGCTATTGCCCGAACCTTGCCGCAATCCATACATCTTTCTGACTCCTGCGTTTGGTAAGATCATAAGCTTTAATTAACACTGGTACTGGAGAAGTGAAAACTCAGCTCAGCAACACTGGTTGGAAGATATATTGCGGAACTGCTTCTCACTTCTTCTCCTAGTATAGTTTAGTGTGACTGAATTTCTCTGCGAAACTAAAGTTTGTTTTGAGTTCAGTTTTTCTTCGACGAGATGGAAGTAAAGATAAGCTACAACAAGCAGCAGAAGGTGAGTGATGAGCGATTGCTAATTAAGTTTGTAGCATCATAGAGCAACTGTTGTTTCTTACGATCTGAGTGACAAGACTGATTTCAAGAATTCGTGAATATACAGATCCAATTGCGAGCAAATGATTCAGAATGACCTCAAATTATAGGCCTACTTGAGGTATTATAATAGAACGGATAATAATCATTATCTCCATTTAGTTGCGAATTTTTGCCTCTCGCTGTAGGCTTAGGCTATTATAGAGTCTATGTTTTGCGGTGCAAAATTCTAGAAAACTGAACGAATCGGCTGATAAAAGGAAATACAACAAGTAGGCTAGCTGTGTCAAGAATCAACGATTAACAATTTTGTACTATTAATATTTCTTGCTAATAAAAGTTTACGTAACTATAAACTATGACTCGCTTTGTTTCCCAACAGACAATGAATGAAAAAAAATATCTGATCGTTTTTTGGCTGATTTTAACTGTAAGCAAAACAAATAGGCCTACTCATGCAGCCACTGTAATAAATTGCTCGCTTTACACTTAACTTAAATATACTATATAGTCTATATTCTCATAAATTGTGATGCACATCTTTGAGTGAATACAGATTTAATATGCGTAACAATTGAATTTGATTTTCGTATATTTAGCCGAAGACCGAAAACGTTTCGGTCACCGATGGTCAACCTGCAGTGACCCAAACTGACCATGGCGCGGTAAATGAAAAGCCAGACAAAGACAAATTAGCGATGAGGATGTATCAGTTTACGGAGCAACAGCTAGCAGGTTAATGACACAAACTCCGTCCATCTATTTATCCGCTTGTCTGCCTATACACGTATCTATCTATCTGTCTGTTTACCTACACACACGTCCGTCCGTCCATCCGTCCGTCCGTCCATCCGTCCGTCCGTCCGTCCATCCGTCCATTCAATTCATCCATCCGTCTTTCCATCCATCCACCCATCCATCCCTCCATCCATCCATCCATCCATCCATCCCTCCATCCATCCATCCATCCATCCATCCATCCATCCATCCATCCATCCATCCATCCATCCATCCACCCATCCATCCATCCATCCATCCATCCATCCATCCATACATCCATCCATCCATCCATCAATCATCCATCATCCATTCATCCATCCATCCATCAATTCATCCATCAATCTATCCATCCATCCATCCATCCATCCATCCATCCATCCATCCATCCATCCATCCATCCATCCATCCATCCATCCATCCATCAATCCATCATCCATCCATCCATCCACCTATCCATTTATCCATCCATCCATCAATCCATCATCCATCCATCCATCCATCAATTCATCCATCAATCTATCCATCCATCCATCCATCAATCCATCATCCATCCATCCATCCACCAATCCATCATCCATCCATCCATCCATCCACCTATCCATTTATCCATCCATCCATCAATCCATCATCCATCCATCCATCATCCATCCATCAATTCATCCATCAATCTATCCATCCATCCATCCAACAATCCATCATCCATCCATCCACCAATCCATCATCCATCCATCCATCCATCCATCCACCTATCCATTTATCCATCCATCCATCAATCCATCATCCATCCATCAATTCATCCATCAATCTATCCATCCATCATCCATCCATCATCCATCCATCAATTCATCCATCAATTCATCCATCAATCTATCCATCCATCCATCAATCCATCAATCCATCATCCATCCATCCATCCATCCATCCACCTATCCATTTATCCATCCATCCATCAATCCATCATCCATCCATCCATCATCCATCCATCCATCCATCATCCATCCATCAATTCATCCATCAATCTATCCATCCATCCATCCATCAATCCATCATCTATCCATCCATCCATCCATCAATCCATCATCCATCCATCCATCCATCATCCATCCATCAATTCATCCATCAATCCATCCATCCATCCATCCATCCATCCATCCATCAATCCATCATCCATTCATCCATCCATCAATCCATCCATCAATCCATCCATCAATCCATCAATCCATCCATTTATTCATCCATCCATCCACCCATCCATTTATCCATCAATTCATCCACCCATCCACCCATCCATCCATCCATCCATCCATCCATCCATCCATCCATCCATCCATCAATCAATCCATTAGCTGCAGCATTCAATGTTTGCAGAGCTGAAAGACGCATTCGGTGAATTTGAGCGCAACGGAAGTGGATGCATTGCTGCACATGACTTCGGCAATGCGTTGAGGTCAATGGGTCAAACACCGACCGATTCGGAAATAAAGGACATGCTGCTGGAGGCCGTCCTCAATGGTCAGTAACCAAAGGTTCCTTGTCAAGCTGTCACTATTTATTTTCTTCTTCTCCTTCTTTATCCATGGGCTGACAGCCCGTAGGTGTCCACTGCACACTTGACTACTCTTCTCCATAATTCTCTGTCCTGTGCCCGATGTGTCAGATCCTGCGCATGATTTATTTTAGGAAGCTACAATGACTAAATCTGCATTGTGGAACCAATTTCCTCCAAGTCTCCGACGCGTTCCTTGAATTTCCTTCTTATGAACTGGTGGACCACGCGTGCGCCTCTTTTCGTTGTCTCAAGACCACTTTTCTCTCTTTGTCTCACGCACTGCATGGATTAGTGTGCACTGCGAGAGGCGCTACATAACTTTATAAATAAAATGCGAATTTCTGATACAGTTTTTTTCAAATAATATTTCCAACTCTCATTCATGATGTGTATTGACTGGTAACAATGATCTATTTGATCTCAAAACTTTCACTCCACATCAATTCCGACAGGGCTGTTTTTAAGGCATTTTTAGAACTGCACAACTACTTCTTTCGGTTATCTTTTCTTTCCCATCCTCCATGGTAAATTACTTCCGATCGGAAGACAATGACCTGTTTCAACTATAGCTTTAACTTTTAACTGCACAGAAGTACCTCTACAACTGCAAAAATCCATTTAGAACTGCACATTTTGTGTACAACTGCAGGTTAAAAAAGCCCTGCTTACTGAATATTATAGTTAATAATTTTCCTTCAACAGACAATGGTAAGATGAGCTACGAAGAGTTTCTCAGACTGGTCGGCCATCGAGGTCTTCAAACAGAGGCAGAGATCCATCACGACCTAGAAGAGGCTCTCAGGTACTTCGACAAGGGCGGTCGAGGTCTTCTGCGCACGGACGACCTGAGGACGGCCTTGAAGTCCTACGGAGAACCTCTCGAGGACGACGATCTGGCGGAGATAATCAAGATGGCCGACGTCAGAGGAGACGGACGCATCAACTACTTAGGTCAGCTATGAAAGTACTGCATACTTATTATAAGATACGGCGCTATATACCCTAACCATATATAGCACTGTGAGAGACGAGAATGGGTAAATAGTGAGAATGGAGAAGAGAGTGAGAGAGTGAGAGAGTGAGAGAGAGTGAGAGAGTTCTCATCAGAGTTCATACTAAATTTGTATCTGTGGAACGGATCCATGCAGGAAGCCGCGGAAAGAAGGGAGCTGAGAAGCTGTGAGCAAAGGAATAGTCACCACCACTTTGCCGGGGAAACTTACGCCCATGGTCTAGACTAAACAGTTATAGCCTACAATCATGTCGCTCTTGTACGAATAAAAGCACATGCACCGGGAAATTATTATGCGCAACAAGAAAACCCTATTTAAATAAACATATTAAGAATGTAGGCTATGTTGAGTGTAGTATACTGAACAGGGTTTCACAAATAGGCTTGCAGTGTTTCATGAACACTCCTGCACTATACTTTGAGATAGAATTGAAGTTGCTATCGAATCAGGCGAATAGAATATGAGGGATCTGGATAGAATTTTGTGAAAAATATGTGTGTTTTAGACGTTGACTTAATGATCCGTGAGTGGAGTGATCGAGGAGCGTATACCAGCGAGAGAGACGATTATAGGGTAAAGAGTGAGAATGGAGAAGGACGAAAGTGAGTGAGAGCTCTCACCGGAATTCATACCAAATTTGTATCTTGGGAGCGGGTAGGCCTAGAGGAAGCCGAGTAAAAGAAGGGAGCTGAGAAGCTATGAGCAAAGGAATAGTCGCCACCACTTTTACGAGGAAAGTTAAGCCCATTGCCTGACCCAGTTCGTGTGAGCCGTCGTATTGAATAGAACGTCAGATATTAAGAGCGGACACTCACGGACAGCTGAACAATCAAAATATATTATTTATAGATGTCTTCACAGCAGAACAGAACTGCGCATCTGGCAGCCACAAAGAGAGCGCGCCGACCATAAACTTCAAGAATGATACGACTATTATAATGAAATACTAAACATCAGTGTTTTGTCGATATCGCTGGCGCCTACAGGCTGTTAAATACGTCCATTTAACAGGAATTTAAGTGTTTTAAATTGATGTGTCCAATATCGTACACGAACGATAGAAATAAAACTGATGGACAAATACATCAGGTACTAAACTGCGTTGAGTAGCCTGCAATAACATTTTACCGATATTTTCTGTCGCCATCGGCCAATTAAAAGCGTTCATTAAATGATAGGCTACGCACTATTAGAGCTATCCTAATAAATTTTATTAGGACAGATCTAATAGCGCGTATTAAATCGATATGCCCCAAGATCGTCTACACGAAAGATAGATAGGCATTAGGCATATAATTCTATAACTTATTTCCGAAAGGAATGGGCATGCATACGAATTTGTATTGTTTCATGACGTTCAATGCAATATCATTTATTGTTGTCATTTTGCCCAAAAAGTCCGAAAAGTCAATAATTTTTTTCCTCACGCTCAATTATTGGGGGGACGAATGCATGGGCCGTCCCCCCAACCCCTGCATTGGGGGGACCGTCCCCCTGTCCCCTCTAGGTCTCCGCCCATGCCAAGCTGGGTGGGACCAGAGCTTTCTATTACTCAGGGTGAGGCCCGGTAGAGTAATGGATAACACGCTGGCCTAGAGTGCGAGAGTAGTTCGAGCCCTCGTTGGGCGGATAAGCTATAGGCTGCTATTAGCGCCGATCATTGCAGACTGTCTGTTCAGTTAGTGTAGTTAATTAAGATTTATGTTTTCTGTAATCTGAGTTCCTGTAAAACGTTTCAACTGCATAGTTGTACACTGTAACCGGATTGTTGAATAAACGAAAATTATTATTATGCATGTATGCGTGTATGCATTATGCATGTATACATGTATGCATGTATGCATGTTTGCATGTTTGCATCCATGTATGTATGTATGTAATATGCATGTTTGCATGCATGCATGTATGTATGTATGTATGTATGTATGTATGTGTGTATGTATGTATGTATGTATGTATGTATGTATGTATGTATGTATGTATGTATGTATGTATGTATGTATGTATGTATGTATGTATGTATGTATGTATGTATGTATGTATGTATGTATGTATGCATGTATGTATGTATGTATGTATACATGTATGCATGTATGCATGTTTGCATGTTTGCATGCATGTATGTATGTATGTAATATGCATGTTTGCATGTATGTATGTATGTATGTATGTATGTATGTATGTATATATGTATGTATGTATGTATGTATGTATGTATGTATGTATGTATGTATGTATGTATGTATGTATGTATGTATGTATGTATGTATGTATGTATGTATGTATGTACGTACGTACGTATGTATGTATGTATGTATGTAAGACTGTCCTTCACTTAGGCCTACATTATGTTTAGTGTCATAATTAGACCTATAAAAAATATAATATAGGTGGTCAATGGTCATCCATTTTCTTGTATATAATCCGAACTTCATACTTCGAAAAAGAGTTTCTATAAAAGGCCAAAATCAATATGTATGTATGTATGTATGTATGTATGTATGTATGTATGTATGTATGTATGTATGTATGTATGTATGTATGTATGTATGTATGTATGTATGTATGTATGTATGTATGTATGTATGTATGTATGTATGTATGCATGCATAATTAGCCTACAACATAAAGATTGCAGAACAACAAGAGTGTTTCTAGAAAGTATTTTGATTAAGAAGTTTGGACGCCTCGGATACATTTTGTTTAAGTTGTCTATAATATTATCTGAACAGACTGTTCTGTGTCCTTTGAAGATGTGCCGCGGATAGTCTGAATAAGATAATTATAGGCAGGTATAATAATTCACGCTTAGCTAAAGAGTGGCGCATTGAAAATCTGAAGCTTACGATTACGATTTTGGTGTGGCCTGGAATGACCATTTTCAGCTGAAACCCCATTATTTTTGGCACTGCTACTTCGTTCACATTCCCTGATCTATGAGCAGAAAGCCGGAGCTGGCAAATCTCTCTGCCCTCTGCAATCCAAAGATGGCTGACTCGAACCTGCAGAAAGTGCTCCGCTTGCGTCGACCAGCGCGATGACTTTGATATTGGCGTAGTCCCTAAGCTAGAAAATGTGCAGAATTCCGAGTAGGCTACAACAACTGGCATAGAAAATCAATAATATTAATTCTCGAAGCCAATAGTTTACTTGCCCACCACAGCGACATCTATGATCCTTTTACATTCTACCAATCGCATCGCTATCGGCTTCGTTTCTGCCAAGTGTAGGCCCTATACGACCTGTCCATCACCGCCTCCATTCAGCCATAGGCAGAGAAAGCTACGTGGTGTATCCTCTATAAAACACGGCGTTGCTGTGGGATCGAAACACACGGCTCTTCAGAGACGAAGACGACATCAACTTTAAATTTGCTGATTTCCACAGAAGACGACCTTTCGTCGAAAAACTTGTCTTGTGAGAAGATGCCGTCATTTTCTATTCGTAGCGGTTCTTCTGAGCGTCACCGAAGAAATTTGGTAATCATTTGCAACACTAGCAACACTAGCGTATAGCCTACATTCTGTCTGCAGTATCCTAGGAATATATAATTCTAGATAAAAAAAACCTCCATCTGTGCTGTCAGTTGAGCATTTTTCCTTTTGGAAGGGGAGTAAGTATAATGGATAACTGTATAGGCGTAACTTTCTATAGTTTGTGACGGTGGTGTCCGGTCACCACCACTTTTAATCATTTCTGGTGAAATGCAACACCACTTTTTGGTCCTGCAATGAATTAGCCTATATTTTTAACATAATGACATTTTTAGCTGCCTCGCATATACTGCTTTTTTAGGTCATTCGTGGATACTAATTTTGTTAACATCGCAATGGCGACAAAGATGATAAAGGTTTCCACGATGTGGAATATACAGTGTGTTCACTTGCCGCACTACCTTACAGACTGTCCTTCACTTAGGCCTACATGCGTTTGGTGTCATAATTAGGCCTATAATATAGGTGGTCAATGGTCATCCATTTTCTTGTATATAATCTGAACTTGATACTCCGAAAAAGAGTTTCTATGAAAGGCCAAATTATAAAATTCATTTGGAAAAATATGAACATGACATTATAGCATATACTGTTCTACTTTGCGGGTGACATAAAGTGGCGGGCAAGGCATACTAATTTCGCATTTGGAGAAGGAATAGAGGAAGGTAAGGGAAAGAGACTTTAAAAAACGGGAAAGGAGACTATGCGCCGCATGAACGATTTTTAGGTCAATTTACAACGCGAGTAATAGCATTTCATGTTTAAAATTATTGTTGGATCTAAAGCGCTGAAAGTCTCAAATAAAGTACTATTGTATTCGATCAAATTTAAAAAACCATGACATTGCAAAAATAATTAAGTGCAAGGTGCCTTAATGGGGCGTTTGCCCTCACCAGGGGCACGGGCAAAACGACCTATTGTTGCCTCATTTGTAGATCTATATTCTGAAAACCTCTATTATTGACCACACGAAACCTAGAAAAGAACAATGAGAATAAGCAATGATGTTGATGATGATGCCAAAGAGGTGCAGTGCTCTATTTCAGGGGTTCTCAAACTGTGGTACGCGTACCCCTAGGGGTACGCCTGGCGCCGGTAAGGGGTACGCAAAAATTTCCAGAAATATAAATTTTTCTTTGAGTTTATGGACTTTGTGCCCATTTTCCCATGATTAGCAATGATTTGTAACGTCGCTTCATGTAACAGCATCGTCATTTCTTTCTTTCTCAATAAATGATTTGACTCACATAGGCTACTAAGCTTATAAAAATTATTATATAGTGTATACAAAATGTTTATGTCGCTATAAATTTGAAACGAAATAATGTAGGCTACAAATGGTTGAAAGAATCAAAGCCAGAAATTCTCAGTGTAGGCTGTATTTATAGAGCTCAAAAAAGTATAGCTGTTCTAAGGATTAATTTTTGGTCGAGCTTTAAAATGTGTGATTCTTTTCAACACGTCATATAATTATATATCTTTTTGAAACTAGTTTTTAAACTGTATATTCTTGCTACCAAAAATAAATATGGGATAAATTTGAATTTGAAGTTGACAAATATTAAACCATGTAATTTTTTATTTTAAATTTGTGCTAGTCAAAACAAGCACACAGCAATATAACGCTAAAGGTTGGCTCTTTCTTACAGGGATTAGACCCTATATACCAATTTCCCCTTTTTGTTGATATGATTCCATGATTAAACATTTGCATATTTTCAATTTTGCTCCCTGTATGTAGGCTATACGACTCTAATAGGCCACACCATGCCATGATTAAATGGACTTTTAGTTGTCACTGCAATGGGGACTATGCAATGGTATTTTGTTTCTGACCTGACTTTGCTGGGGGTACGCCACCATTAGATTTTTCTACTTGGGGGTACAATAAAAATAAAGTTTGAGAACCCCTGCTCTATTTGATTCCGATGGTATTTCGGAAAGCCTATCTGCATTTGTATACTTTAAACATAAGAAAAAAATGCTTTAAAATAAGAACAGACCTACAAAAATTACAAATGCAGGAGGCGTTTTGCCCCAAGCCAAGGCGAGCCATAGGGGCGTTTTGCAATTTTTGGTGCTACCTGCGACATTGCCTTTATCAATTAAAAATTGATATATTAAAATCCAATTCATTGTGCACAGTTATTCGATTCACTAGGCCTATATTGTATACTTTAAACCTATATTTGTATTAATGGCTGTGCCTGGCACTTTCGCAGCACTGATGCTGCAAAAGAGGCAGCGGCAGTGCTACCAGTGCAACGCAGGTATAGTCTCTTGCAAGAAAACACGGGGAAAATAAATTGCATTGCAAAGCAAATCCAAACCATCAAAACACAAATGGCTGGCTAATGTGGCTATTATCTAAATAGGTACAAGTAAAAGACCACGGAACGGTCAAACTGCAAAAAACATTGCACAGGCAAGAGAGCAGGGGTGCGTTTTGCCCCTCTATTATAGTGAGCGGCGCTGCAGAGGAATAGTCACCACCACTACCCGGGGCAAAGTTACGCCCTTGTTTCGTTAATCAATTTTCACTTTAATTTTGCACATGGGCGCCCGCAGACAATTTTGTATATAGAAGAGAGCAAAGCACAGTGGTCGCAGTGAAATTTCAGCAAAATCTTGAAAATGCAAAGCAGGAAACTACGATGTTCATGGATATTTGTTACAGAGGTTTCTGAATTTCTACGTTTCACTGTGTGAATCATTGACATCAATAGTGCTTTAGCGCAAAGAAATATAGCTGCTAAAATAGTGCTGATTCTACAAGGAGAAGACTATAATGACCCTCTTGCCCATAATGTGCCGGCGCCCATTAGTTTTGCACTACTTAAATAGGCCTACACAAAATTATGGTAGTGCCATGCCGTATTGATAGGAAATCAACTCAGTATATTTTGCTTGTGGACCCGCAGCTGCCTTGGGCCCGCACACGCTAGGGCCGGGCCTGGGCTAGACCTATTTGTTCAGTCTATTATTTTCCTGCAGCTACATGTATCACCAGCAGAATGCTTGACATTAAAACTAAAGCTGAACGCCAAGTATGGAGGATTTTGGGGGGGGGGAATTGTATGGGGGATTATGGGGTTCATAAAATTTATACGCGTGGGCTACTTGCTCAATAGCCCTATACCTCAACCATTGCGAGATGTTGGTTTATTATATGACGATGTCGGTAAACTGTTTTTAGAGTTCATGAGAAAGATGACCCTAAAGTGACCAGCAATACAACCAAGTCAATCGCTCACGAGTCACGATTGGTCGGGGATTCGATAGATGAACACAATTGACTACGTCAGCTTATTTATGACGTCACATCGTCGTCTTCAATTTGCTCGTCGTCATGGAAACGAGTTGTAGCCACGCCCCTAAGTATTATCACGATTTCTTTGTAAAGTAGCAACACCGTTATAACGTCGAAAACTAAAGTTTGTCTACAATATGTCTACATAATATTATTATCTATACATATCAAAGTGCGGTAATGAACACATTATTAACTTTAGAGAAAAAAAACAGGAAAGGATCGTCGGAGAGAGGAGGGAAGAGAGAAAGGAAAGAAGAGAGGAAGGCAAAAGGAAGAGTGGAAGTTAAGAAAACATGATTACATTCATGGGAATCCGATGGTCAACTCTACGTGTTTGCGAGGGCTTGCCACTGGTGACTCTTTCAGCTAACTGTTTTGTTTTGCAACTTGTTATTTTTTGCTCGCTATGACTGTTAACTTAACATCATTTCGGCGAGTTAGTGCAGAGAGCGCCTCTGAGTAGATATCTTGAAGAGGCGCTATATAAATTCTTTGATTTCTGATTTGATAGATTGTTTCCAATAAAGTGAAATTGATCTGCGTTTGCGTTGTCGCTTTGTAGCTTTAAAATCACATTAAATGTTGTCACACAGGCATAGCCCTACTGATCGGCAGCAAACAGTCTCTTTCCCACATAATATAAGACGCAGCTTGAGTACCAATTGCTCTTAGTATAACTATGCTGTTTGTGTATAAATTTGAGGTTAGCATTATTGGCCCGTTAAGGGATATTCGTAATAACGTATAGGCCTACTTGATTACGCGTATTTGATTAACTTGGTTTTCTGCGCCTCAAAATTTCGGTGATATTCGCCATTAATTTTATTGCCTCCTTAAGACCTTACGTAGAAGTTTATTCTAATATTATGCATTCATTACACAAATTCGTCATCTCTGCCCTTTTTGAGGATGTCCTGTGACTCAAAAGAGGACAAGTTGGCTGAACTGTAAACGCGACAACAACAACACCAACACCAACAGTACGGTACTGCACAGCGACTTGGTAAGGAAACTTAGAAGTCCAGTTAACGTGAAACTACTCTGGGATTCAAACCCCCAAAAGCATCGGCAAAAATAAACTCTATATCAGTTTACCACCGTTATAAGACATGCTGTACAACCGTATAATTTACATGATTATCCATATACAAGAAATGATGTGATAACAACGTTAGTGTTTTGAACGCCTATTTTGTCATGTACATTTGAGTTTAACTGCCTAAGTAATACTGTGACTTCTGATAATAATATTGAATAGTGACACTTCACCGAATTGAAGATGATTAGATGTGAAACGTTTCATATGGCAAGACCTGTTATAGTAGCGAAGGTACTCGATATCTTGATATGTAATGAAGATATTAGCCATAAACAATTGAGCGCTTGAAGGTACAGGGTGATTCTATGCCTTACTAGTGTTCCCTATGAAGCTCATAGCGATCGGCATAGCATAAGACATTCAGTTATCTGATATGCACCACTCGAAACCCCCTCCCAGACAGTATAAACAGCTCATCCCCCCAACTCATCGTTTTACACTTGCAACGCCAAGTCAGATAAATAAATAAAATTGTTCTGTCTTTAAGGCACACGTGTATCTTTCTAAGGGTCGTTCTCGGAGTCCGCTGAGTAATTTCGAACCTGCAACCGTTAGATAGCATTCCAAAGGCGGCACCGCTGGAACCTGGCGATGCGTAAGACTGGAGGTACTGAAGAAAAGGCACTTAACGATGACAAAGACAATGATGATGATGATGAGGAGGTGGTGGTGATGCTGATGCTGATGAAGAGCCAGTTTGATGGAGATGATGATGATGATGATGATGATGATGATGATGATGATGATGAAGATGATGATGATGATGATGATGATGATGATGATGATGATGATGATGATGATGATGATGATGATGATGATGAAGATGAAGGTGATGATGGGGATGTTTGTGCATCAAAATCATCATCATCTGGCGTCGTAGAGACGTGCTGAGTCGGCAGCTGATGATGACATCATCTCAAACTCCGTGTTGTCGCTGCTGCTGCTGTTGCTGCTGTTGCTGAGACTGAAGTACAGATCATCTTCTATTGACTTCCGTTGTTTCCGATGACGGTTGTAGATGTTCGCCACAAAGGTCACAACCTGCAACGTTGACAAACAATTGACAAACAATTGACAAACAATTGACAAACAATTGACAAACAATTGACAAACAATTGACAAACAATTGACAAACAATTGACAAACAATTGACAAACAATTGACAAACAATTGACAAACAATTGACAAACAATTGACAAACAATTGACAAACAATTGACAAACAATTGACAAACAATTGACAAACAATTGACAAACAATTGACAAACAATAGCACTCTGTACACATTCCACTCCCCCACCAAACTTACCCCGTTTGAGTCTAATACCCACTGAAGTTCTCTTGAATCTTTTTTTAAAGCCATTGCCGTTTGACGCGGATAGTATACGGGTTAGATGAGCCTCCTCTGAGACTGCTAATGTGGAGGACATGCATGTCTGGGTGCCCGTACATAGGGGCAAGAGGGGTACTTATCCCCTGGAAAATGTATACCTTTTTATCTACAACACATTGGTTTTTAACAACTTTTTAGCACTAAAGCACCAATGATACCAACTTACTAACGATACACATTGTGAAACTGAGAAATTTAAATTTAAAAGCCTCTATGAAAAATACCCATGTTCTTTAACTTCCTACTTTGCATTTTTCAAACTCTTGGTAGAAATGTTCAACCGCGACCATTGTATTTTGTCCCCACCCCCATGCAAACAATTCTGCGGGCGCCCATGGTGTAGGGCTGCAGGCCTACAGTCCGTAAAGCCTTCATTTACAGATAGGCCTACCCAATAGAGTCGATTGATAATAATTAGGTTAATTGTTCAATAGACAAAGAAGACAAATTATTCGCTCTTGGTCATTGACAGAAAGCTGTCCGTTAAGATCGTGCATTATAAGTGTAATTATAGTATAATTATACTTGGTTGCAAACAATTCGTTACCTACGCTAAATAAAGATGGATTTGTCTCATATTAACAGGGCCTAGAACAGGGGGCCACTGGGGCCATTTGGCACCAGGTCTCACTTGATAAAGGGTCTCGGAATTTAGGAATTACGGACTTATTTATAATCAATAACTCCTTAATTCAAGTAATTCCTCTGTCAATAAATAATTTATTGAAGTGAAGAATTACGGAATTAACGAGTTATTCATTGAAATGTAGCGCTATATAATAGCCTACAACTTCTAATTATTTCGTGACGAAATCGTTGACGTTAAATAATTGCAAACTGTAAACAAATTTTTCGTTAATATGTTGCTATAAGCTTAGTTGTAGCTCAAAATTGAAAAGTTGTCAACACTCAACAGTAGGCTAAAAACTCTATCGTAACTCGTTAATCGTAGACCCCAAGTCGTAAGTCAAACACTCAAAAGTAAATAATGGTTTTTTTAATATTAATTATTGTTCTTATCATCCGATTCGCTGTGGATAGTGTTTCCTACACAGTACACTATTATATTCTTATTTTCTTAGTCTTTTAGAGATGTGGTGTAGCCAGGCTTTTGAGTTTGGGGGTAGGCCTAGTGTAGAAAATGAATGGGGTGGTGGACGAATTCGAGCGGAACGAGTGCATGATTAAGGGTTTGTTTTTAGATTAAGAAATTGGGTGTCCGGACAATTCGGAGCCGGAAAATTCGGAACGGACAATTCGGACCGGACAATTCGGAGACGGACAATTCGGACGCGGAGAATTCGGAGCGGAGAATTCGGACCGGACAATTCGGAGCGGACAATTCGGACCCGGACAATTCGGAGTGTATATAAAACAATTGTGTTAAATAGAAACATCAGAAACATCACAGGCCTGCGTCGATCAAAAACAGTGTGGCAATAAAATACTTATACGACACCAAACAAACGTCCTACGATCTTCAAGACCCTGCATTCCAAAGCTTAAACTAAGCGACTGAAATTATAATTATTAGTTAAATGCACTAATGTGACTAAATTACCAGTCTATTGGCAGCTCATTTAAATCATTGCAGTTTTCTTACAAACATATGGTCCTATTCTTTTATGCTTGTTAGTCAGGTTTCTGATTATAGTTAAACTATTAATATATTTTACTGCCACTTAAGGTTTAAATCTATAGCTTAAGGTAGCAGGAGCCATATGACTACTGCCAAATCATTGAAGGCAAACGGGCAAAAGACATACGAACAAGCAGACGTAGCCTACACACAGACTGAGAGACGGTGGGGTGCTAAGCTGATTAATTTTAGTATTTACTCCAATGTCCAGTGGCCCATCCGGTCAACCTATTCTATTCTATACTAGCTGTACCCAGCCACGCGTTGCTGTGGCAGAAAAGACCTCCCCCTTCTCCTCCACCTCCCCCTCCTCCTCCCCCTCCCCCCCCCTCCTCCTCCCCCTCCCCCTCCCCCTCCCCCTCCCCTCCCCTCCCCTTCCCCTCCCCCTCCCCCTCTCCTCCCCTCCCCTTCCCCCTCCCTCTCCCCCTCCCCCCACCCCCCTTCCCCTCCCTCACACCGTCCTTTAGTGACAGCGGATATAGCCCAAGAATTTTAGGCCGCTTTCGTAATATTCCACTCGCTTTTGACGTCATGGGACGCAACCTCATTGATGTATCGTCACTGTGTTTTACGGGTAAAGACAATAATTTGCAAGCGCGTGGTTTCGTTGAAGTTGCAAATGGCGGACGAACGGATTGCAAAGTTCACTTTTTGTGGAAAAGGTTGCGTTTTTTCGTGGAAAAGAAATGCTACGACACGGTGCTATTAGAATGGAAGCTTTTGGTAAATTTTCACAAAAATCGGTGCGTGAGTTTCGGCGTGATTGCGTGATAAACTATTTGAAAGTTTCATTTTTATTTATATAGATTTGGACTTATAAAGAGCCTCTTACAGGCACTCCCAGTGCGAAGAACTTCTGGAAAAAAGTCTTAAGACACCTGGCAGAAAAAGTAAAGCCTACTGTAGGTCTATTTGGGTGATGGAGAATTGGAGATGGGTATGAAAATCTGAGTTCCATCATTAATTTTGACTGTTATGCATTGCCCGCTCCGAATTGTCCGCTCCAAATTGTCCGCTCCTAATTGTCCGGTCCAAATTGTCCGGTTCCAAATTGTCCGCTCCGAATTGTCCGCTCCGAATTGTCTGGGTCCGAATTGTCTGGGTCCGAATTGTCCGCTCCAGAATTTACTCCAAATTGTCCGTCTCCTAATTGTCCGCTCCTAATTGCCCGCTCCAAATTGTCCGCTCCCTATTGTCCGCTCCCAATTGTCCGCTCCAAATTGTCCAGCTCCGAATTGTAATGTCCGGGAACCATGTAATTGATATTTAATCTACAATAATTCATTGAAATTTCAGTCAATTTGACAAAATTGACCACACTGTCAATTTTATTGGAAAAAATAGCAATATCTTCTATAGGGACTCTTACTGTTAGTCTATTATTTCCATATAAAATATTATTTTAATTTAATCGCTTACAGAAAGACGAAGAAATCATTCGAAAGTGGACATGAGAAACGAAAGAATTTGGTCAACAAAAGAAAGCTACTTCAGCAAGCCAAAAAATTCAAATTTCTTTGCACATCCTGATAATAGTAATAGACCCAGCAGCAGCCAGATTGAAGATCTTAGAGAAATAAATTCAATGTTCAGCACAAACAGAAAGTACTCTCCAAGAGACTTTGACGACTGTAACAACTGTGACTGACAGAAAATTGAGTTTTGAACCAAGAAAATGTAATTGTACACCATTTGACAATTGACAATGAAATAATGAATCAGATAATTCAAATAATTTTCTTTTAAGTCCTTCAAATATTGAGACATGTTGACATTGGAGCAGGATCTCAGAGCGATCCAGAATTTCGACGTAGATTCTTGAATGAGAAGGCCTCGAAAATTAGTTGTGGCCCTGGGCCTCCAAATCATGTCCTAGGCCCTGCATATTAACCCTTTTCCGCAGGACCGGGTCCCCCGTGACCCGATTTAACAGAAAAGGTATGAAAACAATTCCGGCTTACTTGACCGTAGATGAGATCGCTAATTCCAAGAAAGATGGACCACAACCATTGATCCCACGTCAGTTTAACGGTGAAAAACACACCGCCGCCGACTTCCACTATAATCACCTGCATGAAAGCGACCATAATTTATAGGTTTTATTTCAAAGGTAATAGAGAAAAGAAAATAATAGGGCTACGCTATACGCGGAATATATAGTCATAAAGACTATAATATTCGTCATGCTGCGAATGTTGTTGTAGAGACATTGGATGATGATGATGATGATGATGATAATTATTATTATTATTATTATTATTATTATTATTATTATTATTATTATTATTATTATCGGAATGTAAGTTTTAGTTTTTGATGAAGATTTCAAAGATCAATTTCAGTTTTCTTATGGCTGCCGGACCGTGGCCGCGGGTAGGCTAATCCAGTTAAGGTACCCTGGTAGGCAACTGCGTTGAAGCGTTGGATTGTAACTGAGATGTTCTGGAACAGATATCCTGTTTCGCGCAAATCTCCAGAGATCCTCGATTAATTATTAATTATTATTATTATTATTATTATGGTTATTGTTATTATTATTATTATTATTATTATTATTATTATTATTATTATTATTATTATTATTATTATTATTATTATTATGACAATGATGATGATAACGATGATGATTATGATGATGACGACGACGACGACGACGATGATTATCATGGTGATGACGACAACGCTAATGATGTAGTTGAAGAAGCTAATACCAATATCATATTATTTTCTGATGCCCCACATACATACTTACTGCATATATTGACCAAAATAACCGCACTTATAAGGTCAAAGCTCAACACTCATGAAAAAGAGGCCAACCAGACAAGGGCTAGGTTAGATAATGCCTATTGCCTACCTGGGCAACAAAGGAAGCAATCCAGATGAGTATGAAGATGGGGCTGCTGCTGCAGAGAGGATGCTTACCTGGGCAACAAAGGAAGCAATCCAGATGAGTATGAAGATGGGGCTGCTGCTGCAGAGAGGATGCTTACCTGGGCAACAAAGGAAGCAATCCAGATGAGGATGAAGATGGGGATGCTGCAGCAGAAAGGATGCCTACCTACCTGGGCAACAAAAGGAGCAATCCAGATGAGTATGAAGATGGGGCTGCTGCTGCAGAGAGGATGCTTACCTGGGCAACAAAGGAAGCAATCCAGATGAGGATGAAGATGGGGATGCTGCAGCAGAAAGGATGCCTACCTACCTGGGCAACAAAAGGAGCAATCCAGATGAGGATGAAGATGGGGATGCTGCAGCAGAAAGGATGCCTACCTACCTGGGCAACAAAAGGAGCAATTCAGATGAGTATGAAGATGGGGCTGCTGCTGCAGAGAGGATGCTTACCTGGGCAACAAAGGAAGCAATCCAGATGAGTATGAAGATGGGGATGCTGCTGCAGAGAGATGCCTACCTGGGCAACAAAGGAAGCAATTCAGATGAGTATGAAGATGGGGCTACTGCTGCAGATAGGATGCTTACCTGGGCAACAAAGGAGGCAATCCAGATGAGTATGAAGATGGGGCTACTGCTGCAGAGAGGATGCTTACCTGGGCAACAAAGGAAGCAATCCAGATGAGTATGAAGATGGGGCTGCTGCTGCAGAGAGGATGCTTACCTGGGCAACAAAGGAAGCAATCCAGATGAGTATGAAGATGGGGCTGCTGCTGCAGAGAGGATGCTTACCTGGGCAACAAAGGAAGCAATCCAGATGAGTATGAAGATGGGGCTGCTGCTGCAGAGAGGATGCCTACCTGGGCAACAAAGGAAGCAATCCAGATGAGTATGAAGATGGGGCTGCTGCTGCAGAGAGGATGCTTACTTGGGCAACAAAGGAGGCAATCCAGATGAGTATGAAGATGGGGCTGCTGCAGAGTCCGCTGAAGACATTAGGATTTCCGTCGATCTTCCGAGCGTTGATTTCGTTGAACAAGATCATCATGACGAAAGTGTTGAAGAGGAAAGTGTAATGACTGTTTCCAATTCCACGCAGTGAAGCGTCCTTTCCGTCATCAACGTCCAACCAATCAGCACCTTTCGTTACAAAGACAAAAAACTAAAGTTATAAGCCCCTATGTATACGCACACGTCGTTAACAGAATAATTAATCAGCCCAATAATAGCCAGCTGTGGCTGTCTGTCCCTCAACTGAAGCGCAACGGTGCCACAACGGTCCAAAGAATGACTGCAGTGACCTTTCACATCCTAATTTTCATACAAAACTAGGCAACCAAAAATATCAAAATAGACCTAGGTAAAGCGTTTATATTCTCAGCAGGTGTGCTTTTAAAGCATATCGTCTGTTTAGAGTGCAATGGTTCTAACTCCAAAGCATTTAGCAAAGGAGTTAGCACCCTTGCACTCTAAACAGACGATATGTGGTCTCACCCAGAGTGAGATTGCCGAGTTTGAAGAGGTTCAAAGCCCTAGTCTTTCTTATAATTCCATAGCAAAACTCTTCCTTGAATACCCCAACTTCCAGGGTGAGCATTGTCGGGGGTTTGGGGGTTTCAACCCCCCAGTCTTTCTTAGAGCCCCATAGTAAACTCTGTTTTTCACACCCCAATTCCAAGTTTATCATAGGTCAACCCCCAGTTATTTTTCCACAATTCTCAGACTGCCAACTTCACATAAATATCAATGACAAGTTTTCATACTGGACATACCGACGAAGAGGATGGTGAGCAATACGGTCAGTTCGTATGCACTGTGGCTGAGAATGTTGACGGCCATGATGCATGAGACGAGATGCTGGCTGCTGCCGTATGGCTTCCTCAAAAGAACGTCATTCGTCGGCTGCTCCGTTGCCAATGACAACGATGCGAGGCTGTCCATCAGAAGATTCACCCACAGCATCTGAACGCCCTTCAATGGAGAATCCTAAGCAATAGCAAGAACAAACGATTCATTCCGATTCTGTATGTACATGTATGTATAATTATATAGATATACATTCAGATATATAATATATACATAAACTCATGTTACGTTATATATTATACATATGTAGTTTATAATACCCGGTATACCTTCATGAACAATAGAATAAATGACACTCTCTATCGACTGGTTTGAACCAATTTCTCGCCAGTCTACTGCTGAATAAAGTCTTAATAAACCTGGAAGAAAATTGATGGACACCATTAAATTCAGGAGTACATGTTGTCTACAACAGTAACAACACCTGAAAACAACGTGGAAATCATCGTACAACCTTAAGTTTTAGTCACAATAATAAATCAAAATTAATAAATTAACATAAATTAACATAAATTAACATAAATTAACTAATCGGTTACCATGACGACGCATGCGCCGACCAGAGCAAGTGCGACGGCGACGATGTTGACTGTCAACTGGAACTGGACGAATTTAGCGATGCTGTCGTAGACGTGGCGACCCCAGACGACGGCTTTCACGATGCTAGAGAAATTGTCGTCAAGAAGAATGATGTCCGATGCTTCCTTTGCCACGTCTGTTCCCGTCAGGCCCTAAGAAAATTCAAGGGTATTATCTCTAATAACGCCATCTTTAACCGCCATCTTTAACCGCCATCTTTAACCGCCATCTTTGTTGTTTTGTTCGTAATTGAAAGAAGTGTCCTATAGGTATGATGAGAGTCGTGAATAATTGTCTTTTGAAACATACACATGTGAATATGCATAAGCAACGCTTAAAATATATATGTTGTTACAGTTGTTTTATAGTAAATGGATCTAATTATGATAATATTATGGCCTAATCAGTGTTAAGACTCTGTATCTCCAAGCAATGGTAGAACAAAAAGAAAAGAAGAGAGAGAAAAAACAGAACTTTCATCAGAACACCAGACCACTCTGTTATGCTAGTTGAAAACAACAACATAATTAAGTCATTTATGATTATTGTGAAAATACGCAGCAATCCGTCAGTTTTGATCTCGGGATATAATATCACCCATCAACTTTGTTTGAAAGCGTGATGTTGGACAACTTTTTCTTATCGACTCCGTTAATAAATACAGTAATAAAGCGTTGCGTATTATAGACTATTATAGTGACTCCAAGATCACCAAGCTGGTTTAAATACAAAGCAATTAATTTTCCATATACCGATACATTCTTCAGCCAAATATATCAAATAGCATAATTATGGCTTCAGTATACCACAATTATAGTTACCATGGCCAAACCGACATGGGCTTGTCTTAGAGCTGGTCCATCGTTTGTTCCATCGCCCGTGACGGCAACAATTTGTCGGTCGTGGTTGACTGGACATGACATGATTCCCTTGACTAGATTGTATTTGTCCAGAGGAGATGAACGAGCTAGTATTCGAAGCTGAGGCCACAACTGGTCGAATGAGTCTTGGTCAATCTGAAAGAAGAAGTTGGTTGTATTATTAAACAAGGTTGCTCACCAAAATATAAAGCCTAATGTGCTGATCTGAATGGCGCAAGAAATTTAGAAAGAAACACATGGATAGTCTCCAATAGGTTTCACACGAAGAGAAATCAAGAGGGGATCGACAGGGACAGACTGTCAGGCAGAGAGTCAAGCAGGCAGTATAGTTTCTTGAAGGGGGTGCTATATAAGTTTCCGAATGAATGAATGAAGGAACAAATGAATGAAAGAAGGAAAGAAGGAATGAGCGAATATATGAATGAATGAAAGAATGAATGAATGAATAAATGAATGAATGAATGAATGAATGAATGAATGAATGAACGAATGAATGCATAAACTAATGAACGAACGAACAAACGAACGAATGAATGAATGAATAAATGATCGAACGAACGAATGAATGAATGAATAAATGAACGATCGAACGAACGAATAAATGAACGAATGAACGAACGAATGAACGAACGAATGAATGGCAGACCGTTCCTGGGTCGTGGCTGCTGTTGTTGTGGATGCGTTGATTGAATTCTGGTCCATCTATTCCCAGTTGGTCTGCTTCACCTGGGTTGAAGATGCCACACTTGATTGCGACAAACCTCGCTGTGTTCATGTGATCCCCGGTCACCATTCGCACAGTTATACCGGCCTTCTGACACTTACGAACTGCTTCAGGCACCTGCGAATAGTGCCAACAAAAAAGACCAATGCAATCCATGTTGGTGCTTTCAGCAATAATTCCGTATGTATGGCGTTAAAACATCTCGTATACGGCCTTGCGCATAGGCCCTAACAATAGGCTGCCTCACTCAGTCTGCCTAAACTGATCCCAATTTTAAGACTATAGCATAGGCCCATTTCTTGCAAGACGTGTGCGCTATCGTACGGAGTGGCGAAGACTTGTTGACCAATGCTTAGTTTTATTAAGAATGTTTCCTACTCACTCCGTCCTCGTTCTCACAACCGTGAGATTTCTCATGCTGACGCATTAACTAGATGTGGTTTTATAAAACGGATGCTATTCAAGTGACCTTAATTTTTATTACTGTTTATCTTTATTCTCCCAAATGGTTCCATAAATGCATGTTATGTTTTTTTAGTTGCATAGGCCTACTGTGATCATAGAAAATTGCATATTTCGATTTTTTTATGAATGTACACGCTACGTTCTGTTCTCATATTATGGTGTTCCCGCAGTGCGTTTGCAGGCGGTTCAATAAAGCACATACTTACTTACTTACTTACTCCGATCGGAACAGGAGGAACTAAGTCTAAGGCCTAAGTATGCGCTATACAAAGTGTGTAGGGCAGACGTGTACCTCTGGTCTGACTGGATCTTCAATGCCGACGATGGCTAAACAGATGAGACTTGAACACAATGATTCACCGTCGTCGTCATCCCAGTTCAATGTAGTCGTCATCTTCTCAACGTAATCCGACTCTGAAAGACAAGCGACGACATTTATATGGAGCCCATCGAGAACGATTTCAACATTGCTACTTCTATCTTCTTTATTACAATAGAAGGAAGCTATATAAAAAATTTCGGATTCGTTTACAATTACTATTGTTATTATTATTTTTTATGAGGTCATGGAAAATAGAGATAATCATAATAGCCTACATAACAGATTAATTATTTAATTATTACACATAAAATTATAAGTAAATGGATTAAGAGAAGAGAAATTGATTTACTTTTCCCCATATGAATACTAGAACTTAACAAACGAATAATAACAATAATATAATATTATTGTCTTGCCAGGAGTTTCACTGAAGTCCTTGTAAGCGATGGCGAGAACCCGAAGTCCGTTGATCGACATTGGTTCAACGAATTCCTCTTGTATCATCTTCCTTCTTTCGTCTGTCAACTCCGTTACTTCAGAATTCGAACCCAGAATCCAGCGACATCTATTGACCGTAAAAAGCATATTACATCAATCAGATACGTCTGCATGCATCTGCGTGTGTCTAATCACGATGGCGCATTTAAGAAGGTGAATTCAAAGAGGTGCTATACGAAAAAGCGAATGTGTAGGCCTACAAAACAGCGCGCAGTAGAAGTGGTGCGCTGTCCAAAAGGCTATAAATAGGTTTAAATCGTATAGTAATTGAAATATTCGAAACCATGTAATGTCTTAAATTATTATTAAAATAGCCTAGTAATTGAAGTCGATAGTATATCTGAAATTATTATTAAAATAGTAATTGAACTTATTGAAGTCGATAGTAGACACTCTATATCTGAAATTATTCTTGAAATAGTAATTGAAGTCGATATAGTACTGCTGTAATGCATTTAAGAAGATATTCCAATGTCTGTTTTTCAAATGTTCAGACTGAGATTTTGACACAAGATATGGGCGATTCGTCTGTGATAATGCGTGTTGTTACTGCAGCCTTAATCTTCAACAACGGTTTCAGTATACGTTTGGCAACTTCCTTCTTTCCGTTCGAACGATGTTGACCCGACACCAATAATACTTCAAGGTATACCTTCGTTGAAGCGCTGTTGTTCTTTCTCAAAGCTGTATATAAACCTCAAGATGGTGGGATGAGAGAAGCTCCAAATAGTTGACTTAAAGCTCCTATGCCAATCTTCGACCGAGTTGCTTACTCTGGAAAGAGCATCGATTGCGGAGCGGAGGACATTCTAAATTTCAAGGGCGTGCAGTGACGACGGCCACAAACCCAGCATCATACAATCAAAGAGCTACAGAGACAAGTTTTAAGATACCCATTACCCAAACTGCCTATTATCCTATTATAAAGGTATCAGGCCAATAAAAGCTTTAGGAAAATAACCGCGCAATCAAAAACTCCATGAACAATCCCCCCAGAGTAACAACACCCAATCGTTCTCCAGGTCAATTTATCACCCCCACAATATTCATCCTTAAATAAGTAAACTACCCAGCTATTTTTAAGAGACCTGCGCACTCACCTCGTAAGTACTATTTCCCAGGCTCCTTTGACAAACAGTCGCTGTCCACGTGTAGGGTCATCGCCCTTTGGCACAACTGTTCCCATCCACTTTTTGGAAGAAGTGAAAGGAAAGACCTTAATGAAAGACTTCTCTGGAGTCTTTTCTCTCAGGTACCTGTAATCGTGGCCGAGATCATTGACGAACCCAAGTAGAGCGCATTCAGTTCTGTTGCCAACTTGAGTGCACAGCTTTCCACTTCCCTACAGCAATTCCAACAAAATGTGCGTCAAACATGGGCGGAGACTTGGGTGGAGACTGGGGAAGACGAACCAGCGGCGCCGAGGGAAGGACGCGAGATTTTTTTTATTTGGGCTGACGCGAATGGCTGAGTCGCCGACGAAATTGTTTTAGTCTTAACACTCAACAATTGGGGGAACAATTACATGGGCCGTCCCCAACACATTTATTGAGGGGGACCGTCCCCCTAACCCCCTATGTCTCCGCCCATGGCGTCAAAAGTTGAATAGAGAAATATCTGCAAACTATGAATTTCTAAATTTTAATTGTCAATCCATCAGTTTTGATCGCAGCGGTGAACAAATTTACTTTTCAATATTAGACCATATGATAACTGACTTTCTCACAAGATACTGTTTTATTTTTTATAATGCTTACACTATACTTATTTAATTTGCTTTACATATTACTTTTCATGTAGGCCTAGACAACTCTACTTTATTAGTACTTCTATGTGTCACATTGCATTATTGTCGATATATCCCATTGTGTGAATTTGCAAACGGAGTAATAAAGGATATATTTACTTACTTACTCACTTACGAGGGCCTTTTTAACGTGCAGTTGTACACAAAATGTGCAGTTCTAAATGGAGTTGTGCAGTTGTAGAAGCACTTCTGTACAGTTAAAACTAGCAAAGAATGGATTGGAAGTGATTTACCATGGAGGATGGGAAGAAAAAGAAGGAGTTGTGCAGTTCTAACAATTCTGTAAAAACAGCCCTGGCACTTACTTATAATTAGTTAATAAAAATTATTAGGCCTACTGTTTTGGATAGGTATACGTATTCAACAGTGCGACATAATTTTCTCTAACATTGCGTCACGAACCACACGTGGCGGCCTATAACTATTCTGTATAATTATGGCATTTCTGTGTCGAGAACTCATTGGAATGCACAACAATACAGCGTTTCAACGGTCAAGTGTGTCTCTCGTTCCCCGAACTCTATCGTGGACACTGGTCGGCTTAAGTGGCTGCATGGGCTCAGTTTCGTCTGAAGACTATACTTGTCAAGTTCTCAATATATTCTACATGTATGCTTCGACATTAAAGAGACGATGACTTGTTTATATTTCTTTGAATAGCTTTGTCTCGTGTGGGTGAAGCCATCAAAGAAGTAATCAACTCAGAGCAGCTTGAAATTGAATTAGCCTGCTTATAAACAATGGCAATAGGCGAATATATCGTCATTACTCAGACTTCAATTCAATTTACATTACATTAGGCCTACATTACATTAGCCTAGTTAGCAACACCGGTAAGCGCGAGCGGCATTTGTCTGCTGGATACAACGGACTGCGGTTCAAAACCCGGGCTGGGAGTTAACATTCAGAGATTTCGATATCTCAGGCTAGCACGTGTGGCACGCAGAGGCGCAAGCTCCTGCGGAGCGACCTTGGGCAAGTTGCTTGCCCCATGTGGGGAAGGCAACGGGAAACCACCTCAATCATCTCATCCCCAGGGGCGTAAAGCCAATGAACCTGCCCTCGGGCAGAGAACCATCATCATCATCATCATAACATTACATTACATTACTCATATGCTGGTTTTCCAAATCAATCTCGACTGAACTTCCCCAAGAACTCTGACATGGCCAATAAAACGAGGAATACATGTAGTTGCAGAAAGACTAATTAATTACGTGAATTTGAGTCTTGTAGCTGGTGTTGTTAGCAATGGACGACGCGATCAGTCGTTTCGTTTCCTCCGGTAGATGTCTCAGACTTGATGCGTTTTCGTGAGTAAAACCTAAAGGCAATGGATCGCAGAAACACAACAGTAGTAAGCAGACTGCCGCTATCAGAGATTTCCCCGCCAAAACGAGGCATCACCTAATTAGTATTCATGGAGATGACCAATAGGAAGACTCAATATTGTAACGTGACCTAAAGATCATTCATTGAGAAATGTCCAATGAACGTGGCCCCCTTAGGTTTCAACAGGCTTTCAACAGTAGGTTTCAATGGTAATTTAAAGACAATTCAGCTAAATGACTAAAAAAATGTCATTAGTTTTTTGGCAGGGAAATGGTATATATTTTAAGGCAAGTTGGGCCAATGACTAAAAAAGTCATCAGTTTTTTCGGGCGAAAGATCAAATAAGTTCCCAAAATTCTGTCCCCCTTTGAAAATTTCTTTATGCGACCCTGAATCAGGGCATAATCATCTTTATTGATTTAGATCTAAATAACGAGGCAGCCATGCAGCAGAATGACTTTGCCTTTTTATTAAATAAATAAACACAACGTATATGAAATATATCATATAATTCAATTTCGAAAGGGCCATGACATGCATCGCAATGATAGACGATGTAGTCAATACCTGCCACATAACTTCTGACGACTGTCATTCTATTGGTTGTCAATGTCCCAGTCTTATCGCAGAGAATTGTGGTCGCGTGGCCCATCACTTCGCATGCGTCAAGATGGCGGACGAGATTGTTATCGTTCACCATTTTCTGAAAGTGTTAATGCCATGTCTGATACAGTCGCCGAAGAATTACTTATTGTTGCTAGTATGCATTCGCCTGTTGCATGTAGTTATTTAAGGGGCTTTTGCATATATTTTTGCAGGAGAGGCAAACCACAGGGTCGAAGATAGATATTTCTAACAAAGTTTGAAAAATGGAAAGCAGGAAATTGGGATCATTAGCCTATGTACTTTTCATAGAGGCTACAAAACGTTAATTTCTTAATTTCACTCTGTGTGTAATTATTACCTTAGCGCAAGGATATTTAGTTACAAGTCAAAGGTAGTTTCTAAAATAGGTGTCCGTTTTCATGGGCGTGGGTGGAGAAATACACCCTCTTGCCACTATCTTAGGCTTTCGATCATGCATGCAATGAGGTAATTGCTATACAAGATCTGGATCTGTCTAACTCCGCAGCCCAACATTCTTAGAAACCTAAATCGAGACTCAACGAATAATGGTTTAACCAATAAGGGCAATGTTGTGAAATACTTAAATATTCCTACAATGTCGATGCTCCCAATGAGTCTGCTTCGTCTAGCGTTTTATGCTGGATATTTGTAACCAGGTCTGTAATCAAGGGTATACGCGGGTATACGGCGTGTATTTACCTCAAAATCTACCAGTACTGCCCTGTTTGTATCTGACCTTGATGGAGTATGCCAGCGCCAGTATAACAGCGAGTGGCAATCCCTCTGGTACAGCGACAACAAGAATCGTGATGCTGATGATGATGAAGCTGACGAAGTCTTGCACGTAGGCATGGTTCCATGGTTTGTTCTTCACTACAAATTCCTCGATGCAGAAACGAAGCATCAGGATGAGAAACGTTAGAACGGATATCGTTGTACCTACATGTGCACAGGCGAACGAACCAAACGAAATCTTTATCATCATCAACATCATCATCATCGTAATCATTATCATCATCATCATCGTCGTCGTCGTCGTTGTCACCGTCATCATCATAATCGTAAGCGTCATCGTCATTTCATGGTCATCGTCATTTCATCGTCATCGTCATCATCGTCGTCTTTGCCGTCGTCGTCATTATTATTATTATCTTTTTTTGTCTCCCGATGTAGTAAAGATCCCTCAGGCTGTAAAGGATTAAAATTAGGCTAGGACTATAATAGGTTCTCGTCTCCAACGCTATTTTAATTATTTTGATTTTTTCGTAACAAGCAAGTTAATTTATAAACCGAGATGATTATTCTATATTATTGTAATCTTGACACTGTAATCAGACCCGTGAAGTTATTTCATAATCAGATGGATGCAGTGAAACCTCATCAGAATTTTGGTACGTAGCCTAACATTATATTGTCTCTTATAATATATTGCATCCATTCATTTTTTAAATTCAGTCTATCTAGATAGTAAGAATTATTCACACAACGGTTGCAACAAAAACAATCATTCGAAGGTTTTATCTTTATTCAGAGAAAATAATGCCTAGACCTATACCTATAGATAACACTGAAGGGGTTTCAAGAGAACATAATTATAAGCCTACTTCGACCGGCACTTCAGAGGCGTACCTTTGGCAAGTTACTTATACTTTTGTTGTAAGTTAACTGCAGACAATTCGCCGTTCTAAGATCTCAAGAATGTGTCAAAGTTTGACCTAATCGATCCGTCTAGATCATCAACTGCCAATCAAAGCTTCAGATTGTTGTCAAAACAAAACTGTTTTTAATTCTATGAACGAATGATGTCGACGATGCAATGAAGCAGAACGAACCTATGTAAGCGATCTGCATGGCTAGAGACGATGAAATGAAGCAGAACGAACCTATGTAAGCGATCTGCATGGCTAGAGACGATGCAATGAAGCAGAACGAACCTATGTAAGCGATCTGCATGGCTAGAGACGATGAAATGAAGCAGAACGAACCTATGTAAGCGATCTGCATGGCTAGAGACGATGAAATGAAGCAGAACGAACCTATGTAAGCGATCTGCATGGCTAGAGACGATGAAATGAAGCAGAACGAACCTATGTAAGCGATCTGCATGGCTAGAGACGATGAAATGAAGCAGAACGAACCTATGTAAGCGATCTGCATGGCTAGAGACGATGAAATGAAGCAGAACGAACCTATGTAAGCGATCTGCATGGCTAGAGACGATGAAATGAAGCAGAACAAACCTATGTAAGCGATCTGCATGGCTAGAGACGACAGCTTCTTGTGCAGCGGAGATTTCTTCTCTTCTGGTTCCGTTTCCTGCCAATCATCCACCATATATATATATATCATATATATATATATCATATATATACATCATATACATCATATATATATTTATCAAATGCATGGCGTTTCATAGCGCCTTTCTACTCAGAAATGCTTCTCTGAGACAGCAAAGTTCTATGCCACTCTATGGGATACGCTAATTATTGGGAATTTGAGATGCCTCTCAATATTTAATTAAGCCTACTCAGAAGAATGGTCCTGGGCATGACGTTAAACTGCATCCATCCTCTGCCACAGGGAACCAACAACGTCCCCAGCTGTGCCGGTCCTAAGCCCGGACAAAGGAGGAAGGTTTGCCAGATGGGTGGAGATACACTGGCAGAAAAAGACCAAGACCATAGAAATCCGCAAAAACCACGACACAAGTGACATAGCGACCCAGATGCTTCAAGATGTCATGATGTGGAGCAGACATGCACAGGCCGGTCAGGACAGACCAGTGGAGAGAGTCGAAGGAGAGAGCATACGTGGGCCACATACGGGCATTGACCCAGGTTGTCCTTCGTACCTCTCTCCCAATATTCTCTTCAATCAGACAAGGTGGTCTAGCGGCTCCAAGATGTTAATGGTATGGAGCGGACCTGCTGACCGGACCGGTTGAAGCTGCATGGGAAGCATGATGCGAGACAAAAATCAGACAGAGAGTGGCGTCGGACACCTACGGGTTGTTAACCCACGGATAACGATGATGATGACTCAGAAGAATGTTACTAAATTTTAAAAAGCAGAAACTTCCATTACACAAGGAAGGAACAGCTCAGTGAATGCATGCAGATAGGCAGTTTGGTCCTATTCTAATTCTTTATAAGCATGGAATGCGATAATATACAAACGTTTTATGGTCTCTGAATAAAATATCCAACAAAAGGAAGTTCGTATTCAATGAAGTGTCAGTGTTACTCTCTATATATAACTGCAAATGTATCCTTCAATAAAGCCAGCAATATTTGACCATCCAGAATACTACCATTGGAAAATTATACACTTACGTCGTTATCTGCGGCTCCTAGCAGACTGAATATTATGCCTTTCGCTGAGTTGAGTCCAACCCCAGTCACGACCATTTTCCCAGATCCTTCTATTACGTGAGTACCTGATGACAACCATAATAACCACAGACGATTAAAGGCATATAGGCCTACTTGTATAGCAAGGCATGCATACTTGTACAGCTTATAAATAACTTCACACTGACTCACGCCAATCTTGATACTTAAAATGGATCGAACTATCCCAGCAGCTGCTGCAGCTTTGATCATGCGATTGTTTCGTGAAATTTGTTCGTTTTTTAATAAAGACACAAGTCATTGAGTGTTTTCAAACTGTTGCAGAAGCATCTTCGTCTATTGACCATAATTCCAGATGTTACATCGCACCCAGGTATAATAAAAATAAATAATATCCAATGTGCTATCGCCACACTCAGGTATGCTGCAGGTTGCAAAAGAATACATGTAGGATTGTTGCTGCTACCTTATAGCAAGGCTTTTTCGACGTGCAGTTGTACACAAAATGCGCATTTCTGAATGGATTTGTGCTGTTGTAGAAGCACTTCTGTACGTAGGCCTACGGTTAAAACTATTGCAAAAAGGGTCATTGTCCTCCGATTAGAAGTAATTTAACATGGAGAATGGGAAAGGAAAGAAGAAGTTGTGCAGTTCTAAAAATTCCTTTAATTAAAACAGCACCGCCTTATGGTTATACACTCTAAGCACAGATCGGAAATAGGCTCACTATATCGATATGTAGGAACATTTAACAGTAAGCAGCTTACCACAGCCATTGAAAGAAAGGAGCACCTTACCACAGCCATTGGAAGAAAGGATCACCTTACCACAGACATTGGAAGAAAGTAGCAGCTTACTAACGAGATGTGAAACTTACTACAGCTGTCTCTGCATGGCAACTTGGAGCTTATAAAAACCATTTGAATCAATTTTAAGCATCCTGATGTATGTAAAGTCAAGTGGTGGGTTTGTAATGGGTGGAGTGGGGTTGGTGGGGCATGGTAAAGGGGTAGTTTGGTGAGAACCGCTTGGTTGAGTGGGACATGGTGTTGGTAGATGTGGATGTGGGGTAGTGGGGTGTGTATAGCTTAGGTGGTGCGGAGTGGGGTATGGGAGAGGACGAAACACTTGACCACAGGCCCCTGTCACTCGGTGTTTCGCACCCTCCCTAAACCACACGCCGTCCCACCCCACCTCAATAACCACTGACCCACCACCCGCTTACAAACACACCCACCAAACTCCACGCCGCCCTTGCTCCACCCCTCCCCGAATTCACTCCGCCCACCACTCAGCCCCCACAGCACTCGGTGGGAGCGGGTTGGAATGCGGTGGGACGGGTGCAATTGAAGTGGGCGGCGTGATGGGACGAAAACCGAAATTTTGGTGGGGCTGGGCGGTTGGCAGAGTGGTAGGTTGGGTTGTGGGCGTGTGGGAGAAAGTGCTGGGTATGTGGGCAGGTGGGACACCTTCGTTCACCCGCACCCACCCATTCGATATCTGAGTGGTGTGACATGGGGCGCGTAGGATGTGGGAGGGGCTATTCCATTAATCAATCCATCAATCCATCACCCATCCTCCAGTCTGTACATCTGTCCATCCATTCATCCATTCACCCATTCATTCATCCATACATCCATTCATCCACCCATCAACCATTAATGTTGATCTGCGTGCCCTTCTATCTGCGCTAAGCGCAATAATTTTAACTATTCTAAGGTGACCACACGTCCAGGCTTTTCGAGAAATGTCCAGTTTTCTGTGGTTCATCCCGGTGCTGTCCCGACGACTCGAGCAAAAAGGCAAAATTGACCCGGTTTCTGACAACGATCTTGGAAAGTCAGTTTTATGTAGGGCCTAAATGACTCAAAAATAAGTCGTATATCCTAAATGATCCAAAAATAAGTCGTAACGAAATAGAATTTGCCAGTTTATATGGACAATTAAGCGAGACTATAATGACTTTAGTTAACACATAAAAAAATTATCAAGGCGTAACGAGAAAGTATTCTTAACAGGCTACAATTTCAATGGCGTCGCCCGATCTACATCAATTTCGGGATTTTCGGCAGGTCGCGCCAGAGTCGTAGAGTCGTAAGGTAGCCTAACAGTTAAATCACTCATGTCAGCCCTTATATATATATATATATATTTATATACATGTATATATAGGTCTATTCCAATTTTTTTCGACAACTGAAATGCTGCCATTGTAATACCGATATTTAAAAACCCTTTCGGATAGTTAGAGGTGCACTGTGAGAATAAACGTGGACATCATTATTAAATCAAGTTGAAGTCAGTTCGAAACTCTGCAAAAAACGCATAGTGCAGCGCAAATTAATTTTTTCGGGCGCGATTAGTCACCGCTTATTCTATAGTCTTGGCGGCGTGAGAAACAAACACACAAGCACACACACAAGCACACACACAAGCACACACACAAACACACAAACAAACACACACACAAGCACACACAGAAGCACATGATGATGGATATGGTAGTGGCGGTGTTGGTGTTGGCGAAGGTGGTGGTGGTGGTGGTGGCGGTGGCGGTAGTGGTGGTGGAGGAAGTGGCGGTGATGGTCATGTTAGTAGTGGTGGTGGCGGTGGTGGTGGCGGTGGGGGTGGTGGAAGTGGTGGTGATTGTGATGTTGTTGTTGGTGGTGGTGCACGGTGAAAGTGGTGGTGTTGGTGGCGGCGGCGGTGGTGGTGGAAGTGGTTTTTGGGTCATGTTAGTGGTGGTGGTGGTGGTGGTGGTGGTGGTGGTGGTGGTGGTGGTGGCGGCGGTGGAAGTGGTGGTGAGTGGTGGTCGAGGTGGCGGCGGCGGCGGCGGAGGTGGTGGTGGAAGTGGTTTTTAGGTCATGTTGGTGGTGGCGGTGGTGGTGGTGGTGGAAGTGGTGGTGAGTGGTGGTGGGGGTGGTGGTGGTGGTGTTGGTGGGGGTGGTGGTCGTGGTGTTGGTGGTGGCGGCGGAGGTGGTGGTGATGGTGGTGGTGGAAGTGATGGTGATGGCGTTGGCTGTGATGATGGAAGAGGTGATGGTGTCGGTGGCGGCTGTGGTGGTGGAAGTGGTATTGGTGGTGTGTGGTGGTGGTGGTGGGCATGAGGCATATGTAGTGTAATGTTATCTGCAAATGAAATTAAACGTAAGGAATTATTAATAAGTAGACCTATTATAATACCGGCTATAGGGGTTCCTAACAGTTGCATCACTTTTCGTTGTATGCACCACTAAATGAAACATCTGTGAAGAATTTGTATTAAATTTTTGACCACTACATCAGCATGGAGTTCAAGTCACACGCAACAAGACCAGAAACTAGAATCCTTACTCTGATGTCATGAAATTCTAGAAGGACTCAGCGACCTATGGCTACTGTTGTTGACGTCGACATTACATTAGGTTATTGTGTTCTACATACAGTAAAATAGAGCGCTACAGAAGTTGTATATTGACGCATTTAATTCAAATCAAAAGGCATCTGAAGACCTCATCACAGTCTATCTGCTAACACCCAACGGTCGGCGAAATCAGCAGATGGAGATAACGATCCATAAACATCAGAGGTCAGCAGGGATCAGTAATTACTGTTCCAGCTCACAAACCCTTGCAACGCGACGACGCCGGTGGTGGTGGTGAGAATGATTGTAGTGATGATGATGATGATCATCATCATCTTGAAGATGACGCTGACTTTGTCTGTTTCCTTATCCCTCCCTCTCCTGCCCCTCGCTGTCTTCCATCCATGTTTAATTTTATAGCTATCTTCCTTCTTGCTGGTCTTTGTATTTGAACTTGTGTATAACTCTATCGCTCTTTCTGGTTGTCTCACTGTGGGACTAGTTTTCCCGTCTGTGTCCAGCCTCTCCCCACACTCCATCTGACCGTGCCTCCCGATGCAAATCCATTACAAATTAATCATCAACGCCTCACTCAGTCTGCACCCCTGATGGTAACTTTTAATTGCCTCACGTATCAGCCTCTCTCTGTTCGTCTTGGGGTAATTAGTGTCGGTACACCCGGTCAGTTTCGGTGTATACGGTATCCCCCACCCATCTCCTTCTCTTCTCGTTTCCTAATCCAAAGCCCTCTTCCTGTGCCTATACCTGTGAATATGTCTATATGCCCTCCCTGCCCCTATTAGTATCAATCGCATATATTCGTACTCATCGCAAACTAGTCTGTGTCTTTCCATGTACATGCACCTATTTGTACATATATCTAATTGTCAATGTGTCCTATATCCATTCGCTTTCGTTTGTCTCTTTGCTTGTGTATGCTACGTGTCTATTAGGTTATTCATTGTCCCTTAGTCTTTCAGAACTCTTTCTACAGTCTAAGCCCATTCACGTTCATTCTTGCATACATACATACATACATACATACATACATACATACATACATACATACATACATACATACATACATACATACATACATACATACATACATACATACATACATACATACATACATACATACATACATACATACATACATACATACATACATACATACATACATACATACATACATACATACATACATACATACATACATACATACATACATACATACATACATACATACATACATACATACATACATACATACATACATACATACATACATACATACATACATACATACATACATACATACATACATACATACATACATACATACATACATGCATTCACATGCGTACATGTTATACATATGCCAAGTAACATGAGCCTATATATATATATATATATATATATATATATGCACGCATTCGAGTAGGCTGCCTATCAACGGCCTACATGCACAAAAACATGCACATACACGTATATGCAAACATGCATTGTACGTACGTACATAGTGCCCACATACATGCATAGCTGCATATGTGCATGCATACATATAGCGCATGCCTACATATCTACATGATAAGAATATATATATACAAATATACATACATGTATATACATACATACATACATACATACATACATACATATACGTACATGCATACTTACATACATACATACATACGTACATGCATGCATCCGAACATATGTATATACATACATGCATTTCTCATGTTTCTGCCTTCATGAGGGACGACCTCCACTGGCTCTCACTGCAGCAACGCATTGCTTATACAGAGGCTCGTCTTTTGCTTGGCGCTGCGTCATGTCTCAAGCTCCATCCTACCTACGTGTATGTGAGCCGTTAATTTTAATTTTAATTGCTCTGTTAATTTTACCTCTGTCTCCTTTTCTCTGGGCCGCCGTCCACTGCGCTCAGCTGCCCGTGGCGACTGCCTTGTCTCATTTTTCTCCAACCACTATTACGCAGCGAAGAGCATTTTCCGCGCTGGATCCAGCAGCTATTTGGAATAGCCTTCCTGCGGCTCTCCGTTCTCTTCCTTGTGACTCTGCTCTGTCTATCATCTTGTCAAGACTTTTTTTGACCAGGTCTGGGTTGTTGGAAGTGCCATTGAGTAGAAATCTTGAAAGGGCGCTATATGAATTTATGTGGTTGATTGATTTATGCGATTAATTGTGGGCATGTACTTTTGTGAGCACATGATTGTAGCCTATATTCTCTTTTGAATGAAAAGTCTTTTAGGCTTTATATGAACATGCAGTCCTGATGATTCGCTCTTTCATGAACTTAAATAATACATACATACATACATACATACAAACATACATATATACATATATACATACATACATATATACATACATATATACATACATGTATATGTGTATGCATATATGGAAAAATGCATATATGGAAAAATTAACACGTGTAGGCATGCATGTATATACATATGCATGCTGGCATCCATGTGTGTGCATGCATGTATATATGTATGTATGTATGTATGTATGTATGTATGTATGTATGTATGTATGTATGTATGTATGTATGTATGTATGTATGTATATATGTGTGTGCATGTATGTGAGGTAGACATGTGTGCATGCATGTATGTATGTATGTATGTATGTATGTATTGTATGAATGTATTTATGTATGTATGTATGTATGTATGTATGTATGTATGTACATACGTATGTATGTATGTATATGTATGAATGTATGCATGCATGCATGTATGTATATTATGTATGTATGTATGTATGTATGTATGTATGTATGTATGTATGTATGTATGGATGTATGTATATATTTATGCATGTATGTATGTATGTGTGTATGTATATGTGTGTGTATGTATGTATGTATGTATGTATGTATGTATGTATGTATGCATGTATGTATGTATGTATGTATGTATGTATGTATGTATGTATGTATGTATGTACGTACATATGTATATATATATGTGTGTGTATGTAGGAATGTATGCATGCATGAATGTATCCATATATGCATATAATGTATGGATGTGTATATACATGTATGTAATGTATGATTGTATAAATTTATGTATGTAAAATAGAACATTAAGCTGTTAGCAGAAAATGTAAATGAAAGACGTACAGAAGGCAACCACAGATATTCAGAACCGTTACTAATTTATCAGCGTGACGGAGGGGTGGGTGCTCTTCGTTCCATTTGCACGATAAGCCTGAGGCAGTTTAAACCCCCCGGCACGGCAAGTCGTTAATAGCAGCATCTGTTTCTAGACACCCCTACACAGGTAATGACGACCCATAAGGACGTAGCCAGTCACATCCCGTCACTGATTATATATATATATATATATATATATATATATATCTATATATATATATAAGTTAGGGGATATCCATCTCGGGGAGCAAGTCCTGTTGCTTCAATCAGTGGTCTTTTGGCGCCGTTGAATACTTGTTACAGACAAAGAATTGCCGCTGTCGTCGCTGTCAAAGTGTTGTTGCTGTTGAAGACACGTTGTGTTGTCGCGGTGGTTGAGGTAAGAGAAATTAAGTCTCATATAATCGAAAATGACATGCAGACTTTTCAGGGTCAGACGATAATTTTTGAATTCGCCCAATGTTTGCAAGTATAATAAAGCATGTACATTGTACAGATGTATGCACGCCTATATGTATGCAGACATGCATGTATGTATGCAGACATGCATGTATGTATGCAGACATGCATACATGCATGCATGCATGCATGTATATACTGTATGTATGTATGTATGTATGTATGTATGTATGTATGTATGTATGTATGTATGTATGTATGCAGTTGTAGTATGTATGCTACATATATATGTATACATATATGTTTTTCTGGTATTTGTATATTATTTATGTAAGCATGTCTTATGCATGGTTACACTGTGTACACTAGCATATGTTTTACGAAAATGTTTTACGGAAATATTTATAATTTTTGGATTTTACCATTATGCACGTTTTTATGAATGTGTTTGCACACTTACAATATGTATGTTTTGTTATTCATACTATGTACGCTATAGTTGAAAAACTCTGCCCTCCTTTGCTTGTCTCAAATCCTTTTCTTTTCTCACATGGTATATGTTTGTATTGGTGTATGTATTGTACATGTACTTACATCAACACATAAATAATTAAATACATATGTATATGTATTTGATTTTAATGTATGTCTGAATATGCATATGCAATAATGCGGTAATGCATTAATTGATACACATTATTGGATCTCATCAAACAGGATCGAAGAGCAAAACAAGCATCGATCTGGACCCCGGATGGAAAACGTGGTAGAGGGAGGCCAAGGAAGAACTGGATGGAGACTGTGCGAGGAGAGGATCTGCAAGATCTGGAAATGATTGGAGCGATGCTGATGAAGTGGCGATGAACAGACTGGAATGGAGATACTGCATTGTCCGTCGTTGTCCGATAGGCAGATCTGCACGAGAAGGACTAAGGTAAGGTCTGATGCGGTCATTCATTTGTCGGATCAGGACGTTTGGGCGCCGCCGTTTGGGCGCCGGCCGTTTGGGCGCCGCCGTTTCGGCGCCGGCCGTTTGGGCGCGACGCCGTTTGGGCGCCGGACGTTGCGGCGCGAAAGAAGAACCTTGACGTTTGTAGATATAATTACATACGAAAGAGCCTCCTTCCTAACCTTGACGTTTGTAGATATAATTACATACGAAAGAGCCCCCTTCCTAACCTTGACGTTTGTAGATATAATTACATACGAAAGAGCCTCCTTCCGAGACTATTGTTTATCTCCTGTGAATGTGACGTTTGACACGTTTGTAGATATAATTACATACGAAAGAGCCTCCTTCCGAGACTATTGTTTATCCCCTGTGAATGTGACGTTTGACGCGTTGCCGCTTGTTTACGCACCAGGGCTATACAGGATAACATACGAAAGTTTTAAGTGCTATTTCATTACATAACTTCTTCCGCGCCGAAACGTACGGCGCCCAAACGGCGTCGCGCCCAAACGGCCGGCGCCGAAACGGCGGCGCCCAAACGGCCGGCGCCCAAACGGCGGCGCCCAAACGTCACGTACCGTTCATTTGTAATTCATTCACAGTCATTCGTAAACTTATACAGCGAGTCTTCAAAAGAAATAGTCAAAGTCGCTCCTGAATGCAACACGGCTAAAAGGACACTTATAAGTTGAATTAAAATGCTTCCTTAGTGTATCAGAAAGCAGTCGCAACTCCGGGAAGAACATTCCAGACCATTTGGACGAGATCCAGTTGACATTGCGCACGATATGAGATGCCTGATAGGGAGCGAGCACGCCTCCCGCCCTGTAAGCACAGAGCGGGAAAAGCGTCTATACATCCATGGGGATATAAAAATATGCCTTACAGAGCATGGTATTCAGCCCATAACGCAATTGGATTGCATGAGAGACTGTTACCTCCAATATAGGAGGAATATGCATGTGTTTGTGAATTTATCGAAAGCTTTGAACCTCATAATTATATATTAATACTATGACTATTATTATATCTATTATTTTTATATTTATTTTTGTAGACTTATTTATTATTATTGTGGCTATTATTATATTTATTATTATTGTTATTATCATTGTTATTATTATTATTTTTACTATATTAAAATATTTTCTTAATATTATACTTTATAAAATATAATATAAAATATATCTAATATATATAACAAAATATATAAAATAAATATAAAATATATATAAAACATATAAACTATATATCAAGCATTCTATGAAATATATTATATAATATAATATATTATATAAAATAATAATACATTTCATATTGTATATTATTATATTCGTAATTATTATTGAAATTATTATTACTATACATATCATTATTATTGTTATTATTAATAATGTACTAAACATATTACATATTTTATTATATGATATAATTATTATATCAAAATATTTTCTTAATGTTCTATTTTATATTTATTTTTTATTTATGTTAAATTATTATGCAAAATAAATGTAATTTCAATGTTGTTGAACATTGTCATTTTTATTATTAATATTTTGTTGTTGCTGTTGTTGTTATTATTATTATTAATATTATTGTTATTATTATTTTTTTACCCGAGGTATCTCAGATCCCTCGCGATTTCAAAAATTTTTCCGGAGACTTATTATTATTATTATTATTATTATTATTAAATATATATAACGAAATATATATATTATTATTATTAAATATATATAACGAAATATATAAAACATGTAAAATATATGAAATATATATAAGATATATAATATATAAAAAATTCATATACTATATATAATTATATATAAAATATTATATAAAATATATTATATGATATGTTAAATAATATATTAGTATGTAGTATAATCATTAATATCTTCATTATTATTATTATTATTATTATTATTATTATTATTATTATTATTATTATTATTATTTTTATTATTGTCATGTTATGTTATTGAAAGGCTACCCCTTTTCCAAATCGGGCAAAGTGTTAACGAAAGAGCCCGTGAAAGCCACAGCGTTAAAGCGCTGGATAGTAATTGAAAGTCTTTGAAAGAGAAAGGACGTCTCTCTCAGATCGTCCGACGCCTTTGACAAATGACGACCCAAGTCAGTTAAGAAGACAATTCCTCTAGAATTGATGGGTCCTAGCGTCTCCAAGGCCAGCGGAATGAAGTCGTGTGTAGCTGTAATTGGCACATATTTTTGTTCCTTTCTACTATCTGCAATTTCTGCTGCAGCTCCTGCAGTGACAGCGGTTGCCTGTAGATAGGAGGGCGCAAGGGTGTCGACCACTGTGGCATCCCATGCGAGACATCGGCCCGCTTTCCATGGGATAAGGGTGGTGCCGTCCGGTCTCTTCCCGTCCGAGCGTAGCATGCCCCGGGGTTCTTTGATCGCTGGAAAGCCGGCTCTGGTGAGGCTACGGTGGATAAGATCGTTGATGGCAGCGTGCCTGGCGACGCGACCAAATCCCAGGGAACAGGAGAGGCCGTGTGTCCCTCTAGCGGTGACCAACGTGCCACAAGCGCAGACGTGGGGTTGGCAGATATTGGCTCCTAGACGAAGCCCAACCGCCACTCTGATTGCCTCATCGCTTAGCCTGAGGCCGCAGGAAGTGATCGGCAGACAATGAAGCCAGTCGCTGGCGTGCTGGAACGATACGGCTTTCAGGCGTGCTTGCTCGCTCTGCTCTGTAGTAGAGAGCAGCAGTTCCGTGAGCTCTCCTTCAAGAATCGGATTGTCCCACTTCGCTTGTATGTTAGAAGGACAATATTCATCCAGGGATAATCCAGTTTTTAACTGCCAGAGCGACGAAAGGTTCGTGTAATGTAAATCCGGTTGACTTTCTAACACGCATAGAATGTTTGACTGGAGCTCGGAGGTGCCCGCGGCAGATGCTAGAAAAGCAGGAAGTGCCAGCGATGACGCCCGTCGAATGCCCAGACCGCCTAATCCGGTTGGTAAAGTAGCTTGTTGCCACTGCGTGTCAGTAAAGTCTATGTTTAGGATGATCTGTAGGCCCTTCCTCAGGGTTTGATCATACGTTTCCAGTATTGGATGGTTTGCGCAAGGAGCGCATCTCAGGGTGTATATTAATTTAGGAGCGCCCAACGAGTGTCTCAGAATTAGTAGTGCATCATGACGTGTTATTATGGCTAATCTGGACAAAGCCTTTTCCAGTTCCTCAGCACGTGATTCCAAAGCTCGATTCAAGGCTGCGCCCGTGGACAGCGGTGCTCCCAACAGTGTCGCCGAGTCTGGATCAGTGTATTCGAAATTATTGAAAGATTTATTGTTGATTAGTTGAGGATCTTTAGCAATTAGTTCACACTTCTTCCTGTTGAAGGTCAGGCCCAGATCTGCGCATTCCTTTTCCAGGGTCTCGATGTCTTCCGCCACACCAGCCGTTGGTCCACCCAGAGAGATGTCATCGAGATAGCCAAAGGCCAAAGGAGAAGACAGTTTGATTAATGCCGGTTGCAGTGGCAAGCAAAAAAGCAATGGACCCAGAGGGTCTCCCTGCTGTGGACCAACTCCAGACTGTATGGTGAAAGAACCGTATTTCAAATGAGATTGTTCTGCGTAAGCTAGGTAACAGTATGCTGCAATTTCAGGTATTAATTCGTTGACAGCTGACATCATGCGAGATCGACAAAGACTGTTGAAGGCATTGGAAATGTCAAGTTTAACCAGGATTGAGTCCGTGTCTAAAGTTTGTAAAAAGCGACGTGTAGCATGGACCGCTGCTTCAGCTCCGCCAGGTACACCAACACCCACTTGATGTGGCGAAAGGTATGATGTCAGTCTTGGTATGGCAAATGCGTTTGCGCACTTTGATGTCAACCTGCGCCAGAAGTAGCCAATCACTATTGGACGAAGACCACCAGTTTTCTTACGTAGGGCGAAAAGAGTGCCACCGAACAGCAGCGGGCGAATTAGCTCGTGGCAGGAGCCTTTCAGTAATAGGTTGACAAAGGCCGTGATGGCCAAGACAAGAGCCGGTCCAGCGTCTGGCGAGTTGATCAGCTCCAAGATGTTATTATTATTATTATTATTATTATTATTATTATTATTATTATTATTATTATTATTATTATTATTATTAATAATATTATTATTGTCATTATTATTATTACCGTCGGCAAGAGGCCAGATGGCCAGATTTTTATACAAATATATATAAAATATATATAACGAAATATATAAAACATATAAAATATATGAAATATATATAAGATATATAATATATAAAAAATTCATGTACTATATATAATTATATATAAAATATTATATAAAATATATTATATGATATGTTAAATAATATATTAGTATGTAGTATAATCATTAATATATTCATTATTATTATTATTATTTTTTTTTTTTTTTTTTTTTTAAATTATTATTATTATTATTATTATTATTATTATTATTATTATTATTATTATTATTATTATTATTATTATTATTGTTATTATTATTATTATTATTATTATTATTATTGCTATTATTATTATTATTATAATTATTATTATTATTATTATTATTATTACTATTATCATCATCATCATCATATTTTTTAAATCATTATTATGGTTAAATTATCATTATTATTATCACTATCATTATCATAAAATTTTTATTTATTATTATTATTTTTATTATTATTGTGGTTATTGTTATTATTCCATTTATTATTATTATTATTATTACTGTTATTATTATTATTATTATTGTAGTAATTATTATTCTTAATATTAGTAGTAGTATAGTAGTATTTTTCTTATTATTACGAAGCTCGGCACTTTTTGCACTCTGCTAGAGCCTGGCCCAAGCCTTGATATAGGACGAAGACGTCGCCAATAATCTTTGTTAACACACATTGGCTGAAACTGCAATTACTACTACTTATTAGCGTTAGTATTGTTAATATTATATTATGATTATAATTACAATTTTTATTAGTATAATAATAACAATTATTATTATTTAAAAAAAATTATTATTATTATTATTATTAGTTTTAGTAATAGTATTAGTATTAATCTAACATAAATTCCGAAGAGTGATAATTACTACTATTGTTCTTGGTTCTCGTCTCCGGTGTCGTGCAAAAAAGTCCCTCTAAACGCTAGTTTTGTATTCATTATATATTTATACCATGGTCGTTCCTTACTTATTATTATTATTGTTATTATTAATATTATTATTATTATATTATTATTATTATTATTATTATTATTATTATTAATATTTATTTGCCCTGAGGTACTTCATTATTGTTATTATTATTATAAATTTTAATATTATCATTAGGCCTATAATAATGTCTAAGCGGTTCGGATAATGAACGGGACTTTGGATGCTCTACAAGAATGGATGTCGTCCAATAGACTGCGCTTGAAGTTGAACCCATCTAAGACAAAATGTATTCGGTTGCGCACACCGCAGCAGCTGGCGAAGCTTGATCTCTTTCTCTTGCATCTGAATTTCCTGGCTTTACCTTTGCAACCACGGTTCATGACCTTGGTGTCCTACTTGATCAAGAACTCACTTTTGCTTTTCAACTTCACCGTCTTGCACGAGACTGCTATTATCAGCTGCACACACTGTCATCCGTTCTCTTTCGTCTGCTGCTACTCTTTTTTAGTTAAATCCTTCGTTACATCTCGCATTGACTATTGCTCCTCGCTCTACTGTGGCCTCCCATCTATAGCAGATTGACTTGTTTCGACCGGGTGTTGCGTTCTGCTGCGCGCCTAATTGGCAATCCCTAATGGTCATGTCTCAAGCTAAATGCTTGAGGTACTTCACTGGCTCTCTATTCGCCAGCGTATTGAGTTCAGGGTAGCTGCATTGGTATGGCGATGTTGTCAGGACCTCGCCCCAGTTTACCTCCGAGAGCTATGCAGCCTTACATTGGGTATCCAAGCACGTCATCAGCTACCCTCTGCTCTTGCCTCGTTTTGCTCGTACTGTTACAATGAAGAATCAAGCCTTTTCTGTAGTTGGTCCGGTGGGTTGGAATGACCTTCCTTTTGAGCTACGCCTACACCCTGAGACTCTACCAGGGTTGTTCCTTACTAAACTTAAAACTGTTTTTGTGGGCGCGCTGGAGTCGAGCAGTTTGTCCTGGGCATGACGCTAAATTGCATCCATCCTCCGCCACAGAGGACCATCAACTTCCCTGCGCCGGTCCTAAGCCCGGATAAAGGAGGAGGGTTTGCTGGATGAAGACCAAGACGATTGAAATATGCAAAAACCGCGACAAAAGTGACATAGCGATCCAGTTGCTTCAAGGTGTCATGATGTGGAGCAGACATGCACAGGCAGGTCAGGACAGACCGGTGGAGAGAGTCGGTGGAGAGAGCATTGGACACACACGGGCATTGACCCAGGTTGTCCTTCTTGCCTCTGCCCTAACATTCTCTTCAAGCAGACAAGACGGTCCAGCTACTTCAAGATATAACGGTATGGAGCAGACCTGCCAGCCTGTAGAAACTGGCAGATGACACGAGACAGGCTCATACAGAGAGTGGCGTCGGACACCTACGGGCGTTGCGCCTATGGTTTGTGATGATGATGATGATGATGATGATGATGATGATGATGATGATGATGATGATGATGATGATGATGATGATGATGATGATGATGATGAGGGAGTTGGTAGCGCCTCTGAGTAGTTTTTACTTGAAGGAGCGCTATATAAATGTCCGAATGAATCAATAGATGATTGAATGAATGGGTGAATATCATTATTATCATTATTGTCAGCAATATCATCATCATTGTGTTAAATAATCCCACCGGTAACTCAGCAACAACAAACATGGCCCCCTCTGAACGTTTGTCCGGGGTGACGGGCCCCTTACAATGCAGAAACTGGAATGCGGTATTTATTTTATACAATACGCCGGGTTCATATAATACTGACAGCTGGATTCAGCTGATCAGTTCCATAGGCCTCATATTCACATTTCGGTGTGACCTTGCGCGCGTAAGAAATTTATGTAATAATAATAGGCTACTGTTTCATATTATAACCCTATGTACGGAGCAGAGACCTGGAGAACAGAGGATGTCAAACGAATGGAAGCGTTCGAGATGTGGATATGGAGAAGGATGGAAAGGGTCAGCTGGACAGAAGAAGTACTGAAGACGGCTGAAGACGGTGGAAGAGGAAAGATCCTTGATGAATACGAAAGGCAGAAGAACTGGATAGAACATGTACCGAGAGGCAACTCCTTGCAAAGAGACATAGCTGAGGGCAAAATGGAGGGAAGAGGGGAAGAGGAAGACCTAGGGAAAAGTTCTTGGTCTGGATGATGGAGGATGGATATGGAAGACTCAAAAAAAAGCACTACATCGAGAAGAGTGGCGTCGTTGGGCATCTGGACCTGCCGAGAAACAGCTTTCCGGAAGAAGAAGAAGATGGCCTACAGTCTACATGAATTACTTCACGGCTTTGAGAGTAAAACTGACATGGATTGTTGAATAACGTCAATAAATGTCACATGCCTAGTTAAACTTTGCAATTTTTTACCACTTTTAGGGGGCCCTTTCCTTGCGGGATCTCCTCCGGTCGGAGGGTATGGAAGGCGGTCGCTACGCCTTTATTGGCTGATTTTCGCACTTAGTGAGTTTTTTGGAATGTGTTCCTCGATAGAGGCCTAACAACATAAGCAGTTGCACACAGTTAATCGATGTGTAACCCGTTGTCAGCTGTTACCTGTAAAAGTGTTGGTGACTGGCAGGTACGCCTTTGTCTCCACTCAGCTTGCCTTTGCGCGCCTTCATGGTCCAGTTCAATGGTGTGATCCTTTTGTCTTCATCCGATCTCTTACTCATTACACATTTCATTAATTATATTATTCCCGGTCCTGAGCACGACGACGTTAAACTGCGTCCATCCTCCGCCACAGGAACCAACAACGTCCCTCTGCCGGTCCTAAGCCCGGACAAAAGAAGGAATGTTTGCCAGATGGGAGGCGATACACTGGCATTAAAAGACCAAGGCGATAGAAATCCGCAAAAACCACGACACAAGTGACATAGCGACCCAGATGCTTCAAGGTGTCATGATGTGGAGCATACATGCACAGGCCAGTCAGGACAGACCGGTGGAGAGAGTCGGAGGAGAGCGTGGGACACATGCGGGTATTGACCCAGGTTGTCCTTCATGCCGCTTTCCCAATATTCTCTTCAATCAGACAAGGTGGTCTAGCTGCTCCAAGATGTTAATGGTATGGAGCGGACCTGCTGACCGGACCGGTTGAAGCTGGGCAGCATGACATCAGACAGACTCAGACAGAGAGTTGCGTCGGACTCTTAGGGGCATTGAGCCCAATGATATTGCTGATGATGATATTATTCCCAAGAGAGAAACCTCTCGGTATGCGGCCCAGCCATTGTCTGAGTTAACAGACTACATTTAAGGTATTTTTCTGTTTGCATCTTTACCAGTATATTCTTATTCTTATTTCTTCAGGTATCCCAATACAGAGCTGCTGGCTCAAGTCTTCGAAGTCTTGCTGAACTGTCTTCTTTTTCTGAAGGATTGCAGCCCATCTGGATGTGTAAGCATGATGTTTGTAAATTAATATGTAGCATTGTAATTGTTTGTTTAATTATTTATATTTTTGGGTTAGGCCTACGTAAAAATATTTTCTTACGGAACTTCCAGTCTCAACTAAATAAATTATATTAAAGGAAGTATAGCGCCTGTGATGTTGGACTAAACAAGCACTCTTGCCGAAAATTTATGTTCATTACATAGGGAAATTAAACTGCACTGTTTTGAAAACCACGATAACAACTTTGGAAGTAGACCTACATGAAATAAGACGAGCTTTTGTTTCTTCTCCAGCATTTTCGTCTGTAACATTTGACCTCATGCTTGACAGCTGGATTCGGCTGATCAGCGCTACCGGCTACTGTTTCGTCTATTTCTATATTTTGTTTCAGTTCCAGTAATTATGGTTGACGTTTGTAGACCTATTTGTTCATGGGTCTTTTGGAAAACTTCTTAACATCGTTGCTGCAGTATAAAGCATGTTTCATATTTGCAATATTCTGCTGAAACTTTGATGTTTTTAACATATTTAAAGCATTTCATGGCACGGTACTAGTTTGGATAAAGTATGGAAATATCACTACAATACTAAAACTATTTTATGTTCCAATGATGTGGTTAAAATTTCTAATATCAATCTTCTGGTTGCAAAAGTAAAGTTGCTGGGAAACAATCTCCAGTGTCTGTACTTTGGACGCATAACCAATTGGGAAATAACACTTAATACCCATGAAGAAATTTTTTCACGTCATGTTATTATTATTATATTCACATTTCATTGCAAATAAATTGCAGTTGAATTTAGCACAATTCATATTTTGAATTCATCCTCGCATTGAAATGACTTAAACACGATGGGCGCCTGCGTCAAGCTTGATGTTGGGGTCGTACACAAATTACGCGGGTATATAGTGACTTGATCAAATCTGATTGGATTTAGTAAGTTTTGCTCAATAGCTGCGTGCGTATGTCGGATGTGAGTAATGCCGGATTGGTACATATGCTAAATAAATTTCTAATTGTGACATTCACATTAGCCTTTCTATTTTTATACTAGCTATTGTCTTTCGATAGAATATGATTGCATAATAAGTAAGTTGTGTTCAATCCTAAACAGGAAACAATCCTAAACAGGAAACAATAACTGTTAACGAATCTGAGCTAATTTACAGTTCAATTAATGTCTTATATATTAAACTAGCTGGGGTATCCTGCGTTGCCTGGGAATTTTAGTTTTCGGGCCGTTCCCCGCATATCCCCCTCCCTCCGTACCTCCCTCCATCCCACTATCCCTCACACCTTCCATCCCTCCCACTTTCCCACCTTCCCCCTTCCTCCATCCCTCCCACCCTCCATCTCTCCCTCCCACCCTCCATCTCTCCCTCCCTTCTATCCTCCCCTCCCACCTTCTCGCTATACACATCCTTTAAGCCATGTTGAGTAATACTATTCTGTTTGGTTGTGAATGTTGTAATTGGTTTAATCAATATCGCATGGGAAAGTTTTCTAATTGTCAATTTTATGTTGAAGCGCAATATTTACGAATTTAGGCTGAACTATTTTTTAATTTAATTTTTTGATGATTTTAGGAGCCGTCGTCGAACTATCCTGTTATTTGCCTTCGCAAACCCAATGAAGGAAACCCACTGATGGTCTCGACGATATCAATCAGAGCAGATGGAAAGGAGGTCATCTGTGACATTGTTGGAATTCCTCAGGCTCTCTGCTGCTTGATGGCAGTCTATTTTATTCTAGACATTGCATTCCCTCATGCTTTGAGGAAGACACTATCGTTTTTGCAAAGTTGTGTGTATGAATTGGAGGCAGCCGAAAAAGCCCCGCTATGCGCAGTGAGACAACAGAATGAACTGTTGCGATAAGGCACTAATTAAGTTTCCTGGTTACTTTTAGTCCTTCGCATGCAAAATAAACGGTATGCAGGGTGGGCCAAAAAGTACCCCGAAGATTTTTAACAATACCTTTGCCAAAATTATGAATTCCAAAATAATAATTTTACAGTCTGAAGAGATATTCATATTTACGTATAATAGCCAAAATTCCACGAAAATATTTCAAACAGAAATAAAATTATATAACTTTTAATAAATCCACCCACTGGTTTTTAACGATTTAGAGTCATAACCCATAAAAAAATGCAACAAACCTATTTTAATTAAGTCACATCTAGAAATATTCATATCAAACAAACTTGATATATCCAGATAATCATTATTTAGAAAAGAAACTGGGCACAAACGTAGCTGCATGTCGCTGTAAATCACTCAGCAAGGTAACGATCGTGTTGGTACCAAAAGTATACCGAATGCGAGGTTATTCGTTTTTGTTGTTAAAGAAATTAAATTAAATTTTAAAAAAAGGAAATGGCCAAAGTGTCAATGGCAGACAAATTCTGTATTCATACACTTCACGAGCATGGCCCTGAAGTTAAAGCCACAATAACTCACTCTGATAGTGAGTGAAAGCTGAGTAGGCTACCTTTAAGATTATATGGAAAAGAGGTAATCTGTGTATGTTTAAGTATGTTTAAGTTATATGCCTTTGATGAAAGAGGATTTCATGAGTGTCGACTGTCCCGGGTTTTTTTAATTGCGAACAACCAATGACACCAAAATTTCAGGGTTTGAGCCCAATGGATTATCACGTGGGAGAGTTATGCTGGAGAATGGAGAAGTGCCACGATCTGCATCAATGGCGATAAGAGAATTAAAAGATTTTATAAAGATACTCAGAACATATATACATATATCGGTGCTGGATGGTGTAACATTGAGCATACGTAATACAAATGAAGCTTAATCATGTATTTTCTTTGCTATTTTTTTGACGCGCTATGTGTTTGGATCGTCACAAAACAGTGGGTCGATTCAAAAATGCGGTATAACTTCTGTTTTGTTAGATATATTTTGGTCAAATAAATCAGTTGAATAATGGTGCCTATATGTGAATTGTATTTAAGCCTGTAAAAGCTGATTTACAAATAATTACTTTTGGGCAAGATATGGGTAAAAAATCAAGGGTACTTGTTGGCCTATCCTGTAGGCCTACATTGTTTGATGTTTAACCTTCAATAGTGTTTCTTTTTAATATCTGCTTGCAAATGGTCAGTTACATTAAGAAAGTAAACTGCCAAGTACTGTTGAGTAATGTGGCGCTTTCTAATGTCTCACATGGAGGTGATGTGGCTGGCATAATGCAGAGAACACTTTTGAGCAATGACACTTCTTCTTAACTTGTTTTTGTTTAAACTATTAGTGATTAATTGATGTATGACTTTTCTAACCTTGTAATTACCTTTTTGCAGGTACAATGAACACTGAACAGTTAATATTTAGCAAAAAAGCTACCAGTGTGTATTTGCTACTTAGTTCTCATAGAGTAATTTCGAAAAATTTTTACGAAATTTTCATGTTGTAGAATTGTAGTGTTTTTGGTATTTCCCTAACAAATGTCGCTGTAGTAAATGTACACGTGCCATCTATAGAATTCTATTAAAGTGATGTTTGTAACCTAAATGGCAGAAGACATTTCTCTAGATGTAGGCTAACTTGCAAATAATTACTTATACTGATTACTATTCAAGTAACCTGACCTTGACGTGTTGAAACCTAGACGACTTCTTTGTCAAACTATGTGACCTTGCCATGCAGAAACCAAAACAAAGGACTCTCCAAGTAACCTGAAGTTGCAATGTAGAATGATAGACAATATACTTTATAGCAACCTGAGCTTGTCATGTATAAAACTAGTCATCTTATTTTCCAAGTAACCTCATCTTGCAATTTAGAAAGCTAGACATCTTACTTTCCAGGCAACCTGGGCTAGCCATATAGAAAGCTAAACAACTTACTTTCCAGGCAACCTGGGCTAGCCATATAGAAAGCTAGACAACTTACTTTCTAGGCAACCTGGGCTAGCCATATAGAAAGCTAGACAACTTACCTTCCAGGCAACATGGGCTAGCCATATAGAAAGCTAGACAACTTACTTTCCAGGCAACCTGGGCTAGCCATATAGAAAGATAGACAACTTACTTTCCAGGCAACCTGGGCTAGCCATATAGAAAGCTAGACATCTTACTTTCCAGGCAACCTGGGCTAGCCATATAGAAAGCTAGACATCTTACTTTCCAGGTAACCTGGGCTAGCCATATAGAAAGCTAGACATCTTACTTTCCAGGTAACCTGGGCTAGCCATATAGAAAGCTAGACAACTTACCTTCCAGGCAACCTGGGCTAGCCATATAGAAAGCTAGACAACTTACCTTCCAGGCAACCTGGGCTAGCCATATAGAAAGCTAGACAACTTACTTTCCAGGCAACCTGGGCTAGCCATATAGAAAGCTAGACATCTTACTTTCCAGGTAACCTGGGCTAGCCATATAGAAAGCTAGACATCTTACTTTCCAGGTAACCTGGGCTAGCCATATAGAAAGCTAGACAACTTACCTTCCAGGCAACCTGGGCTAGCCATATAGAAAGCTAGACAACTTACTTTCCAGGCAACCTGGGCTAGCCATATAGAAAGCTAGACATCTTACTTTCCAGGTAACCTGGGCTTACCATGTGGAAACCTAGACAAGTTACTTCCGAGGTAACATGTTGAGGTTACCAGTTGTAGTAAGGTAGAAAGCTTACCTTGGAAGTAACCTATGGAGGTTACCAAAAAGCATAGCTTAAACTATCCACCCAGTGGACAAGCCGAAGTAAGCTTAAGCTTACCATATGACATACTTCGCGTTTAGAGTGTATTGTGGATCAGCCAGGATGGACAGGAACAGGCAATCAGACGGACAGACGGACAGACGGATGGACAGACGGACAGACAGACGGTTGTGGCAATAATGAGAGCCTTAGAGCTCCAGATTTGGAATTCACATCTATCTTTTTGCAGTAAACTATGCTTCATTATCTTCTATTCATACTTTTGATCGCTTTTGTTGACTTAAACTTCTTAAAGACAGAAACACAGGAAGACACAGGGATACAAAGGCAGG
>OX243817.1:27073302-27134998 GCA_945859605.1 Lumbricus rubellus | reverse complement strand
ATACTAATTTTGTTAAGTGGGAATACAGCGTCTGCCTACTCGCTCTTCCAAGACATTTATGTAAAACTTTACGACAAATCATTCCCACTTTCTAATAGCGTACCTAATGTCACTATTAGAGCCAAACAACCCTGGATGACCAAGGCTCTCCTTAAATCATGTAAAAAGAAATCACTGCTATATAAGAAATATTTGAAGAATCCCACTGCAGCCAATAAGCAAAAATTTACCTCCTATCGTAATTTATTTAAAACCTTAAGATTGGAATGTGAAAGGAGATACTATGCTGATCGATTTCTACAGTGCAATCATAATATTAATAAAACCTGGGCTGTTATAAAGCATATTCTAAACTCTAGCTCCAAGTTGCCAACGCCCTCAACATTCCAAATTGATGGCCAAGACACCAGTAATAATCAGGAAATTGCTGATGCTTTTAATAAATATTTCACGAATATTGGTTCTATTTTGGCTACTAATATTCCAAAGAGTACCGTTGAATTTAATAGTTTTATGCCTACCCCTCCATCTTGTTCCTTCGGTATTCTCCCAGTTAGCCACGAGGAAATCATACATGTGGTTCAGGAACTGAGAATAACTCAGTCGGCGGGACCTGATGGAATTAGTCCTTCTATCGCTAAATTGTCCATGAGTGCCATTGTTGAACCTTTAGCATCAATATTTAATTCCTCTTTTCTATATGGCCAAGTACCTGCGGAATTGAAGGCTGCCAAAATTACACCAATTTTTAAGTCTGGTAGCAAGAGCCTTATTACCAATTACAGACCTATTTCTATCCTCCCCTTCTTCTCTAAAATAATGGAAAGACTAATGTATAACAGACTTCTTGCATTTTTGGACAAGTATAATCTTCTTGCCCCTAACCAATATGGATTTAAAAAGAATCACTCTACCTTTATGGCCCTTATGGATATTCAAAGTAACATATCGGAGGCTATGAATAATAATTCTTATTCCATTGGGATCTTTTTTGATTTATCGAAAGCCTTTGATACGGTAGATCACAGTATTCTACTTAAAAAACTGAAAGGTTATGGAATAAGAGGAGTAGCCAATGAATGGTTTTCTGATTATCTTATAAAGAATAGAACTCAGTTTGTGAATTTTAACGATTCTTCTTCCTATTCTAGTAATATAACCTGTGGTGTTCCCCAGGGTTCTATTCTTGGTCCCCTTTTGTTCTTGCTTTATGTAAATGATTTGTCTACTATATCTTCTTTATTCAAACTAGTGTTATTTGCTGATGACACTAATGCCTTCCTTAACGATAAATCTATCACGGATCTATTTTGCAGGTCTAACAGTGAACTCCAACTAATATCACTCTGGTTTAGAACTAACAAGCTGTCCCTTAATCTGACTAAAACTAACTATATTGTTTTCTATGCTATGCGTAAAACACCCCCACCGGATAATTTACATATTGCCATTGATGGTATATCCATTAACCAGGTGACCTCAACCAAGTTTTTAGGCACTATTATTGATTCTCATTTGAATTGGAAAGAACATATTTCACAGATTGCCAAAAAAGTAGCTAAGAACATAGGTATACTACGAAGAATACGCCATAACTTGCCTTCGAATATCCTCACTAACCTCTATTATACGCTTGTCTATCCGTATTTTTCATACTGTAATATCTCTTGGGGTGTTAACTATTCTCAAACTCTCCAATGCTTGGTTGTACTTCAGAAATTGGCCATAAGAACTGTCTACCATATACATTGGAGACTTAGTACCAAGGACACCTTCAAAATTAACCGTATATTAACTATATTGGGCATCAATAGGCTCTAAATTGGCCTCTTTATGTATCGGTACCACAATAATTTGTTACCACCTTGTTTTAATAATTATTTTAAATTGGCGTCCTCTGTGCATCAACATTACACTAGACATGCAGCTGATTACCGACCTGATTTTGCTAGAATCAATCCGAAGCTATTTTCCATTAAATGCCAGGGCCCAATCACATGGAACTCCTTACCACTAGATATAACCTCCCTTCCAACTTTGAGCAGGTTTAAGAGAGCTCTTAAGTTATATCTAACTGAAGAATGATCATTGAACTGTATTAGCCTGAGATCTTTCTTTTAAAGTATACAGGCCTATTCTGGTGCATGATCTGACCTGCAGAGTATCATACAGTGTTTCCCTTTTGCCACAGCTGTTCTGACCTTTGTTTGCTAATATGATCACTTCAGTTTGGAAATCTCAAGTTTGTTTTTCTTTTTCTTTCTTAACTGACTAGCAGTACCCATATGTTTGCACTGAGATAATTAGTTAAGCTATATTATGTATTGAATCTGTTTACAATGTCTGATCTGCCATTCCACCAACGACTGATACTGGGGTTCCTCTGATAGCGGGACTTGTCCCTTTGAGGTTCCCCTTTAAGTGCTCAACCGTATGCGATCCTCTGCTTTATAATGTACTGTTTATTCTTATGATACGCTGTTTATTCTTTCTGTTATGTTAATCATTAATGTTAATGCTATTATTCTGTTTTGTTTTGTTTTGTCTTGATCAATGTGCAACGGTTGTTGCCTTAATAAATGGTATTTGATTGATTGATTGATTGATTGTTAACATCGCAATGGCGACAAAGATGATAAAGGTTTCCACAATGTGGAATATAGGCTATATACAGTGTGTTCACTTGCCGCACTACCTTACAGACTGTCCTTCACTTAGGCCTACATATGTTTAGTGTCATAATTAGACCTATAAAAAATATAATATAGGTGGTCAATGGTCATCCATTTTCTTGTATATAATCTGAACTTGATACTTCGAAAAAGAGTTTCTATGAAAGGCCAAATTATAAAGTTCATTTGGAAAAATATGAGCATGACATTATAGCCTACTGTTCTACTTTGCGGGTGACATAAAGTGGCGGGCAAGGCATACTAATTTCGCATTTGGAGAAGGAATAGAGGAAGGTAAGGTAAAGAGACTTTAAAAAACGGGAAAGGAGACTATAGGGCCTACGCCCCTTTAACGATTTTCAGGTCAATTTACAACGCGAGTAGCCTAATAGCATTTCATGTTTAAAATTATTATTGGATCTAAAGCGCTAAAAGTCCCAAATAAAGTACTATTGTATTCGATCAAATTTAAAAAACGATGACATTGCAAAAATAATTAAGTGCAAGGTGCCTCAAAGGGGCGTTTGCTCTCGCCAGGGGCACGGGCAAAACGGCCTATTGCTGCCTCATTTGTAGGCCTATATTCTGAAAACCTATATTATTGACCACATGAGACCTAGAAAAGAACAATGAGAATGATGCCAAAGAGGTGCAGTGCTCTATTAGATTCCGATGGTATTTCGGAAAGCCTCTCTATTGTTTTTAACATAAGAAAAAATGATTTTAAATAAGAATAGACCTACAAAAATTACAAATGCAGGAGGCGTTTTGCCCCAAGCCAAGGCGAGCCATAGGGGCGTTTTGCAATGCTTGGTGCTATCTGTTACATTGCCTTTATCATTAAAAATTGATATATTAAAGTCAAATTTATTGTGCACAGTTGTTCGATGCACTATATGGTATACTTTAAACCTATATTTGTATTAATGGCTGTGCCTGGCATTTTGGCAGCACTGATGCTGCAAAAGAGGCAGCGGCAGTGCTGCCAGTGCAACGCAGAGAGTCTCTTGCAAGAAAACACAGAAAAATAAATTGCATTGCAAAACAAATCCAAACCATCGAAACACAAATGGCTGGCGATTATCTAAATAGGTACAAGTAAAAGACCACGGAACAGTCAAACTGCAAAAAACATTGCACAGGGAAGAGAGCAGGGGTGCGTTTTGCCCCTCTAAATAATAATTAAATTAATTATGACGGGCGGGATGATTTCCCGTCGCATGTCGCTACACAGATACAGAGATATAGGCGAGTAAAGGCGAGAACCCTCAAAAATACGAAAAATGGTTTTATGGTGTATTATTATTTAAAAATATGTCTACTTTCAATATCTGCAATTAAAAATTTTGAATTCAAATGCTTAGTGTTGAAAAAATGACTTTTACCGCATAGGGTGTCAAAATTTGCTTTGAATCAATCGCTCCATGAGCTATTTTCAAAGTTAAAATTTGCTACGAACGACAGAGCTATTATACGCCATATGGACTATTTCTTGTAGTCGTGTCTACCACATAATAAATTTTCCCTTCAATATGGTACTGAATGGTCCATAAAAGCTGTTTCACCCGTTTAAATGAGCAGGTTTTGGTCAAAGTTTTAAGCATTCATTATTGCTTGCCTGACAACAAGGATGATTATTATTCAAGCCACGCCTCCGACCCAGTTTTCTTAGAGTCTAATTGGCTTACGAGACATATCGCGACACTGACCTTAGATCGTGCGCATGCGAGCTAGCAATTCTTGGTCTCTCAACTTGTTGATGTTGCTCATTTTCTTTAGTTACTTTCGGAGAGAAACGTTGTTTTTGCGTTTGTTTCGGAAAGAATTCGTATGAAAATTATTCACACTAAGCTTAATTTACATTAGCCTAATAGAAAGTGAAAATTTGAAGCTGTTAAACTGTTCAAATAGTGATAGCCTAGGCAGGCCCTAATCGTAATCGTAGCCTTATCTCCAAGCTTCTAAAGTGCCATTCGAAAGCCAAGTGTGGAGCACCAGCTTATTCACGAGCGCTGCGTCAAGTCAAAAGGGTTGTCCGTAAGAGTAGTCCAAAGGTGGTCCGGGTCGAGTTACCATAGAAAATGAATTCATAAGACTGTCCGATGAACACGGGTCTTATTCAGCGAAGCGATAAAGATTCCGCCGACGATAGGAAACATGTGGTCTATTGTCTAAGTGAGTACATAATTAGAATTCTTTATAAGATTTGAAAGAGTCTCGTATTTAAGTCAGTTCTGTTTATCGGACCCAACGTATTCCATTCATGCCTGCTTGTCGAGTCAACAAATCGCGAACAATTAGGCCTATATCGTAGGTTCCTTCACTCTTCGATATCAAAGCCTTATTTCTTTGACTAGCGGCTCATTAGCCTAATAAGCCTCCTACTCGAGTCAACAAATCGCGAACAAATGTATCATCAGTCACAATGTTTGCATAAATTTAATCAAATCAAGAATGGGGTATAGTAGGCTACCATATTCGAGCTTACCTTGAAGGACCTTGTTAATTATTTGTTTGTGTTAGGCTATTTAAGACTCATACATCGTCGGTCGGTCAAAATGAAACGTCGATCTGTCCGCCTGCGCGTTAGATGCGTTGTTTGCATTAGTTTCATTAATTCAATTCAGCAGTAGATTGTATTTCTATAACAGTTTTGAAAGTAGTAGTTCGATTTTCATGCCGTTTGATGTATTCGATACAGGATATAGCCATGCATTGACCAGCAAATTTGCAGAAGAATAAATTAATGGTTACTAAGGACTTACTGTCGCATACCAGGTCTTACCCTAGACGCTTTATAAATTCAGGGATTCGTAATGGGTGATCAAGAATGTTAACTAGAATTGACCTACAACAAGAACAAGCTGTACTTCATTTTTGATGTATATTATAAATATCAACATTCAACAGTAAATAATATTCAATACCCTAACTACCTATTGTGGCGTATTTATCTACTAAAATATTATAAGGTGCTTAGCTTCCTCAAGAGTTCCCTTCTTGAGTAGATGATGAGGTCCTTGTTCTTGACACAGGGAAACTGGTTTGGAAGGAAAGACGGGAAGAAAGGTCGCTTCTCCCTGGCTGCCCTCGGTCGCCGTTTCACCACCGCGTCGTCTTCGTTCTTCTGTGAGCACTGGCTACTCACGCGTCTTCTTCACTTCTGCTTCGTCGTCGAATCACCACTTCTTCTCGTTACTTCGAAACTCCCAATCGCAACTGGTTCTCGCAATGTCTTCTCGATCCCAAGATCGGTGCCGAGCGAAAATTGACTTTGTTCGCTATTACAGTCCGACTTAAACTTCGAACATTTCTATCTAACCCAGGTACTACGTTCCCTAGGATTTACAGATCAGCAGTGGAATAAACGTACAATAAGTCCCGTTTTTCACACTCAAATAAATGTCATCGGCGCATTCTGAATTAACGTTTTTTGGTTGACAAATCGCAAAATGTCTGCCATTCTTTTCAGAATCTCATGCCCGAATCAGACCACGTGACTCTTCGGCTGCTCACAGTGTTGACGATCGTCTGCTGCGCGAAACGCTGTTTTCGTGCCTCCTCAAGCGTTGACTGATTTTTGTAGCGCATTTGTGTTTGTGATTTCTACTGTTATATTCGCTAATGCCACAATTCAATTTATTAATTATCTATTAAATACGCCAATTAATTGTCTAGCTTAACTGTTACTTAGTATTAATAATTACACAGGTTATTAGTTAATTGATTCGTTTGTTAAGGAGCGTTTATTCGCTACAAATGCCCCCCTTCAAAAGTCTGTTCACAGGCTTTAACTTACTCACATACTTAACAAACTAATCTATAAACTATCTTCCTTTACCTTACATAACATAACAAAATTACTGTTCTACACCTATTTATATACAACTTATCATTCATCAAAGGTTCACTATATATCACTCTAGTCCCCTGCTCAAGTAATCTGAAATTACATTGTTGGACCCCTTGATGTATCTAATAGTAAACGAATAATTTTGCAAGGCTAGACTCCATCTCATAACCCTTGCATTTTTCATTCTTCCCTCTTTCATATACTGCAATCCGCAATGGTCTGTCTCAATCACAAACTGCTTGCCGCATAAATATCTGTCGAACCTACTTACGCCCCACATTATGGCTAAGCATTCTCTTTCTTCCACCGAATATCTCGTCTCTCGCTCAAGTAACTTCCTGCTCGCATATGCTATGGGATGATTCACCCCCTCATATTCCTGCATTATTACGCATCCGATCCCTTTTCCACTTGCATCCGTCTGCAATATGAACTCCTTCTCTAAGTTCGGTAATCTCAGAATTGGTGCCTTTGCCAGTTCTTCTTTCAACTGCATAAAACTGTTTTCCAATTTCTCATTCCATTCGACATTTCCAGGTGACAACTTCTTTGTCAAATCACTTAGCGGTGCCATTATTTCTGCACAGTGTGGAATGAATTTTCTATAGTAATTCACTGCTCCGATGAAACTCCTCACTTGTTTTTTCGTCTTTGGTCTAGGCATATCAATGATCTTGTCCACAGACTCTTCTTTTGGACTGATGTCATCATTATTCAACGGGTGACCCAAGAAATCTATTTTTCCGTACCCTAATGAGCATTTCTTTGGTTTCAATGTTAGGTTGGCTTCCCTAACCCTTTCAAAAAATATCTCCAGTGTTTCCAAGTGATCCTGCCATCCTTCATTGTGGGCTAATATGTCATCCACATAACTTTCAAGGTTTTCTGTTCCATGCAGAATTTTCCTGATTAGTCTATTGTAACTCGAAGCACTATTTACTAATCCGAATGATATGCTTCACATTGCCTCAACACTTTTAACTCATACTTATTATCAACTTACCATTCTACTTATTATGTATGCCACCATCTCAACATATGGCATTCATCCATCCTATGCCTCATATTGAATGATCTTTGTCATTTCACTAACATCTTATTATTCCTCGTACTTTTCTCACTAGACAAAGTACTTCTTCTCATCTTAACTTTTTCCAGTTACTAAACTGTCTCCTTATTTATCTAAGTGACTCAACATCACACTCAGACACTGTATTCTAATTAATCTCAACTTAATACTTAACTACTACACAATTTCAACAATTATACCACTATCTCACTTGATCCTATGATTCACCTTATCACTCACTACAACTCACAAAACTACTTTAACTAACAACTCAACTTAATCTCACATTGATACTTGTACATTACTTCCTTAATTAAATACTCTCCACAAGCTACTGTCAGCTTCTGTCTGCAGTACCTCTTCTCACGTAATGACAGTCCAGTCTGTCCATATCTGACTTACTATCTCTGTTCACCTTCTCGTATAAATTCAACGTAATGCCATTTTGTGTTTCCAGTTCACCTGTGTGCTTCTCTCTAAAACTCGATGCATCTGCATCTCCATAAGATTTCAACTCAACATCTTCTTGTGTTTCAACTTCTCCAAAACTCGATGCATCTGCATCATCTACATAAGTTTTCAACTTAACATCTTCTACTGTTTCATCTTTTCCACTGTAGTCGTTACTACTTCTCCATTTATCCACTTTATTGTTAGGATATGACCATTCTCTGTCATTCCATAACCGATTTTTCTTCCAATTCACATCATTGTATCCTCTACAATTCTCATTCTGTCTTCTACCAGAATTAACACCTTGTTCTCCTCTGTACCATGTTCTACTGTTCCAATGGTTTCCACTATTTCCAACCTCATCTCTATTACTTCTATATCTCCAATTGAGATCACTAGGTCTGTCACACCTAACTCCAAAATTACTACTAGACTCTCTCCTGTCATGTCTATAGTTTCTCCAATCACACTTACTTGCGTCATTCATTTGACTCCTGTTCCACTTTATATTTCTCCTATCCACATTTGGATTCTCTTTGTATCCTCTATTCATCCACTCATTGGATCTTCCTGACTGTGTCTCATTAGACTTATTTCTATTCTCCCTATTTCTCCAGTCTACTCTTCTGTTCTGCCATTTATTCTGATCTACACGACTCTTATTTAACTCACTTCTTCCACCTGTGATTAAATATTTATTATTCGTCTCCACCAATCTCAATGGTTCACTTCTGTAATTCTTTTTCGTCGTTTTATTAAAAGCTGGCTTCCTGTTATCTGTGTAACTCCAGTCTCTGGTTTTATCCCACTGTTTATTTACTGTTTCATGCCGTCTCTGCATTCCTTTAGCAGTTTCATTTAAATACGGCCTTTCCTCAACTTTGAATGGTCTGTATTTACCATCCCTTTTAGCCTCAGCTCTGGTTTTAACAACTGCTGCTGTCGTTCCTTCTCTCATCCCATCCACTGTTACACTATCAGTGAATTTCACTGACCTTTTGTCGTGTACTGGTCTCTCTTTAGATTTAGATCCGTTCCTCAGTATGCTCTTGCTTTTCACTTCAGCAATTGCATTCTCTGGTTTTCCACTGATTATATCCTCCTGTTTTCCATGTGTGATCTGGTATTGTATACCTTCGATCATCCCAATTATAACTGGCATCGACGGATTTTCCATAACCATCGCTTGCACTTCTCCACTAAAGAATTCACTCTCTATGTTTATCTTAGCTAGTGGAAAACATCTCAAACTTCCATCGACCAACACACAATGTGTCTCCTCACCTGTCAAATCTGTGTCGTCTATTAACGAACGTTTAATTATGCAACATGTCGATCCAGAATCATAGAGACAACTGACATTTCTCCCGTTCACTTTTACTTCATGTGCACTTCTGTTTTCTAGATTCATGCATCCGACATTGGTTCCAGTCACCAAAGCACTTGCAGCTGTTTGCATGGGTAATGCTTTAATCATCTTGTCATCTACCCTATGTTGGTCCTTTGTAACATTACTCATTTTCTGCATTTCAATCTGCTGTCTGGCCCTATATGTCTGATTCTCGAATATTTGCACTGCGGCTGCAGTGTGTCTGACAGCTTCTTTATTCTTGTGTGGGCACGAATATGCCTTATGGTTCTCACCGCAGAGAAAACAAGTAATTTTATGTCCCACGGTGTTCTCACGTTCTCGACTGAACCCTCTGTTTGAACTTACACCACGGTTCACTTCCCGATTTATTCTTACATCATTTCTACTCCTGTTTTGGCTGTTACCAAATCCTTCTTTGGATTTATTCTCAAAGGGTCTGTTGTTTGTCCTTTCGTTGTGGAATTTCACATCTGGTTTTATGCTTGCCTCTGCATATTTGTAGCCATGTGCCTCTATGTATGACTCCGCACACGCTAACATTTCTTTCAAACTTGTCTTCCCTTTCTCTTTGATAAACATTCTTAGCTCTGTGCTGCACGTCAGGTAAAATTGATCCTTTAATAACAATTCTTCTACTCCTTCATAGGTCTGTTCAAAGCCTGCTTGAGCAATCCATTGCTGCATGTAGCGTCGCAGTCTATAAATAAAATTGGTCGGTGTTTCTCCGGCTTCCATTTTGCTTGTCTTGAACCTGTGTCTGTATCCACCTTCAGTTAACTGGAATCGTTTTAGCAACTGTGTCTTCAGACATTCATAATCTTGAGCCTCCTCCACAGACAGTCTCTGGTATACTTCAAGTGCTCTTGACTCAAGGTGTCTAGCTAACACTAGTGACCACACTTCCTTCTTTATCTCGTATGCTACACAAGTTCGTTCGAACCGCAACAGGTAAGCGTCTAAACAATCTTTGTTTTCGTTGAAGATGGGGAATTTGATATCCCTCATCCCTCTGTTGTTCCTGTTGTTTTCCCCTTGTTGTGGATTGTCACCAACCATTGTGAATGATGCACTTCCACTTTCTCCGTCTTGACCTCTGGACTCAATTTCTCTCATTCTTACTTGGGATTCAATCCGTGCTAATTCTAGCTGTAGCTCACGTTGTTGTTGTGCTTCAGTCGCTTCACGGATCTGTCTGGCATCTGATTCTGCGGCTAAGCGTTTTTCTCTTGCTTCTGTCTCCGCACTCCTAATTGCTTCTAACTCAATTTCGGCCTGTCGTGGTTATATTAAATGATTATCAAATTAAACACTTGCTATGCATGTATAATTATTAATTATAGGTAGAAGTTAAGCTAGGCAATTTAATTGGCGAGTTTAGGTAATATGTGTGGCAACATATAAAATATTAATACATAAAACCAATGACTGCAGCTAAGCGTAATAACGAGTGGTCAAGATTACCATGACAACAAAGGACGCTAATCCTATTCGTGATTGGTGCAAACTGGAAGCGAATGACGTGACGAGTTAAAAATGACGTCAGCGAAGTGGACGTTAAGTTTTTGACTCTCTACAGGTATATCTGGAAATGGTGGTTGTTTCGCTGCGGTGATCAATCCAAAGTTGTGATTTTCAGAGTAGAGACGAAGGTAATTGAACTGTTCGGACGATCAACCGATAGTTCAAAGTATTGTGCATTAAGTGCAACGCAATTTAAATGAGAAATTTGCGTTAGTGCATAATAATCATCGTGTGAAGTGTGAGACACTTGCGAAGAAGACGAACTCTTAGGCAACAGACTGAAGAGTCGTGTAATTTGAATCGGCAAGCGAACAGCTGATCGGCGTGTGAAGTACGAAGGACGTTTGGTCAACTGGAGAAGAGCTGTGAGGTGAATGCGATGATTCATCTCGTGTGCAACTGATTCACGGCAAGATACGAGTAAGACGTTTGGTGTGGTCACTTCCATGACTGCATATTCAACCGTCTGATCAACATTCTTGACTGCGAAGAATCGGACGACGGAGAGAGCCGAAGACATTCGAGTTTCATACAACTCGACAGATAAGCGCAAATATAATATTTCCTAAGTAACTCGCCACACTAGGTAAATAGGATTGTTATTTGTTTGTGCATATGAATGATATTGAATAACTTTATATTATATATATTTCATAAGAACTGGGAGTTCGTTGAATTTGGAAGAATTTCTTGAGTAAGTTAAACCCAACCGATTAACCACTAGGATAATAAAGTGCCCTTTTACACGGGATACGACAACTATGGGGTCCTACGTTCCGGAATATTAAAAATGGATTTTTTAACTAACACTCGAAATATCAACGAACAATAATCTCAAGTATTGAAAATGTATAGTTTTAAAGTTATCGCTTTTGCGATTGCGAAAGAACGACTTTATTAATAAGCGTTTACTCGATGCGAATTGTTTAGTACGATTAACCTCGCGTAACCATAGAGTACGCATTTCAAGAGGGAACATTTTATTAGTCTTATTTTAAAGATTATCTTTTGAAGAATTTAATTCTTATATAGCGAAAGCTATTTGAAATACTTGTTAACTAAGTAAACAAGTAAGTAGACCATGTCGTCACTTGGAGAACATGAACAGTGGGTTAAACTCGCTAAAGAGATGGGAATGGAAGGTGATGAGTTGAAGACGTTTGTGCGTGATAGACAGCAGGAAGCAAGAGACGACAGACTGCGTGAACGAGAAGATCGAAAGCTTAAAGATGAGGCAGCGGCTGAAAGAGGTAGACTAGCCAAAGAAGCAGAGATGGCGGAAGCAGCCAGAGCACGAGAAGAGGCACAAGCAGCCAGAGCACAAGAATTAGAGTTAGCAAAAATAGCTGATGCACGGCTGGAACGAGAAAGTCAAGCGAATAATGCAAGGCTTGAAAGAGAGGCGAATGACGCCAGACTGGAACGAGAATCGAATGATGCGAGATTAGTTCGTGAAGCGGCCGAATGTCAAGCTAGGAGAGAAATGGATCTTGAGGTCAAGAAGCTTGAGTGTGAATTGAGGATGAGAGAAATTGATTCTCGGAATAATCAGAATCGTGGTGAGGCCACATTCACAATGGTTGGCGATGGTTCATACCAAGGAAACAATAACCATAACAGAGGAATGAAGGATATCAAGTTTCCGGTATTCAATGAGAATAAAGATTGCTTGGATGCATATTTATTAAGGTTTGAAAGGACATGCACGGCATACGAGATAGCAACAGAAAATTGGTCTCTGATGCTAGCCAAGCATCTTGAAGGAAAAGCGTTAGAGGTGTATCAAAGAATGTCATCTGAGGAGACACAAGATTACGAGTGTTTGAAAAGACATCTGTTAAAAAGGTTTCAATTAACAGAGGGTGGATATCGTAACAAATTCAAGATGAGTAAAATGGAGTCAGGTGAAACACCTACAGATTTTGTGCATAGATTGAGGAGATATATGCAGCAGTGGCTACTTCAAGCTGGATTCGAGAAAACCTACGAAGGAATGGAGAACTTATTATTAAGAGATCAGTTCTACCTTACGTGTAGCAATGAACTTAAGATGTTCCTCAAAGAAAGAGGCAAGATGAGTCTAGAGGATACCTTGAACTGTGCCGAGTCTTATATCGAGGCGCACGGATATAAATACACAGAAAGTAATCTAAGGCCTCCAGTGAAATTCAGTAACGAAAGGCCGAATGTGAAACCGTTCGATGATAAATCAAGAGAGAGGTTTAATGGAAACATAAATAGAGGACGAGGAGACATGAAACAGAACAGGGAGACGAATCATAATGGAAGTATGAATAGAGGATTTAGTAGAGAAAGAGAACAGGCGGCTGAACATAAGATAACTTGTTTCTCATGTGGCCGAACCGGACACAAGTCATTTGATTGTTCACACAAACAAAAAGGAGTTGTTAAACATACTGCGGCGGCTATACAAGTATATGAGAATAGGGCGTACAAGATAGCGCAAGCAAATGAAGAGTTGAAACTAAATGAAGTTGAAAAAGAGGAAGAACGTAAAAAGGAATTACCGATACAGTTGGCAGCAAGTACAATGGTTACTGATCGGAGAGATGATGGCGATGACCTTGAGAATAAAAATGAAGGTCAGCTAAAGGTGAACGGTGTGAATGCCAGTTGTCTATATGACTCTGGGTCAAGCACATGTATTGTCAAGAGATCACTGGTAAATGATGTTGATTTCACAGGAAGAGAAGCCCAATGCATATTAATCGATGGGACATTGAGAAATTTTCCGACAGCAAAGGTTAATATTGAAAGTGAGTATTTTACAGGAAACGTTGAAGCAATGGTGATGGAAGAACCGGTGAAACCAGTAATTATCGGTAGGATGAAAGGACTAAAATATCTGGTAGTGAAAGAAACTACAGATAACATGATAAACTGTGATCGGAGTGATACAGATGATAACGAGAATAGAGAGGATAGATTGAAAAAGATTCAGAAATCTTTAAGTGTTGAGTCACAAGGACAAAGTGACAAAAAGAAAGTTCATTTTGCGAGTGAAATCACAAGTGAATTAAATGATGATGTAACGGATGACGTCATCGAGAATGATGATGTGTGCCAAACGACAGCAGCAGTTGAAACCAGAGCGGAATCAAAGAAAGTAACAAAATACAAACAGTTGAAAGTTACTGAGATGCCGGATTTAAATGTATCAACGAAAGAAATTAAAGAGTTACAAAGCAAAGATGAGACTTTGAAGAAGTTTTGGGATAAAGCAATTGATTGGAGTGGTGATGACAGTGTAACAGAGAAAGTTCTTTATGTGAAGAAGAACGGATTTTTATATAGGAGATTCATGGAGACAACGGAAGATGATGCGAAGTGGCAGTTAATGGTCCCGAAGGAACTTAGAGGTAAAGTATTAGCCGTGGCCCATAACTCGCTATTGTCAGCACATTTGGGTATGAAGAAAACCCATGATAAAATTGTGAATGAATTTTATTGGCCATCGATAGGACAAGAAATTAAAAGGTATGTCCTGAGTTGTGATGTATGCCAAAAGTCGGTAGACAAAAAGGTGAGCCACAGAGCACCGATGGGACATCTTCCGGTACTGGATGTACCATTCAAACATGTCTGTGTAGACATTATCGGAGTGATAGAACCTATGTCATCAAGAGGTTATCGTTATATATTAACGATAGTGGATTTGAGTACCAGATACCCAGAAGCGATTCCACTGAAAGGAATAACTACAGAGGAAGTGGCGGAAGCCTTGTTCAATTTTTATTGTCGCATGGGTGTTCCTCAGAAAATCCATACTGACAGAGGGAGCCAATTCACTTCAGAATTGATGGCTGAAGTTAACAAGATGTTGTTAATCAAGCACACTTTCACTAGCCCTTACCATGCTATGGGAAATGGATGTGTGGAGAGACTTAACGGGACAATAAAAGCAACATTGAGGAAGCTAATAGGAGAACAGGTCAAGGAATGGGACAGGTTCTTAGCACCATTATTGTTCGCGTTACGAGACACTGTACACGAAAGTCATGGGTTCACACCCTTTGAATTAATTTTTGGAAGGTCATGCAGAGGACCAATACAGATATTGAAGGAACTCTGGACAAATGAGAAAGTGGAGGATGAAGTAAAAGATGTTTATACATACATGACCGATTTGAGAGAAAGAATAGAAGAAACATGTGATATGGCACAGAAGGCCATACATAAAGCAAATGAAAAGAATAAGAAGTATTATGATAAGAAAGCACGATACAGAGAGTTGAAGATAGGAGATAAAGTTTTATTACTGTTACCCAGTTGTAACAATAAGATGCTTGTAAAATGGCAAGGACCATTTGTGGTCAGAGGCAAAATAGGAGATTATGATTACAAGGTGGAAATTGATGGTGGAAAACTCAAAACATATCACATCAATATACTAAAGAAGTACTACGAGAGAAATGGAGAAGGTAATGATGTAGAAACGTCAGCATACATATCGGCGATAGTACATGATGGTAAAGATGGTGAAGATGAAGAAGAAGAGATATTGAGCTTATATGTAAGTAAACAAACGGAGACTTACAAAGATGTGGATATCAATCCTAAATTGACGGAAAAACAGAAAAGAGAATTAAGGGAACTACTGAGAGAACATGAGGACATATTCAGTGATAAGCCAGGAAGGACAGACATGGTAAAGCATGAGATTCATCTGACGAGTGATGAGCCAATTCGGTTACGAGCTTATCCAACGCCATATCACCTCCAAGCGGAGATAAACAAAGAATTGGAGACGATGCTAGATAATGGAATTATAGAAAGATCGGAAGCAGCGTATGCAGCGCCACTTGTAGTTGTTAAGAAGTCAGACGGAAGTAACAGACTTTGCTGTAATTATAAACAACTCAACAAAGTGACAGTATTCGATCCAGAACCGATGATGTCGAATGAGGATATTTTCAATAAACTCAGTGGAAGTAAAATCTATAGCAAGTTCGATTTCTGTAAAGGGTATTGGCAGATACCAATGAGCGAAGAATCAAAAGACTTAACCACATTTATCTGTGCAAGCGGATTATATAAATTCAATGTGTTACCATTTGGACTAGTCAATAGCGCGTCCAGTTATAATCGCTTGATACGGAAAATATTACATGGAACTGAAAATCTAGAAAGTTATGTCGACGATATTCTTGCTCATACAAAAGGATGGGACGAACACATGAAGACGTTAAGAGAGTTTTTCACAAGAGTGAGAAAAGCTCATTTGACATTGAAACCGAAGAAATGTTCACTAGGATATGGCAAGATAGATTTCCTAGGCCATACATTGAACAACGACGATATAAGCCCTAAGGGAGAATCTATTGACAAGGTTGTGGAAATGCCACAGCCTAAGACGAAGAAGCAAGTGAGAAGCTTTTTAGGAGCGATAAATTACTATCGAAAGTTTATTCCACATTGCGCAGAATTGATGGCACCGTTGAGCGACTTGACTAAAAAGTTAGCTCCTAACAATGTTGAATGGAACCAAGTGTTAGGTGAAAGTTTTAAGCAGTTGAAAGAAGCACTGGCTAAGACACCAATCCTTAGGTTACCAGACTTGGAGAAAGAATTTATAATACAGACAGATGCATCAGGAAAAGGGATAGGTTGTGTTCTGATTCAGCAGTATGAAGGAATAAACCACCCGATTGCATATGCGAGTAGAAAACTGTTGGAAAGAGAGATGCGATATTCAGTTGAGGAAAGAGAATGTTTAGCCATAATGTGGGGAATCAGTAGATTTGATCGATATTTGTGTGGAAGAGAGTTTGTGATCGAGACTGACCTTTGTGGACTACAGTACATGAAGGAAGGGAGGATGAAGAATGCAAGAGTCATGAGGTGGAGCCTTGCCCTTCAAAATTATTGTTTTACAATACGTTACATTAAGGGATGTAATAATGTAATGTCCGATTATTTAAGTAGAGGATTGACCTAAGATTTAAGTAAATCAATGGTGATACTATAGGTAGATAAGAAGTAGTTGTGTTAGGTTGTGATGTTGTGTAAAGTAGTATAAGCATAGGCATAAGCAGTTATTGTAATTTGATAATTAGATAAGTTGATAAAGCCTGTGTACAGACTTTTGAAGAAAGGGTATTTGTCGTGGTTATATTAAATGATTATCAAATTAAACACTTGCTATGCATGTATAATTATTAATTATAGGTAGAAGTTAAGCTAGGCAATTTAATTGGCGAGTTTAGGTAATATGTGTGGCAACATATAAAATATTAATACATAAAACCAATGACTGCAGCTAAGCGTAATAACGAGTGGTCAAGATTACCATGACAACAAAGGACGCTAATCCTATTCGTGATTGGTGCAAACTGGAAGCGAATGACGTGACGAGTTAAAAATGACGTCAGCGAAGTGGACGTTAAGTTTTTGACTCTCTACAGGTATATCTGGAAATGGTGGTTGTTTCGCTGCGGTGATCAATCCAAAGTTGTGATTTTCAGAGTAGAGACGAAGGTAATTGAACTGTTCGGACGATCAACCGATAGTTCAAAGTATTGTGCATTAAGTGCAACGCAATTTAAATGAGAAATTTGCGTTAGTGCATAATAATCATCGTGTGAAGTGTGAGACACTTGCGAAGAAGACGAACTCTTAGGCAACAGACTGAAGAGTCGTGTAATTTGAATCGGCAAGCGAACAGCTGATCGGCGTGTGAAGTACGAAGGACGTTTGGTCAACTGGAGAAGAGCTGTGAGGTGAATGCGATGATTCATCTCGTGTGCAACTGATTCACGGCAAGATACGAGTAAGACGTTTGGTGTGGTCACTTCCATGACTGCATATTCAACCGTCTGATCAACATTCTTGACTGCGAAGAATCGGACGACGGAGAGAGCCGAAGACATTCGAGTTTCATACAACTCGACAGATAAGCGCAAATATAATATTTCCTAAGTAACTCGCCACACTAGGTAAATAGGATTGTTATTTGTTTGTGCATATGAATGATATTGAATAACTTTATATTATATATATTTCATAAGAACTGGGAGTTCGTTGAATTTGGAAGAATTTCTTGAGTAAGTTAAACCCAACCGATTAACCACTAGGATAATAAAGTGCCCTTTTACACGGGATACGACACGGCCTTTCTAGCCTGCATTGCTGCTTGTGTCTTCCTGTCTTCAGCTTCAAGCCTTCTTGTATCTGCAGCTGCCTGAGCATCTAATTCGGCTCTTCTTATTTCCGCCTCCATTTTCTTTGTTTCGGCTTCCGCTTTCTTTGCATCAGCTGCTAGCTCAGCTTTCTTTACCTCTGCCTCGGCCTTAATCCTCTCTAATGCTTCAGCGGCTTCCTTTGCAAACGCCCTTTCTGCTATTCTATCTTGCCGCTGTTCCGCCTGTCTTTCTTTAATAAACGTACGGAGCTCCTCTCCACTTAGCTCTAACTCTTTGGCTATCTTCGCCCAGCTTTCGAAATCATTGTTGGCCATCACTTACTGACTTACTTCAAATTAGCAAGTAGTAAAATATAGGCAAAAAATGCGCTATATAATTTCTGAACACAGAAATCAATTCAATATATCAGTCGCTGTGGACTCTTTAAAATACACTCTACAGTTCTAAAATGCAAGTCTCTATCAGTTCAGCTTTACATCCAAAAAATCAATATACTAGCAATATTGTTCTATGCTGTTTCTAGTGTCATTAATGTTCAATTAGATCAGTTTTCAAGCTGACTAACATCCCGGAATCTGAGTCCCCATACTGTCGCATACCAGGTCTTACCCTAGACGCTTTATAAACTCAGGGATTCGTAATGGGTGATCAAGAATGTTAACTAGAATTGACCTACAACAAGAACAAGCTGTACTTCATTTTTGATGTATATTATAAATATCAACATTCAACAGTAAATAATATTCAATACCCTAACTACCTATTGTGGCGTATTTATCTACTAAAATATTATAAGGTGCTTAGCTTCCTCAAGAGTTCCCTTCTTGAGTAGATGATGAGGTCCTTGTTCTTGACACAGGGAAACTGGTTTGGAAGGAAAGACGGGAAGAAAGGTCGCTTCTCCCTGGCTGCCCTCGGTCGCCGTTTCACCACCGCGTCGTCTTCGTTCTTCTGTGAGCACTGGCTACTCACGCGTCTTCTTCACTTCTGCTTCGTCGTCGAATCACCACTTCTTCTCGTTACTTCGAAACTCCCAATCGCAACTGGTTCTCGCAATGTCTTCTCGATCCCAAGATCGGTGCCGAGCGAAAATTGACTTTGTTCGCTATTACAGTCCGACTTAAACTTCGAACATTTCTATCTAACCCAGGTACTACGTTCCCTAGGATTTACAGATCAGCAGTGGAATAAACGTACAATAAGTCCCGTTTTTCACACTCAAATAAATGTCATCGGCGCATTCTGAATTAACGTTTTTTGGTTGACAAATCGCAAAATGTCTGCCATTCTTTTCAGAATCTCATGCCCGAATCAGACCACGTGACTCTTCGGCTGCTCACAGTGTTGACGATCGTCTGCTGCGCGAAACGCTGTTTTCGTGCCTCCTCAAGCGTTGACTGATTTTTGTAGCGCATTTGTGTTTGTGATTTCTACTGTTATATTCGCTAATGCCACAATTCAATTTATTAATTATCTATTAAATACGCCAATTAATTGTCTAGCTTAACTGTTACTTAGTATTAATAATTACACAGGTTATTAGTTAATTGATTCGTTTGTTAAGGAGCGTTTATTCGCTACACTTACCCGACACAAATGTTCCGAAACTTTAAGCTCGATTTTCTCAATTGTAATGATTTAGCAAATTGCAGATTCAAATGAGTATAACTTCAGTTAGAAATAAGATATTTTCATTCTGTAAAAAGTATTTTGAAGAAAAATATCTGTAGAATATGAATAAATAAAAAGGTCCAAAACCGTCATGTGACGGGAAATCATCCCTCCCGTCACCTATTATAGTGAGCGGAGCTGCAGAGGAATAGTCACCACCACTATCTGGGGCAAAGTTACGCCCTTGTTTCATTAATCAATTTTCACTTTAATTTTGCACATGGGCGCCCTCAGACAATTTTGTATATAGAAGAGAGCAAAGCACAGTGGTCGCAGTGAAATTTCAGCAAAATCTTGAAAATGCAAAGCAGGAAACTACGATGTTCATGGATATTTTTTACAGTGGTTTCTGAATTTCTACGTTTCACTGTGTGAATCATTGGCATCAATAGTGCTTTAGCGCAAAGAAATATAGCTGCTAAAATAGTGTTGATTCTACAAGGAGAAGTGACCCTCTTGCCCCTATGTGTGGGCGCCCATTAGGTTTGGACTACTTAAATAGGCCTACATAAAATTATGGTAGTGCCATGCCGTATTGATAGGAAATCAACTCAGTATATTTTGCTTGTGGACCCGCAGCTCGGCAGCTGCCTTGCAATGGGTCCCGCACACGCTAGGGCCGGGCCTGGGCCGCCGCTAGACCTATTTGTTCAGTCTATTATTTTCCTGCAGCTATCACCAGCTGAATGTTTGACATTAAAACTAAAGCTGAACGCCAAGTATAGAAGATTATGGGGGGAATGTATGGGGAATTATGGGGTTCATAAATTTATACGCGTACTTGCTCAAAAGCCCTATACCTCAACCATTGCGAGATGTTGGTTTATTATATGACGATGTCGGTAAACTGTTTTTAGAGTTCATGAGAAAGATGACCCTCAAGTGACCAGCAGAGTATAGCCAAGTCAATCATTCACGAGTCACGATTGATCCGGGATTCGATAGATGAGCACAACAATTGACTACGTCAGCTTACTTATGACGTCACGTCGTCGTCTTCAATTTGTTCGTCGTCATGGAAACGAGTTGTAGCCACGCCCCTAAGTATTATCACGATTTCTTTGCAAAGTAGCAACACCGTTAAAACGTCGAAAACTAAAGTTTGTTTACAATGTCTACATAATAATAATTATTATCTATACAGATATCAAAGTGCGGTAATGAACACATGATTAACTTTAGGAAAACAGGAAAGGATCGTCGGAGACAGAAGGGAAGAGAGAAAGGAAAGAAGAGAGAAAGGCAAAAGGAAGAGTGGAAGTTAAGAAAACAAGAAAGGAAATGGTTGAAAACAGAAAGTACCGGAGAACAGAGAAACCTACTGGGAAGGTTGTACAGTGTATACACACCGTCTGCTGTTTGAGGGGAAGTTTGTAGCGAAATCTGCGGGCTCAGTATTATACATAGAGCACAAGTAAGACTGGCATTTTCGTTGCAACAACGGGTAGAGCCGATGTAGCCGACATAATTATTTGATTTCTGATTTGATATATTGTTTCCAATAAAGTGAAATTGATATGCGTTTGAGTTGTCGATTTGTAGCTTTGAAATCACATTAAATGTCACACAGGTATAGCCCTACTGATTGGCAGCAAACAAACACTCCCTTTCCCATCAGATACAGCTTTAGTACCAATTGCTCTTAGTGACTATGCTGTTTGTGTACCAATTTGAGGTTAGCAATTGGCCCGTTACGAGATATTTCTTAATAACGTACTTGATTACGCGTATTTGATTAACTTGGTTTTCTGCGCCTCAAAATTTCGGTGATATTCGCCATTAATTTTACTGCCTCCTTAAGACCTTACGTAGAAGTTTATTCTAACTATGCATTCATTACACATATTCGTCATCTCTGCCCGTATTGGGGGTGGGGTGTATTGTGGCTCAAAAAAGGACAAGTTGGCTGAACTGTAAACGCGACAACAACAACAACACCAACAGTACGGTACTGCACAGCGACTTGGTAAGGAAACTTAGGAGTCCAGTTAACGTGAAACTACTCTGGGATTCAAACCCCCAAAAGCATCGGCAAAAATAAACTCTATATCAGTTTACCACCGTTATGAGACTTGCTGTACAACCGTATAATTTACATGATTATCCATATACACAAGAAATGATGTGATAGTAACGTTAGTGTTTTGAACGCCTATTTTGTCATGTACATTTGCGGTCAACTGCCCTATGTAATACTGTAATTTCTTATAATAATATTGAATAGTGAGACACTTCACCGAATTGAAGATGATTAGATGTGAAGCGTTTCGTTTGGCAAGTCATGTAGCGAAGGTACTCGATATCTTGATATGTAATGAAGATATTAGCCATAAACAATTGAGCGCCTGAAGGTACAGGGTGATTCTATGTCTTACTAGTGTTCCCTATAAAGCTCATAGCGACATAGCATAAGACATTCAGTTATCTGATATGCACCACTCGAAACCCCCTCCCAGACCGTATAAACAGCTCACCCCCCCCCCCACTCGTCGTTTTATACTTGCAACGCCAAGTCAGATAAATAAATAAAACTGTTCTGTCTTTAAGGCACACGTGTATCTTGCTAAGGGTCGTTCGCTGTGTGAGTCCGCTGAGTAATTTCGAACCCGCAACCGTTAGATAGCATTCCAAAGGCGGCACCGCTGGAACCTCGCGATGCGTAAGACTGGAGGTATACTGAAGTGGTACTGAAGAGGTACTCAAGAAGTACTGAAGTGGCACTGAAGAAAATGCGCTCAATGATGACGAAGATGATGATGAGAAGGAGGAGGAGGAGGTGGTGATGCTGATGCAGATGAAGATGATGATGCTGATGAAGATGATGCTGCTGCTGCTGCTGCTGCTGCTGATGATGATGATGATGATGATGATGATGATGATGATGATGATGATGATGATGATGATGATGAAGAGCCAGTTTGATGAAGATGTTTGTGTATCATCATCATCATCATCATCTGGCGTCGTAGAGACGTGCTGAATCGGCAGCTGATGATGACATCATCTCGAATTCCGTGTTGTCGCTGCTGCTGCTGTTGCTGCTGTTGCTGAGACTGAAGTACAGATCATCTTCTATTGTCTTCCGCTGTTTTCGATGACGATTGTAGAGGTTCGCCACAAAGGTCACGACCTGCAACGTTGACAAACAATTGCACTCTGTACACATTCCACTCCCCCACCAAACCTACCCCGTTGCTTCTAATACTGCTAATGTGTAGGCCATGCATGTCTTGGCGCCCGTACATAGGGACAAGAGGGGTACTTATCCCCTGGAAAATGTATACCTTTTTATCTACAACACATTGGTTTTTAACAACGTTTTAGCACTAAAGCACCAATGATACCATCTTACTAACGATACACATTGTGAAACTGAGAAATTTAAATTTAAAAGACTCTATGACAAATACCCATGTTCTTTAACTTCCTACTTTAAATTTTTCAAACTCTTGGTAAAAATGTTTAACCGCGACCATTGTATTTTGTCCCCACCCCATGCAAACAATTCTGCGGGCGCCCATGGTGTAGGGCTGCAGGCCTACAGACCGTACACGTAAAGCCTTCTTCATTTACAGATACCCAATACAGTCGATTGATAATATTGTTCAATAGACAAAGAAGACAAATTATTCGCTCTGCCATGGTCATTGACAGAAAGCTGTCGGTTAAGATCATGCATTATACATGTAAGTGTAATTATAGTATAATTATATTTGGTTGCAAACAATTCGTTACCTACGCTAAATAAAGATGGATTTGTCTCATATTAACAGGGTCTAGGACAGGGGGCCACTGGGGCCATTTGGCCCCAGGCCTCACTTGATAAAGGGCCTCGGAATTTAGGATTTGCGGACTTATTTATAATCAATAACTCCTTAATTCCGTAATTTCCATTTCAATAAATAATTTATTGAAATGAAGAATTACGGAATTAACGAGTTATTCATTGAAATGTAGCGCTATATAATAGCCTACAACTTCTAATTATTTCGTGACGACATCGTTGACGTGAAATAATAATTGCAAACTGTAAACAAATTTTTCGTTATAGGGGAGGGTGCTCTAAGACGCCCAGGGTGGATAAGACGCCCATCCCCTTTAAAACTCGTGAATAGACACAAATTCATAATTTAGTTGCCTCATCGCATGTAGCGACATCTTGCGAACCTCCATTAGCGGCGGCGTTTCGGAATTCGAAATATTGTAGCTAAAAATCAATTTTCTAATTTTTGACCACTTTTTTGTAAGTATACATCTATGAATCAGCTTCAATTTCTCTTTGACCTTATGGACTAGCAATTCGCGCATTTCAACGTTTATTCTGTGTTCATTTGTCGTTGTTTTAGTGGTTTTATATAGTTCGTAAATATTTACGTCGTTAATGAAAATGGCGTCAGTAGAGAATGACTAGAAATTTACAAGAAGCCCATGGGCGTCTTGAATACATTGGAGGCATAGGGTTTACAAGATGCCCATGGGCGTCTTGAATACATTGGAGGCATAGGGTACACTGAGCGTGCACCTTAGAGCAAGATCATCTATTAGGCTAAATGACTTGAACAGATGTGTGAGTTTGGTAATGCATCTGCAGGTTAATTGTTGATGTTTAATTCTAATCACAACGACGATTTTATGGTGCCGTGAAACAGCCCAGTCGCTACAATGAAAACCTAAAATGAAGAAGCTACAGAATAAGGATAAACTCACATGCAGAGAAGACAAACCAAGGGGGAGAAAAGCAAAATGTGATGTCCTGGAACCAAAGCCTAACAAGACAAATGGAAGGAAGAAGAATAAGCAGAAACTCACATGCAGAGAAGACAAACCAAGGGGGAGAAAAGAAAAATGTGATGTCCTGGAACCAGAGGCTTCAGAGCCAAACAAGACAAATGGAAGGAAGCGCGAGTTTGTCCGCGAAAGAGATGGAAAATGTCTGCTGTGTGGTGAACATTTTAGTGATAGTGCGGCGGGGGAGAGATGGATAGAATGCAAGAAGTGCAAGGGTTGGTGCCATGAAGAATGCACAGATGGAGAGACATCCAAAGGATTCAAGTGTGACTTTTGTCGTTAGCTGACTTGTGAACACAAGTTTGAAGGTTTTGCCTCTTATCGTTTTGTAGTTTTAAGATGTTTTAGTTTTGGTTCCATTTCTTTAGCTCAAATACAGTTTGCTAAGTAAATTTTAGTCTAAAATGCATGGTTGCAATACTACTTCTTTTAGTAAAATCCCCTTGCTGCAAGATGCCCATCCTATGGGCGTCTTGGAGCATAGGGTTCCTAAGACGCCCAGTTTGGAGGGGTCGACCTTTTTTAATTTACACAATTGATTTTACTGAATAAAGGTCTATAATTGCTGATACTGTTTTATCAATGATCACTCTTCACATTGGTGTCAATTATGTACTTATTTTGGAATCCACGAGGAAGAAAAGTCCAATTTTCCTTAAAGTGGGCATCTTGGAGCACCCTCCCCTAATATGTTGCTATTTAAGTTGTAGCTCAAAATTGAAAAGTTGTCAACACTCAACAGTATAGGCTAAAAACTCTATCGTAACTCGTTAATCGTAGACCCCAAGTCGTAAGTCAAACACTCAAAAGTAAATAATGTTTTAATATAAATATATTAATTATTGTTCTTATCATCCGATTCGCTGTGGATAGTGTTTCCTACATAGTACACTATTAGATTCTTATTTTCTTAGTCTTTTAGAGCTGTGGTGTAGCCAGGCTTTTGAGTTTGGGGGTAGGCCTAGTGTAGAAAATGAATGGGGTGGTGGACGAATTCGAGCGGAACGAGTGCATGATTAAGGGTTTGTTTTTAGATTAAGAAATTGGGTGTCCGGACAATTCGGAGCCGGAAAATTCGGACCGGACAATTCGGACCGGACAATTCGGAGACGGACAATTCGGACGCGGAGAATTCGGAGCGGAGAATTCGGACCGGACAATTCGGACCGGACAATTCGAACCCGGACAATTCGGAGTGTATATAAAACAATTGTGTTAAATAGAAACATCAGAAACATCACAGGCCTGCGTCGATCAAAAACAGTGTGGCAATAAAATACTTATACGACACCAAACAAACGTCCTACGATCTTCAAGACCCTGCATTCCAAAGCTTAAACTAAGCGACTGAAATTATAATTATTAGTTAAATGCACTAATGTGACTAAATTACCAGTCTATTGGCAGCTCATTTAAATAATTTCAGTTTTCTTACAAACATATAGTCCTATTCTTTTATGCTTGTTAGTCAGGTTTCTGATTATAGTTAAACTATTATATATTTTACTGCCACTTAAGGTTTAAATCTAGCTTAAGGTAGCAGGAGCCATATGACTACTACCAAATCATTGAAGGCAAACGGGCAAAAGACATACGAACAAGCAGACGTAGCCTACACACAGACTGAGAGACGGTGGGGTGCTAAGCTGATTAATTTTAGTATTTACTCCAATGTCCAGTGGCCCATCCGGTCAACCTATTCTATTCTATATTTGGACTTATAAAGAGCCTCTTACAGGCACTCCCAGTGCGAAGAACTTCTGGAAAAAAAGTCTTAAGACACCTGGCAGAAAAAGTAAAGCCTCCTGTAGGTCTATTTGGGTGATGGAGAATTGGAGATGGGTATGAAAATCTGAGTTCCATCATTAATTTTGACTGTTATGCATTGCCCGCTCCGATTTGTCCGCTCCAAATTGTCCGGTTCCAAATTGTCCGCTCCGAATTGTCCGCTCCGAATTGTCTGGGTCCGAATTGTCTGGGTCTGAATTATCCGCTCCAGAAGTTACTCCAAATTGTCCGTCTCCTAATTGTCCGCTCCTAATTGCCCGCTCCAAATTGTCCGCTCCCTATTGTCCGCTCCCAATTGTCCGCTCCCAATTGTCCAGCTCCGAATTGTAATGTCCGGGAACCATGTAATTGATATTTAATCTACAATATTTCATTAAAATTTCAGTCAATTTGACAAAATTGACCACACTGTCAATTTTATTGGAAAAAATAGCAATAGGCCTATCTTCTATAGGGACCCTTACTGTTAGTCTATTATTTCCATATAAAATATTATTTTAATTTAATCGCTTACAGAAAGACGAAGAAATCATTCGAAAGTGGACATGAGAAACGAAAGAAATTGGTCAACAAAAGAAAGCTACTTCAGCAAGCCAAAAAATTCAAATTTCTTTGCACATCCTGATAATAGTAATAGACCCAGCAGCAGCCAGATTGAAGATCTTAGAGAAATAAATTCAATGTTCAGCACAAACAGAAAGTACTCTCCAAGAGACTTTGACGACTGTAACAACTGTGACTGACAGAAAATTGAGTTTTGAACCAAGAAAATGTAATTGTACACCATCTAACAATTGACAATGAAATAATGAATCAGATAATTCAAATAATTTTCTTTTAAGTCCTTCAATTATTATTAGACATGTTGACATTGGATCAGGATCTCATAGCGATCCTGCAGAATTTCGACGTAGATTCTTGAATGAGAAGGCCTCGAAAATCAGTTGTGGCACTGGGCCTCCAAATCATGTCCTAGGCCCTGCATATTAACCCTTTTCCGCAGGAACGGGTCACCCGTGACCCGATTTAACAGAAAAGGTATCAAAACAATTCCGGCTTACTTGACCGTAGATGAGATCGCTAATTCCAAGAAAGATGGACCACAACCATTGATCCCACGTCAGTTTAACGGTGAAAAACACACCGCCGCCGACTTCCACTATAATCACCTGCATGAAAGCGACAATAATTATTATTTATAGGTTTTATTTTCAAGGTAATAGAGAAAAGAAAACAATAGGCCTACGCTACGCGGAATAATTATAGTCATAAAGAATTATATTCGTCATGCTGCGAATGTTGTTGTACCGATATTGGATGATGATGGTGAAGATGATGATGATGATTTTTTTCCCCGACAAAGTCAACAGTCACTGGTTGTCGGTGGTTCTTATTATTTTATTTTTTTTTTACCCGAGGTATCTCAGATCCCTCGGGATTTCAAAAAATTATCCGGAGACTTAACAAAATTGTATTCTGGAACGTAATATTATTATTATTATTATTATTATTATTAATATTATTATTATTATTAATTTTTTTAAATCACCCGAGGTAGTAAGGATCCCTCGGGCTGTAAAAGTGTAAAATAATAAGATCAGGTTATAGGTTCTCGTCTCCCACGTAGTGCTCAAAAGTGCCTCTAAATGCCACTGCGTTAAATCGTTGTGTGCAAACTGAAAAGCGCTGGAAAAGGTGCATGGTTTCTCTATGGTCGCCCGTTGCCTCTGTCATGCGGCGGCCCAGCTCCTGGAGAAACCCTAGTCCTGCCCGGTTTATGGGATCAAGTGATTCAATAGCCACCGGGATGAATTCGAGCGTAGCGGGGAGAGATGACATTGTGTACTTTGTGCTTTTTCGTTCAGCAGCTTGCTCTTGTTATTATTATTTTTTTAAAAATTATTATTATAATCTTTTAATATCTTCAAGAAAACATATCAATAACAGGAAATACAAAAAACTAGAAAAGCTATAGCTATAGTTACATGTCCTCTGGCTTCAGCTCAGCTAAAGTGCATCGAAAGGCCACCGAGTTAATTGAAGCGCTGCACAGTAATAGAGAGGCGTTGCAGCAAAAAGCAGGTCTCTCTCAGATCACCGGAAGACAATGATAGAATGCAGCCTAAATCTGATAAAAAGTCGAGACCAATAGTATAAATGGGACCTAGAGTCTCAAGGGCAAGAGCCTAGAGGGACAAAAAAGTGAGTGTTCGCAAGAGCGGCGTATTTAGTATTTTTCCTTTCCGTTGCGATTATTAATATTATTATTATTATTATTATTATTATTATTATTTTTTTTTTTTTTTTTTTTTTTTTTTTTTTACCCGAGGTACCTAGGATCCCTCGGGATTTCAAAAAATTATGATAGGAGCTGTTATTCAATGTAAAGAAAATCAGGCCTCGTCCTCCGTGACAATATTAAAGGGACCACGAAAAGCGATGGCATTGTAGCGCTGCAGACAGATGGAAATGCGCTGGAAGAGAAAAGTTGCTTCTCGCGGCTCACCAGAAACGACAGAGAGACGCTGACCAACCTCGCGGATGAAACTGAGCCCGGCAGAGTTGATGGGACCCAGTGTTTCCAGGGCAATGGGAACAAAGATGTGTGATGATGGTAGCCCCGCGTACTTTTCGGTTTTACGTACGGCGGCTTGTTCCGCAGCAGCACCCGCCGCATTCGCTGTGTGAGCGATGTAGGATGCCGCGCAGGTGTGGACTACCGTAGCATCCCAGGCCAGATGTTTGCCTGCCGCCCAGGGGATCAATGTGGCCCCATCAGGTCTCTTGCCGTCTATGCGAGACAGACCAGACGGCTCTTTGGTGCTTGGGACATCGGCTCTCTGCAAAGCCCGCCAGACTATGTCATTGATGGCGTGATGACGAAGGGAACGCCCAAAAGCCAATCTACATGCGAGACCGTGTTGGCCATCGGGGCCCACCAGAGAACCGCAGCCACATTGATGTGGGCTGCAGAGGCTCAGACCCAACCGAAGGCCAACTGCCACGCGCACTGCCTCATTGCTGAGACAGAGGCCGCACGATGGGATTGGAAGGGCTGTCAACCAGTCGCCGGAGTGAGGGGAACTCACAGCCAGCAAGCGTGCTCGGTCAGTTATTATTATTATTATTATTATTATTATTATTATTATGACAATGATGATGATGACGATGATGATGATGATGATGATGACGACGACGATGATTATCATGATGATGACGACAATGTTGATGATGTAGTTGAAGAGGTTAATACCAATATCATATTATTTTCGGATGCCCCACATACATACTTAGGCCTACTGCATATATTGACCAAAATAGCCACACTTATAAGGTCAAAGCTTAATACTCACCAGACGAGGGATAGGTTAGATAATGCCTACCTGGGCGACAAAGGAGGCAATCCAGATGAGTATGAAGATGGGGCTGCTGCAGAGTCCGCTGAAGACATTTGGATTTCCGTCGATCTTGCGAGCGTTGATTTCGTTAAACAAGATCATCATGACGAAAGTGTTGAAGAGAAATGTGTAATGACTGTTTCCAATTCCACGCAGTGAAGCGTCCTTTCCATCATCGACGTCCAACCAATCAGCTCCTTTCGTTGCAAAGACATAAAACAAAGTAGTAATAATAAAAAGTTTTTTAAAATAATAATTTTTTTAAAACACACACATTTATTCACTTAAACAAACATTACAAACATAACACATCAATTTCAATGAAGGCAACCGCCCTCATCCATGTCCATTAGGGGCTTAATAAAAGAACCTGAAAAAGCCACAGCGTTAAATCGTTGTATGGTTATAGAAATGCGTTGGAATAAAAAGCTTGATTCCCGGGGTTCTCTGGTAGCTTCTATTATTATTATTATTATTATTATTATTATTATTATTATTATTATTATTATTATTATTATTATTATTATTATTATTATTATTATTATTATTATTATTATTATTATTATTATTATTATTATTATTATTATTATTATTATTATTATTATTATTATTATTAAATAAATTTCTAACGCGCGCAAGGTCACGCCGAAATGTGAATCTGATGCGCGGAAATAATAATAAGCCCCTATGTATACGCACACGTCGTTAATAGAATAATCAGCACAATTAATTATAGCCCAGCAGCTGTGGCTGTCCCTCAACTGAAGCGCAACGGTGCCAGGGCCGTGTTTAACATAGGTCTATTCATAGGCGTACGGGAGGTTTCAGAAGTGGGGGGGCAAAGATTGAACTTCTGCCCGAAAAATTTATCCGGCCAAAAAGTTGGTCGTCCGCGACTATTTTTGCCCGAAAAACCAGACTTGCCCGAAACTTGACGACCTTTTTTTTTTTTTTTTAGTTGTTCGCGACTTTTTGCCCGAAAAAACCACCAAACTTGCCCGAATTTGGGGGGGCAATTGCCCCCCCTGCACCCCCGCCTCGTACGCCTATGGGTCTATTCGGTGCGGTGCACCGAATGCCCTTGAGCCGAGTTTTGTTTTCATTGGCCAAATGTCTTTTTTCGAGTCTCAGTGTTACTGAAACCTTTTTTGTAAAATCAGTAGGCTATGTGTAAGAAAACATTAATTTCACTAAGTTCACCGACGTTGCTACTGGCCCGCCACAACCGACAAACCACGTAGTCTAACCTATTGAACAGCGGATTTTCGTAAAATGATCAATCTTGTAAGACTGTCGAACGACACTTTGCCCCTGCTGTAACACTTTGCACCGACAATCGAAGAACGTTAAACACGGCCCTGAACGGTGCCACAACCCAAAGAAAGATTGTGACCTTTCACATCCTAATTTTCATATAAAACTAGGCAACCAAAAATATCAAAATATAAACATAGGCAACAAACGTTTATATTCTCAGCAGGTATGCTTTTAAAACAAAGCCTATGGTTGCAATAACAGAAAACAACAATAACAACAGTCTGGATACCATGTCAATGCTTTCAATGCGCCATGGAGGCTGTTGGGATCCGGGTCAGAGTCAGTAATCACGAGAGCGAGCGCCAGGGAATTAAGACGAGATCGGTTGCTCACGGCACGGTAGTTAGTTCCCGTGCCAACAATTTAAAACTTTATTCCCCTTAAATAATTTCTGCTGACATCCATAGTTTTTTTTCACAAAAGAAAAACGAAGAAGGATGAAGACATTTCCAGATTCTAGACCAACGTTGACAAAAGCCTTATCTTAATTCCTTTCCTGCTCACTTTCTAAAGGCTGCAGTCTGGTGACTGACTGTTATGTGGTCCCACCCAGGGTAAGATTGCTGCGAAGGTTCAAACCCCCCTAGTCTTTCTTATAATTCCATAGAAAACTCTTCCTTGAATACCAATTGGTGCGCGGTGGTGTAGTGGTGGCGTCGTTGCCTTGGAGCCGGAAGGTTCGAGATTCGAATCCACCTCACCGCGTAAGGACCTTGGGCAAGTCCTTCACTCACAATTGCTCAGCGCTTCGGCGAAAAACTCCGATGCAGTGTCCGCTCTGCATTCGGGAGCGCCTCTGAGTAGTGAGAGAGCTTGAAGGGGCGCTATAACAAGTGCACGTACAAACAAACCGCAGCTTCATAGAAATTTCAATGACTAGTCATTTTTCCACAAGTTTTCATACTGGACATACCGACGAAGAGTATGGTGAGTAGTACGGTCAGTTCGTATGCACTGTGGCTAAGGATGTTGACAGCCATGATGCATGAGACGAGATGCTGACTGCTGCCGTATGGCTTCCTCAACAGAACGTCGTTCGTTGGTTGCTCCGTTGCCAATGACAACGATGCCAGACTGTCCATCAGAAGATTCACCCACAGCATCTGAACGCCCTTCAATGGAGAATCCTAAACAATAGCGAGAACAAACAATTCATTCCGATGTATGCATATGTTTATACATTCAGATATATATATATACATATATATATATATACATAGCAGTCAACCACAAGGCAGCTTTTGGGGGCGCGGTGGTGTAGTGGTGGCGTCGTTGCATTGGAGCCGGAAGGTTCGAGGTCCGAATCCACCTCGCCGCGTAAGGACCTTGGGCAAGTCCTTCACTCACAATTGCTCAGCGCTTCGGCGTGAAACCCCGATGCAGTGTCCGCTCTGCATTCGGGAGCGCCTCTGAGTAGAGAGAGAGCTTTAAGGGGCGCTATAACAAGTACACATACAAACAAACAAACAATAAGCTCATACTAAGTTATATATACATATGTATTTTATAATACCCGGTATACTTTTATGAACAAATGAATAAATGACACTCTCTATCGACTGGCTAGAGCTTATTTCACGCCAGACGGCTGAAGTCTTACTAAACAAGGAAGACATTGATGGACACCATTAAATTCAAGAGTACATGTTGTGTAGGCCTACAACACTTGTGTACAACACCTGAAAACAACGTGGAAATCATCGTACAACCTTAGATTTTAGTTACAATAATAAATCAAAATTAATAAATTAACATAAATTAACATAAATTAACATAAGTTAACATAAATTAATTAATCGGTTACCATGACGACGCATGCGCCGACCAAAGCAAGTGCGACGGCGACGATGTTGACGGTCAACTGGAATTGGACGAATTTAGCGATGCTGTCGTAGACGTGGCGACCCCAGACGACGGCTTTCACGATGCTGGAGAAGTTGTCGTCAAGAAGAATGATGTCCGATGCTTCTTTTGCCACGTCAGTTCCCGTCAGACCCTAAGAAAATTTAAGGATATTATGTCTAATTATTACACCATCTTTAACCGCCATCTTTAACCGCCATCTTTAACCGCCGTCTTTGTTCTTTTTGTTCGTTATTGAAAGAAGTGTCCTAGGTATGTTGAGAGTCGTGAATTATTGTCTTTAAAACATAGGCATGTGAATATTTATATGCAATGCTTAAAAGATATATATTGTTTTATAGTAAATGGATCTAATCATGATAATATTATGGCCTAACCAGTGTTAAGTCTCTGTATCTCCAAGTAATGGTAGAACAAAAAGAAAAAGAGAGATAGGAAAAAACAGAACTTTCGTTAGAACACCAGACCACTCTGTTATGCTAGTACTGTTGACAACAGCATAATTAAGTCATTTATGATTATTGTGAAAATACGCAGCAATTCCGTCGGTTTTGATCTCGGGACATAATATTATCACCCATCGACTTTGTCTAAAAGCGTGATGTTGGACAACTTTTCTTATCGACTCTGTTAATGCAGTAACAAAGCGTTGCGTATTATAGACTATAGTGACTCCAAGATCACCAAGCTAACTTACAAAACAATTAATTTTCCATACCGATACATTCTTCAGCCAAATAAATCAAATAGCATAATTACATGTATATTGCTTGAGTATACCATAATTATAGTTACCATGGCCAAACCGACATGGGCTTGTCTTAGAGCTGGTCCATCGTTTGTTCCATCGCCCGTGACGGCAACAATTTGTCGGTCGTGGTTGACTGGACACGACATGATTCCTTTGACTAGATTGTATTTGTCCAGAGGAGATGAGCGAGCTAATATGCGAAGCTGAGGCCACAATTGGTCGAATGAGTCTTGGTCAATCTGAGAGAAAAAGAAGTTGATTATCAAACAAAGCGTGTCAATAAAAATAGACTAATGTGCTGATCTGAATGGTGCAAGAAATTTAGAAACAAACACATGGATAGTCTCGAATAGGTTTCAAACAAAGAGAAATTGGAAGGAGATAGACAGGCAGAGAGTCAAGCAGGAAGTAGTTTCCTTGAAAGGGGCGCTATATAAGTTTCCGAATGAACGAACGAATGAACGAATGAATGAATGAATGAATGAATGAACGAATGAATGAATGAATGAATGAATGAACGAACGAATGAATGAACGGATGAAAGAAAGAATGAATTTATTTATTTATTAATGTGAACGAATGAATAGCAGACCGTTCCTGGGTCGTGGCTGCTGCTGTTGTGGATGCGTTGATTGAATTCTGGTCCATCTATTCCCAGTTGGTCTGCTTCACCTGGGTTAAATATTCCACACTTGATGGCGACAAACCTCGCTGTGTTCATATGGTCCCCGGTCACCATTCGCACAGTTATACCGGCCTTCTGACACTTGCGAACTGCATCAGGCACCTGCGAACAGTGCCAACAAAAGACCCATGCAATCCATGTTGGTGCTTTCAGCAATAATCCCGTATGTATACACGGCGTTAAAACATCTCTTACGGCCTTGCGTAGGCCTACAGGGCTTTTTTTAACGTGCAGCTGTACACAAAATGTGCAGTTCGAAATGGATTTGTGCAGTTGTAGAAGCACTTCTGCACAGTTAAAACTACCAAAAATGGTCATTGTCCTCCGATTGGAAGTAATTTACCACGGAGGATGGGAAAGGAAAGAAGAGTTTGTGCAGTTGTAAAAAATCCTTAAAACAGCCCTGCTTACGTATAGGCCCTAAAAATAGACTATATCACTCGGTCTGCCTAAACTGATCCCAATTTGAAGACTGTAGGCCTATCTAAACCCAATTGTTGCAAATGTATGCGCTACAAAGTGTATAGGGCAGACGCATACCTCTGGTCTGACGGGGTCTTCAATGCCGACGATGGCTAAACAGATGAGACTAGAGCAGAGGGATTCATCATCGTCGTCATCCCAGTTCAATGTAGTCGTCATCTTCGCAACGTAATCCGCTTCTGAAAGACAAGCGACGACATTATTATTATGGAACATAAATATAGGCTATGTGTGTAAAGCATCCTAGAAGTAGCCTATAGCTTGCTACCAACGATGCTATATAAATTGTCTTGGTTACAGTTACAATTACAACCCATCGAGATCGCTTTCAACATTGCTCCTTCTATCTTCTTTAGTGACAAATTTTTTACAGCACATACCATGTAATAATAGCCTATATAGATAGCAGCACGAAGTCTGAGTGAAGAAGTTCGGAGCAACTCAATGGAATTCTAAATTCGCTCTGAAATATACATTAGCTCTGGATTCTGTAATAAAGACAGGGACAATAGCGAAAATTAAACACAAAATATGATGAAGCACTAGCATTTAGGCTTACCTAAATCGTAGGCCACTTGTCATCAGTGATATTTTCATTAACGGAAATAGAAATTGGAAGTAAAATTATTGAATTTCGTTAACGAGAATAAGAACGAAAATTAGGAATTATTTTGAGAACGAGAATAGAAATAGAACTGAAATACGCCTGAGAGAACTGAAATATGAATAGAAATAGGAATTATTTTAGAACGAAAATTATTACACTGATGATTTTTGTGACTCATTGTCTGTGCAAGTCTGTATAAAGTCAGGCAATCCATTTCTCAGAACCCTTAAGATCAGTAATCTTCGGATATAATTTTCCATCCCCCCGGGCATATTGCCACAACTAACTAAGATATTACGTTTGCTTTCTTAATCATTCAAACAAAGGGGCCCTGCATGGTAGCCTACAGGTCTAAGACATAGGATCGCTAGTCAAACAACCTGACATTGTTTAATGTGACGGATGACTGGGCACCGTTGAACACAGGGCGAAGGAAGGTAATTACAGGTGCATTTGATGTACAGCCTGTGTGAGGTTACGGTAGGGGGAAGGGGGATATTTGAACATGAGCCTATAGACACATATTAAGCATCAGGGGCACGCATAGGGTTGAAATCGGGTTTGACACTTTGACATCTCAATTCACTTGGAAATAATAATTATACTGATAGGATAAGAGTCATAATACCTAGACTTCTATATATACAGTAAGGATCTAATCTACCTAGAAGAGATCCTCGGTGGTCGAGTGGGTTTGTAGCCCGCTCGCCCCGCCGGCGGCCCGGGTTCGATTCCCGGGCCGGTCAGAGATTAATTTCTCGGATCTTTACTGCGGGTGACTCGGTCGCAATATAAACGTGGAGTACGAGGTTGTTCTCTGCCTCCAACGCTGATCATCTTCGATATGAAAAAGAGTCGTTAAACCCCAACATTTCAATCTACCTAGATGTTTGTGGATTGGACAAATTAGAACTGAAATTATTTCAGAACTTGAATTAGAACTGAAATTATTTCAGAACTTGAATTAGAACTGAAATAGAAATTATTTTCAGAATAGAAATAGAATTAGAACTGAAATTAGAGTCTTAGAACTGAATTTGAACTGAAATTGGCAATTATTTTTAGAACTGAAATATCACTGCTTGTCATAATATCAAAGCTGAAGCCTGCGTAAAATTGGAACGTATAATAGGGCACCAACTTATTCACGAGCGAGTGCTAAGTCGTGTTCAAAAATTCCAAAGTTGGCTAGAGGTGCATATCCGGTCGAGAACATGCAGAAGGAAGCTATAATGTGGATTCGTTTATAATAATAATATTATTATTCTTCTTTTATGAGGTCATGGAAAATAGAGATAATCATAATACATAACAGATTAATTATTTATTACACATAAAATTATAAGTAAATGGATTAAGAGAAGAGAAATTGATTTACTTTTCCCCATATAAATACTAGAACGTAACAAGCGAATAATAACAATAATATAATATTATTGTCTTACCAGGAACTTCGCTGAAGTCCTTGTAAGCGATGGCGAGAACCCGAAGTCCGTTGATTGACATTGGTTCAACGAATTCCTCTTGTATCATCTTCCTTCGTTCGCCCGTCAACTCCGTTACTTCAGAATTCGAGCCCAGAATCCAGCGACATCTATTGACCGTAAAAAGCATTGATTACATAGTCGCAATCAGATACGTTTGCATGCTTCTGCGACTCACAATCCCTCCCCCCCCCCCCAGTAACAGCACCCATTGCAATCTTTCAGAAACCTCCAGGTCAATTTATCACTCCCCAATATTCATCCTTAAATAAAGTAAACTACTCGGCAATTTTTAAGGTCTGTACACTCACCTCGTAAGTACTATTTCCCAGGCTCCTTTGACAAACAATCGCTGTCCGCTTGTGGGGTCATCGCCTTTTGGCACAACTGTTCCCATCCACTTCTTGGAGGAAGTGAAAGGAAAGACCTTAATGAAAGATTTCTCTGGAGTCTTCTCTCTCAGGTACCTGTAGTCGTGGCCGAGATCATTGACGAACCCAAGTAGGGCGCATTCAGTTCTGTTGCCAACTTGAGTGCACAGCTTTCCATGTCCCTACAGCAATAATTTCAAGAAATTGTGCGTCAAATGCTGAATAGAAAAATTTCTGCCCACTATGAATTTCTTAATTTTTAATTAATTGTCAATCCATCAGTTTTGATCGCAGCGGTGAACAAATTTACTTTTCAATATTAAACCATAATTATTGATAACTGACTTTCTCACAAGATACTGTTTCATTTTTATAATTATTACACTTATGCTATTTAATTTACTTTACATTACTTTTCATGCAGATTAGTTTACTTTATTAGTAGGCTACTTCTATGTGTCACATTGCATTATAATTGTCGATATCGCATTGTGTGAATTTGCAAACGGAGCAGTAAAGGATATATTTACTTACTTACGCACTAACTTAGGCTATAATTAGTTAATAGGCCCTATTCCTGTTTTGGATAGCAACGTATTCAACAGTGCGACAAAAGTTTCTCTAACATTACATCACGCGCCACCAGAGCTGTTTTAAAGGAATTTTTAGAACTGCACAACGCCTTCTTTTCCTTTCTATCCTTCATGGTAAATTACTTACAAACGGAGGACAATGGCCTTTTTTGCTAGTTTTAACTGTACAGAAGTGCTTCAACAACTGCACAAATCCATTTAGAACTGCACATTTTGTGTACAACTGCACGCTAAAAAAGCCCTGCGAGCCACACGTGGCTGCCTATAGCCTAATTGTTATGTATATATATATATATATAATTATTATGTATGTATATATATAATTATTGTGTGTGTATATATATATATATGGTATTTTTGTGTCGAGAACTCATTGGAATGCACGGCAAGACAGCGTTTCAACCATAGACATCTTACATTTACTAATATATGATGTCTATGGTTTCAACGGTCAAGTGTCATTCTCGTTCCCCGAACTCTATCGTGGACACTGGTCGGCTTAAGTGGCTGGGCGCAGTTTCGTCTGAAGCCTACTTGTCAAGTTCTCAATAAGCTTGTAGGCTATTCTATGCTTCGGCGCTAAAGAGACGATAACTTGTTTACAGGTCTTTGAATAGCTTTGTCTCGTGTGGGTGAAGCTATCAAAGAAGTAATCAACTCAGAGCTGCTTGAAATTGAATTAGCCTGCTTCTAAACAACGACAATAGGTGAATAATTATATCGTCATTATTCAGACTTCAATTAAATTCACATTACATTACATTACATTGCATTACTCGAATGCTGTTTTTTAAAATCAATCTCGTCTGAACTTCCCCTAGAGCTCTGACAGGGACAATAAAACGAGGAATACATGCAGTTGCAGAATGAGTTGAGTAATTAACCTCCCCCTCCGCGACCTCCCCTCCCTCTTCGTCCCGCTCCCTCCCCTTTTTTCTCCCTCACACCGTCCCTTCCCGACAGCGCGGCGAATAGCGCCCAAGAAACGCGCACGCAACACGACCGCTGTGGAATGTGTTGAATATGCGCTATATAAAACCTTGCGTAAATCAATTTCGATGCTGAAACAGGGCAAATAAAAGTGGAATATCTGTAGAAAGAGTTGACTAATTACGTGAAGCTGAGTCTTGTAGCTGGTGTTGTTAGCAATGGACGACGCGATCAGTCGTTTCGTTTCGTCCGGTAGATGTCTCAGACTTGATGCGTTTTCGTGAGTGAAACCTAAAGGAAATGGTTCGCAGATACACAACATTAGTAAGCAGACTGCCGCTTTCAGAGATTTTCCCCGCCAAAACGAGACATCACCTAATTAGTATTCATGGAGATGACCAATACGAAGTCTCAATATTGTAACGTGACCTAAAGATCATTCATTGAGAAATGTCCATAGAACGTGGCCTCCTTAGCTTTCAACAGGCTCTCAACGGTAGGTTTAAATGGTTTATTTTACAGACAATTCGGCTAAATGACTAAAAAAAATGTCATTAGTTTTTGGCAGAAAAATGGTATATATTTCAAGGCAAGTTGGGCCAAATGACTAAAAAAGTCATCAGTTTTTTCGGGCAAAAGATCCTAAAAGTTCCCCAAAATTTTGGCCCCCTTTGAAAATTTCTTTATCCGACCCTGAATCAGGGCACAGTCGCCTTTCTTGATTTATATCTAAATAACAAAGCAATAATGCAGCAGAGTGAATTTGCTTTTTTTTTTTTAGACCACTCCGTCATTTCAACGAATTATTTCAAATTTATGTAGAATTCGCACAGTAATTTCACAAACGTTGGAGTTTACTGGTTCTGGGTTCGTGTACCGAACTTATTCGTCGGGTTCGTCAGGGATTTTGCGTTGGAAAGGATTTTGTTCGCAAGTCGTCTTGTGTCGTCCACGTGTTGACGTTAGACGCCATCGTGATGCACCGGTCGAACAGTCATCAAGACCGTGCGTCTTCACCGCTGTTGTCTGGTATTTAACATCTCGCCGAAGGTCGGTTCATGCAGGTCAGTGGAGTTAACTCGATCGGATGTTGTCTATGATGGCGTTCAAAACTACCGACCTACAAGCTACAAAATAATGCTTTCTACTGTGCAATCTTTGTGCTCGACGATAGACCGGACACGCGCGTCATCTTCTACCAGCGAGGGGCTTCAGTTTCGTCAGCGTTTCGTGTTTTCGAGCCCTGTCATCTGTCGCCGCTCTACTCTATCGACGCAACCTGTAGCCTACCAGAGACTCTGAACATTCCACCATCTGAAGGCTGTCGACGGGATTCCGTTGGATGATTCTACGTGTTTGCGGGGGATCGCCACTGATGACTGTTTCCGGCTCACTGTGACTTATTTTGCTAATTGATGAAATTTTCTTGTTGTTATGACAATTAACATCATGCACTTCGGCCAGTTAGCGCAGAGAGCGCCTCTGAGTAGATTTCTTGAAGAGGCGCTTTATAAATACTCGGAATAAAAACAAAGCAATAATGCAGCAGAGTGAATTTGCTTTTTTATTAAATAAATAAACACAGCACATATGAAAATATAATATTATTATATTGTTCAATTTCGGAAAGGCCAAAACATGCATAGCAATGACAGACGATGTAGTCAATACCTGCCACATAACTTCTGACGACTGTCATTCTATTGGTTGTCAACGTGCCCGTCTTATCGCAGAGTATTGTGGTCGCGTGGCCCATCACTTCGCATGCGTCAAGATGGCGGACGAGATTATTGTCGTTCACCATTTTCTAAAAGAATTAATATCCTGTCAGTGGTGTAGTCGGGGGGGACGCGGGGGAGCGCCGTTCCCCCACTTTTTTCCAGGGATAATAGAATATTAATAATAATACTACTAATAATATTATTATAAAGAGCGTTCCCTCACGTCATTTTTTAGGACTACACTGTAACTGTATCCTGTCCGTTACATTCTCCGAAGAATTACTTATTGTTGCTGGTTTTGAATATGCCTGTTGCATGTAGTTATATAAGGGGTTTGCACTTTGCAGATATGTTTGCAGGAGAGACAAACCACATGGTCAAAGATATATATTTCTAGCAAAAGTTTGAAAATGGAAAGCAGAAAATTGGGAACATTAGGCTATGTACTTTTCATAGAGGCTACAAAACGGAAATTTCTTAATTTCACTCTGTGTACAGTTATTACCTTAGCGCAAAGATACAAAGTTACAAATCAAAAGAAGTTTCTAAAATAGGTGTCAGTTTTCATGGACGTGGAAATTTATTTGACACCAGGGATTGGAGTTGATGGCTCACCATCTGACCAAGGTTTCTGGATCATGCATGCAATGAGGTAATTGCCATAAAAGATCTGGATCTGTCGAACTAAGCAGCCCAGCAGTCTTAAAAACATAAATCGAGACTGAACGAATTGGTTTAACCAAATGGACAAGTTTGCTAAATACTCAATAATAAGAGAGCTACAATGTCGATGCTCCTAATCAGTCTACTTCTTCTAGCGTTTTATGCTGGAGATTTGTAACCAGGGCTTTAATCAAGGGTATACGGCGTGTAGGCCTACTTACCTCAAAATTTACCAGTAGGGGCCTACAGCCCTGTTTGTAACTGACCTTGATGGAGTATGCCAGGGCCAGTATAACAGCGAGTGGCAATCCCTCTGGTACGGCGACGACAAGAATCGTGATGCTGATGATGATGAAGCTGACGAAGTCTTGTACGTAGGCATGGTTCCATGGTTTGTTCTTCACCACAAATTCCTCGATGCAGAAACGAAGCATCAGGATGAGGAACGTTAGAACGGATATCGTTGTACCTACATGTGCACATGCGAACGAACCAACCGAAATCTTTATCATCATCATCATTGTCATCATCTTCATCATTATTATCATCATCATCATCATCATCGCCATCGTTGTCACCGTCATCATCATGATCGTAAGCGTCATCGTCATCATCGTTGTCTTCGTCGTCATCGCCGTCGTCGTCATTATTATTATTATTATCTTTTTTCTCTCCCGAGGTAGTAAAGATCCCTCAGGCTGTAAAGGATTAAAATTAGGCTAGGACTATAGGCCTAATAGGTTCTCGTCTCCAACGCTACTATAACTGTTTTAATTTTTTCGTCACAAGCAATTTAATTTCTAAACTAATTACCCTGATCATTCTATATTATTGTAATCTGGACACTGTAATCAGACCCATGAAGTTATTTCATAATCAGATGGATGCAGTGAAACCTCATCAGAATTTGGTACGTATAGCCTAACATTATATTGTCTCTTATAATAAATTGCGTCCATTCATTTTTTAAATTCAGTCTATCTAGATAGTAAGAATTATTCACACAATTACGGTTGCAACAAAAACAATCATTCGAAGGTTTTATCTTTATTCAGAGAAATGCCTAGACCTACCTATAGATAACACTGAAGGGGTTTCAAGAGAACATATAAGCCTACTTCGACCGGCACTTCAGAGGCGTACCTTTGGCAAGTTATTTAACTTTTGTTGTAAGTTAACTCTAGAGTAGTCTAGACAATTCGACCGTTCTTCGATCTTAAGAATGTGTCAAAGTTTAACCTAATCAATCCGTCAAGATCAACTGCCAATCAAAGCTTCAAATTGTTGTCAAAACAGTCGATGAATGAATGATGTCGGCGATTAAGTGAAGCAGAACGAACCTATGTAAGCGATCTGCATGGCTAGAGACGACAGCTTCTTGTGCAGCGGAGATTTCTTCTCTTCAGGTTCCGTTTCCTGCCAACCATCCACCATATATATATATATATATATATATATATATATATATATATATATATATATAATGTATACATCATATATATACACTGTGTCCCAATAAATCGGGCACCCTTTTTATAATGTGAATAAAACAGGTAAATCTCACTCGATTTTCAAAATTTTTAAACTGTTTTTATCCTGAGATAATTATCGTACACTGATTCAAATATAAAGTTTCTGGCATGAATACTGACGTCACCAGCATAGGCGTAGCCACATGAAGGCAGGAGGAGGCAGTTGCCTCCTCTTGGATTTTCCCGTATTTGCCTCCTCTTGCCCGAACTCCATCGCCATACAAATCTGCATGCAAATGATGCAATTTACTTACTTACTGCACTGTTCAAGCGAATGTTGTACCGTACGGCGTATACTATTTCCTGACACACAGACACAGTTTTCGTTTCCGGTAACAAACGCCTAACTTCAGTATTTTTCAAGTAAATTGTACTAATCGAATTATTGTGTATTATCGTCATTCCGACTCATTCGTCAATTCGTCAATAGTCATTATTATGTCTGCGGGGCATAGAAGAATTCATTTGGCTTTTTCGTCAACCGACAGCTGCTGAACATGGTTGTGACACCTATAGCACAGAAGTCGAGCATACATGTAAGTTACGTACTAAAATTAACATCTTTAATAGTCAGTAGATACAGAACTTGTCAAAATTACTGCAATGAAAGACAAGTTGAACTCATAACTTATGTGAACTTCTCACAATTTCATGCTCGTAAAATTTTTACGTTCACATACTGATGTTCTCTATACTTAAAATAATGGCGGCAGAAGCTTTGCAACTGTTAGTTTCAGACATGCTTAAAAAGTAATTGCTGTGAATTATACTACCCCTAAAAAAAAGGTCGTCAGGAAAAAAAGTCTACGATTTTCGTCTATTGCTCCATGGATAAATTTTGCCTCCTCTTGTTTGCTCCATGGGTACATTTTGCCTCCTCTTGTGCCTCCTCTTGAAAAGAGGTCTGGCTACGCCACTGGTCACCAGTGATGCCACAGCTGTGTTTTCCCACCTAGATCTGTGTTTTTTTGCTTTCGTCTGTGTTTCTGGGGTTTTTTGGGAAAATCTGTGTTTTTTCCGTTTTCGTCTGGATTTCTGGGTTTTTTTGGGGAAAATCTGTGTTTTTTTGGGCGAGTTGACAATTTGTACATTTTTCTTGTAATTTTAGACCGGACGACTTAAAAAAAAAGGTCATCAACTTTTTTGCCGGCGAAAATAACTTTTGTTTGACTTTTCAGACCGGACAACTAAAAAAAAAAAAAAAGGTCATCAACTTTTTTGCCGGCGAAAATATAAAATTTTCTTTACTTTTCGGCCGGGCGACGTCTGTGTTTTTCTGGGTTTTTTTAAAGGAAATCTATGTTTTTTTCTGAAACCTCAGTGGCAACACTGGACGTCACAATTACGTCCTTTGCATCAGAGAATTTAAATGTTAAGTACCGAACACAACTTTTTCCAGCGCGACGCTATGACGATCTGGTCAAATCAATTTTTCTTAGAAGCTTATTTAGACCACTCACTGTCCATCCATTGTCCGGAAATTTTCGAAAAAACTTTTTGCGCCGTAATGTTTATTTTTCCGTAGGAATTTTATTAAAATTTTGACTTCTTGGCTGAACGCCATTCTCTAACGATTTTTTTAACATTTGGTTTTGATATGTAAATTAACGACGTCATTATGACGTAATTTTCTAGTGAGGGCCGTTCATAAATTACCATTTTGTAGATAATTATCTCAGGATGAAAAAAGTTTTGAAATTTTGAAAATCGATTAAGATTTACCTGTTTTATTCACATTATAAAAAGGGTGCCCGATTTATTGGGACACAGTGTACATCACATATATTTGTGGGACGCGGTGGTATAGTGGTGGCGTCGTTGCCTTGAAGCCGGAAGGTTCGAGGTTCGAATCCACCTTGCCGCGTAAAGACCTTGGGCAAGTCCTTCACTCACAATTGCTCAGCGCTTCGGCGTGAAACTCAGATGCAGTGTCCGCCCTGCATTCGGGAGCGCCTCTGAGTAGAGAGATTGAAGGGGCGTTATAACAAGTGCACATACAAAACAAACAAATGCATGGCGTTCCATAAGCGCCTTTCTACTCAGAAATGCTTCTCTGAGCCACTCTATGGGATACGCTAATTATATAATTATTATTGGGAACTTGAGATGCCTATCAATATTTAATTTAAGCCTACTCAGAAGAATGTTACTAAATTTTAAAAAGCAGAAACTTCCATTACACAAGGACCAGCTCAGTGACTGCATGCAGATAGGTAATTTGGTCCTATTCTAATTCTTTAAATTTAAAAACTTTGAATGCGAAAATATACAAACGTTTTATGGTCTTTGAATATAATATCCAACAAAAGGAAACTCGTATTCTATGAAGCGTTAGTGTTACCCTATAGGCCTAATATATAGTTGCAAATTGTGCCCTTAATTGAAGCCAGCAATAATTATTTGACCATCCAGAATGATACCAAGATACACTTACGTCGTTATCTGCGGCTCCTAACAGACTGAATATTATGCCTTTTGCTGAGTTGAGTCCAACCCCAGTCACGACCATTTTCCCAGATCCTTCTATTACGTGAGTACCTGATGACAACCATAGCCACAGACGATTAAAGTCATGTATTATACTTGTATAGCAAGGCATGTATAGTTGTATAGCAAGGCATGTATACTTGTATAGCAAGGCATGTATACTTGCATAGCAAGGCATACATACTTGTATAGCAAGGCATGTATACTTGTATAGCAAGGCATACATACTTGTATAGCAGGACATACATACTTGTATAGCAGGACACACATACTTGCATAGCAAGACATACATACTTGTATAGCAAGGCATGTATACTTGTATAGCAAGGCATACATACTTGTATAGCTTATAGCCATAACTTGGCAAATTCACACTGACTGACGCCAATATCAATACTTAAAATGGATCGAACTATTCCTGCAGCAGCTTTGATCATGCGAGTCATAAGACTATTGTTTCGTGAAATTTGTTCGTTTTTTTTATAAAGACACAAGTCATTGAGTGTTTTCAAACTGTTGCAGAGGCATCTTTGTCTATTGGCCATAATTCCAGATGTTACATCGCACCCAGGTATAATAAAAAATATAAAAAATCCAATGTGCTATCGCCCCACTCAGGTATGTTGCAGGTTGCAAAAGAATAGGATTGTTGTTGCAACCTTATAGCAAGGCTTTTTCGACATGCAGTTGTACACAAAATGTGCATTTCTGAATGGATTTGTGCAATTGTAGAAGCACTTCTGTACAGTTAAAACTAGTAAAAAAGCCCATCGTCCTCCGATTGGAAGTAATTTAACATGGAGGGTGGGAAACATAGTTCGAGGGTACGTATGGTACGTATTATATTCTTTGAAAGGTACGTACGTATTTTAACGTACCTTATTGAAGGGTACGTAAAAGGTACGGTACAACACTTAACCGTGGCACGTGCTATAAGTCATGGATTATTGATTATTCATGCCATGTCATGGTGTAACATACTCATTTACAAGTATTAAAGCCTTAAAATGTTATATAATCACAAAAATCAACTCAGGCCGTTCATGATAACGTAAATACGCTGGTGACGTCACTTTGTTTGCATGTGCCAATAAGTGAGTAATTTAATATCGGTGAAGCGTCAAAACACTGACATATAATAATACTCAGAAATAAAATACGCGTATGGTACGCGTATTTTATTCTTTGAAAGGTACGCACGTATTATACGCGTACCTTATATAAGGTACGCGTACGCATCGAACTATGGTGGGAAAGGAAAGAAGGAGTTGTGCAGTTCTAAAAATTCCTTTAAAACAGCGATGCCTTATTATAGTATATAATGGTTCAAATCGATTCCTTTAAAAACAGATGGCTAAATAACCGAATTGACATGAGAGTATTCCTAATAATAATAGTTATTACCTGCGTATAGAACAGAATTTGTGTGAACGTCTTTAACGATGTCTTTCGATTCTCCGCTGTGTGAACTCTCGTCCAACCTCAAGTCATTGCCACGAATGATGACGCCATCGGCTGGAATGGCATCACCTGCGAAATAAATGTAGTTGATCATCAGAGAACAACGTTGTAAACAAGAATGGATGAAGGCATGGGACTTGAAGTATCTCAAATGATGATGATGATGATGATGATGATGATGATGATGATGATGATGATGATGATGATGATGATGATGATGATGATGATGATGATGACGATGACGATGACGACGACGACGATGACGCTGACGATGAGGAGGAGGATGAGGAGGAGAAGGAGAAGGAGAAGGAGAAGGAGAAGGAGAAGAGGGAGAGGGAGAAGGAGAAGGAGAAGGAGGAGAAAGAAGAAGGCGGAGGAGGACGATGACGACGATGACGACGATGACGATGACGATGACGGCGATGACGATGAAGACGACGACGATGACGATGACGACAACAGCGATGACGACGATGACGATGACGGCGATGACGATGAAGACGACGACGATGACGACGACGACGACAACAATGATGACGACGATGACGACGACAATGACGGTGATAATGACGACAATTACGATGACAATGACGATGACGACGTCTACGACGACAAAGACGACGAAGAAGATGACTGAATGAATGCAACAACAACAATGAATAATGTTTGAGTGTCATCACCGTATTCGACGAGGCAGATGTCACCAACGACGATCTCCGAAGAGTTGAGTTGGACGACTTCGTTTGAACGGACGACACTCGACTTGCACTGATCAGCCATCTGCTTCTGCAGACCACGGAACTGAGCGTCCTTGTTGTAGTTTATACCTGCTGTTACCATGACGATTATCACCACGGCAACCAGGATGCCAATGCCCTCGATGAACCCGGCGTTGCTGTCAGTTGGATCTGCAGATTCTACAGAAATCCATTCAGTCAAAAAATATTTAAGGTAATGAATGTCAATAGGACTGAAAATTTCGTCGAATTTACTAGCAGTTCAAGATAGCATAATAATAAGGCAAACTGCTGAAACGGCATCGGAAAACTGGAGATGTCCGCTACCGGCGCTACGAGTTAGGCAGACGCGGAAAGACTTTTAGTTAAAACAGATGAAATCACAAAGAAATTCGAAAAATATTGTTTTTTTTATGAAAACAGTTTTTAATAATTATAGATGGCATCTTGTCTGATATTTTTCAATGTTTTCCTCAATCAATTAACCAAGAACTAAGTCGCGGGAATAAACTTATAATCACAGATCACGCAGAGTTTATTTTTTTAAATAGAATGTTGACCACTATTTAATAGGAAGACCCAAGAGTTTCAATTAACAAGAATCAACACAAACAATGACCATTGTTTCGTTTTTTAATTATGAGACAGTATACCTGATGAGGATGGCGGAGGAGTGTAGAAGGAGAGACCAAGTGAGATGACTGCGGCAATGATAAGGATGATGAGTGTCGTGTCTTGAATCGCTTCCAACAAAAAGTAGCAAAACGACTTCCTCTTTCTCGGAGGAATACTATTCGAACCGAACTTCCGTCTTCGTCGCTCCAAGTCGACTGGATCGTCGATTCGCAATCCTAAGATCATCATCATCGTTCATACCGCAATAAATAAAATTTAATATTAACTTCTCATTCCATTGTTTCGTTAGTTGTCATGAGACTATAGGCCTGCCTTATCATTCCCATTGCTCATGTATGTGTATTGTGTGTGAATGCATGTACAGTGGTGTGCAAAAGTCTGGAACCACTTCCAAATGTTGACATTTTTACAGTTTCTGACCTTTTACTGTAATTTTTTCATTATCCCACTAAATGTTTGTGTGTTATTCGTTATAAGGGGTATATTCTGTTATCATAATCAACTTTTTAATACCAATTATTTCATTTTTGACAAAAATATAAGTTCTGAAACATATTTAGTATAACTATTTTGTCAATTTTACGAATCCTGAGTGAAACTGGATCGAGATGTTCCAATCAGCTCGCGTTATTTCTGACCAGTCAGGAGACATTTTTTCACCTACCTTCACTTTTCTGGGGCCACCCTGTATAGTTTGTCATGCATGTATTACGTTTTTATATTATTGTATATTGTACAATTGTGCATGTTGTCATATATATATATCTATATCTGGAAAATTAATAAAATACCATGACATACGCATTACATTCAAGTTCAACAATGTTGTTGAGCGTTTATAACAAATATATATGCACATAGGCTATGCATGCAGCTACTTTATATAATTAATATATAGGCTACTTACATACGCAAAGCCTACGCTTATGCATTATAGGGCCTACATTCATGCAAACTGCACATCTATTGATTTTTCGATTTGTATACCTGTGTATGAGTGTGGACACTGAGCATATGTTGAGACACTATATATCAAAGGCTCTGTCAATAATTAGCGGCAGTCAATATATTATAATTTTAGACAACATGCATGCTCCAATATTATTAAACCGATTGGATGGTAGACTGTGGAGATAATATTTATAACGAGGGCAAGCAAAGCAGCAAACCATTGGTATAGTCGTCCCCGGGGGTGTCCCTGGTCGTTGGTATGAAGTCTTGTCGAAGATGATAATTACAGTTTATATATAAGGCTATTATAATGAACGATCTTGATGAGCTTGAAACGATAACATAGACGATATTATTGAGTATTATTGAGCATTGTATCTACAAAGATGATCGATGTGATGTGTAATGTGTTGTTGGTTTCATGCACTCTAAAGTCGTACATCGACTGTATGATTGTGACATGAATGCAACGCTGGCAACATCTGCTGTTGACTTTGATGAAGATAAAACTATTTCATTGCTGATAGAACACCAGTGTTCGTGGTTTGACTGCAGGGATCATACATCATCATCATCATCATAATAACACACATGTATACGGGTCTTAAAACAGTCATGTTGGTCATTGTAAAAAGTCATAACTAATTTCTGTTTCGGTCAGTTGTTAAGGCGACGAAAAGAGATAAATTATGTGCAAATGAAAACTATAAGAAAAAACGAAGAAGAAGGTGACGATGGCGATGACGATGACGACGAAGAAGAAGAAGTAGATGATGATGATGATGATGACGAAGAAGAAGAAGAAGATGACGATGACGAGGATGATGATGATGATGACGATGATGATGACGATGATGATGATGATGATGATGATGATGATGATGATGATGATGATGATGATGATGATGATGATGATGATGATGATGATGATGATGATGATGATGATGATGATGATGATGATGATGATGATGATGATGATGATGATGATGATGATGATGATGATGATGATGATGATGATGATGATGATGATGATGATGATGATGATGATGATGATGATGATGATGATGATGATGATGATGATGATGATGATGATGATGATGATGATGATGATGATGATGATGATGATGATGATGATGATGATGATGATGATGACGACGACGACGACGACGACGATGATGATGACAAATGATGAAGATGATGAGGACGACGACGATGATGATGATGATAAATGATGAAGATGATGATAAATGATAAGAAATGATGATAAATGATGACGATCATGAGGACGATAAAGATGATGAAGCTGAAGAAGATAAAGATGATGAAGCTGAAGACGATAAAGATGAAGAAGATTAAAGAGATGAAGATAAAGAATGATAGAGATGACGATGAAGATGACGATGGAGAAGGAGACGAGAAGAAGAAGAGAAGGAGTGAGAAGAGAAAGAGAAGGATGATGGTGAGGAGGAGGAGATGAGAAAGAGGAGAAGGAAGATGAGAAGAAGGAGGAGAAGAGAAAGAGGAGGAGAAAGAGGAGAAGGAAGATGAGAAGAAGGAGGAGAAGAGAAAGAGGAGGAGAAAGAGGAGGAGGAAGATGAGAAGAAGGAGGAGAAGAGAAAGAGGAGGAGAAAGAGGAGGAGGAAGAGGAGAAGGAGGAGGAGGAGATCAGTCCCTTGAGCTATTGTCTTATTGTCTGACACTCTGTCAGTAACTAATGCAAACTGTTACATTGAAGACAGATGATAATTACCGATGTCAGGCGATGTCAACAATCGCGTGCAGAGTCCTTCGACGCCGTTGTAGTTTTGTCGAATCTTGTCAGAGATTTCTTGATTCGGTGTCTTCATGAGTTCACGAAGTTCAGCAAGGGTCAATTCTTCTGAAATGGACTTCACTGAGTGAGAAGCGGAGTCTGCAATTACTATTGATGTTTGTGTTGGGGAATAGGGTGGATGTGTGGAAAGATATGTGGGTGGATGTGTGTGTGGATGTGTGGGTGGATGGTGTATATTATGTGAACAAATATGGTGGATTGGATGAATGAATGAATGAATGAACGAACGAGTAAGTGAATGAATGACTGACTGAATGAATGAATGAATGAACGAGTAAGTTAATAAATGAATGAATGAATGGGTGAGTTAGCGAGTGAGTGAATGCATGAATAAATGAATGAGTGAATGAATGAATGAATGAATGAATGAATGAATGAATGAGTCAATGAATTTACCGGAGAATCAGAAGGACCATAAAAGGAGGGAGGTAAGTAAAAAGGAGGGCAAGGAGATAGGAAACGTGATGAATGAAGGTTGGCGATATAAAAATAAGCAACGATAAAATGACATCAATAAGGAAACTTCACTAATAAAGGTGAAGTTTCCTTATTGGTGTCTTTTTATCGTCGCTTATTTCCATAGTGAGGCAAAAAAATATTATTTATGCCTCACTGTGAGACAAGTTGTTTTAAATTTAAAAGGTCTCTACTTTGTTTTGCCTCCTCTTCAGGATAATATACGCATGCAGGCTCACCACCTTCCACTTGATCGATACGAAAATATGAAATGACATGTTTATAGGACTGCCACCTGTAGTATGCCGACGACACTAGGCCATTAATCTCCGTCTCTACCGCATGCATACCCTCTGCCTACCCTTCTCCACTCTACCCTACCTCCGTCTACCCTCCGATTACCCTTCCCTTCCATACCCTACCCTGCCCTCCGCCTACCCTATCCTACCCAGCCCTAACCTACCCTACTCTATCGAATCCCACCCTACCCTACCATATCCATACCCTACCCTATACCCTCCACCTACTCACGTCTGTTGACGGGGGTGGATTTCAATAGAACTGTCATAGAAATGAAACGACTGTGAGCTGGGAATAGCATTCCTTCACAAAGCTGCCCCCCGTATATTCTATCGACATGTGGCCTTTGCTTATTAAATTTTAATGTCACCTGCCTCGATAGGCTACGTTGTTTCTCGTCATTTGTCCTTTGTTCATTTCAAAGTTGCATTAAATTTAATTGCTCTGTGCATTTTCTATCCTGAGCACGTTCAGACCATTTAAAATTCATTCACTTTTATGGATAGCCGTGCGACCTAGATGCAACAATAGCCTTCAGATCTCATATATTATTTAGACCATACCATGGAAAGGACAACGTTGTATTGGTCTTCTGCTTGCAGGTGTAAGGAACAAAGAAATTTGCTAACTGTATAAATGTGGAGATGGTGTCGAGCCTGGAACAGTTGGCCTATGGAACTTGAGTTTTGAGCCTAGAACGGTTGACCTATGGAACTATAGAGTTTTGAGCCTAGAACGGTTGACCTATGTACATGTAACTAGAGTTTTGAGCCTGGAACAGTTGGCCTATGGAACTAGGGTTTGAGCCTGGAACGGTTGACCTGTGGAACTAGGGTTTGAGCTTGGAACGGTTGGCCTATGGAACTAGGGTTTGAGCCTGGAACGGCTGACCTGTGGAACTAGGGTTTGAGCTTGGAACGGTTGACCTATGGAACTGTAGCGCTCGACGTGTAAAGAGAAAAAGCAAGGTTTCAAGCCTTCACTCGAGCGGTCACTTTATAACAGTGGTTCTTAACCTTTTCAAGGGAGCCGAACCCCAAGAGAAATCCATGACCATTCACCGAACCCCTCAAATGTGAACAATAATTTTTCTTTTTTGCTCGACATACTCTGTGGTATAAGTATATAAGAAAAGGGTATTAGTTGCTTTTAGCATACGTCATACGATGTTATTTCTGCAGATAAACAAAACAAAATTACATATCTTATCGGTAATACCTTATATTACTTCACAGAAAGATGCCTGCTGGTGTTAATTATCGGGAGGTGCACTGGTGCTGTAAGACAAAATTAAGGTTAACAGGATGAATAGTTTAAATCTAATAAGGTTTCCACAAAATTTATTAAATAAAAGTTGAAAAAATAGCAGATAATTTTTCACTGAATAGGCTATGTATATATCTCAGAAGACCTCTGCCGAACCCCTGGCACTGGCTCATCGAACCCCAGGGGTTCGGTCGAACACCGGTTAAGAACCACTGCTTTATAAGAACCTCTCCGAACCCTGCCGACCCCCCACCCCCATATGGAACAATAAAATAGCCGTGAACTAACCGGTGTTGATTTCCGGTTGTGTAGCTCGTAGGTCGGAAAGGCCACCGTAAGTCTCGACTGGAAAATCCATCTGCAATTTTGTCTTTTCCATGTTCGATGGATGTTGTTGATGATTCCCTCGGAAATCCACCAAAGGAATATTATAGATCTCCTTGATCTAACTAACTACGATCGCTATTCAAGTATTCATCCATTCAGTTCAATATGCTGTCGGTCGCTTGCTTTCTCGATGGATCGTCACCTGTTGAACAAAAGAAAGCAAAAATATTTCAATCGGTACACACACACACGCACACACACACGCACATGTGTATATATATATATATATATATATATATATATATATATGCCTCTAATGTAAATCGGGTGACTGCGTATAAACAACAAATTACAGCAAACCATAATATTCATCTGCACCATTAAATTGTCACAACCCACGCAATCCAACGTTCTTAATAAATAAATAATCGGATAAATTATTTATAGCGCAGTCGTTGGCTATAATAAACAACAAAACGCAATCGTTCATCTCTGCAATTTGCAATGCACATTTGTGCGAACCTAATGGTATACGGACATCAGGGCTGTTTTTAATGAATATTTAGAATTGCACAAGGGCGGATACAGAAACTGTGGACGCGGGGGAGCAATATTCTTGGTCTTGGTGTGGAAAATTTTTCTGCCGTATCCGCCAAAAAGTTGATGACCTTTTTTTATATAGTCATCCGGTCCAAATGCCTTTAAAGCTTGTTGAAACGAAATAAATGGGGGGCCACGATACATGGGAATTTTTAAATGGGGGCCATGGCCGGATTGGCCCTTGGATCCGCCCCTGGAACTGCACATTTTGTGTACAACTGCACGTTAAAAAAGCCCTGATGGACATTACACATTCGCTGCAGTAAACATAACATCGCATGAGGAGTCTGCAATGCATGTTTACCGTTCGTATAGGCATCTATTATTTATGCATGAGAAATGAAAGCCTTTCTTCGTGCGTAAACACTATGTTAATGTGAATTGTAGGCCTAAGCACAATGTTATTGTAAATTGTAAACACAATGTTAATGTGAATTGTAAACACAATGTTAATGTGAATTGTAAACACAATGTTAATGTAAATTGTAAACACAATGTTAATGTAAATTGTAAACACAATGTTAATGTGAATTGTAAATACAATGTTAATGTAAATTGTAAATACAATGTTAATGTGAATTGTGAACACAATGTTAATGTAAATTGTAAACACAATGTTAATGTGAATTGTGAACACAATGTTAATGTGAATTGTAAACACAATGTTAATGTGAATTGTAAACACAATGTTAATGTAAATTGTAAACACAATGTTAACGTGAATTGTGAACACAATGTTAATGTGAATTGTGAGTGTGGAGAAACAAACATTGTCTGCATGCGACCATAATATTGCAATGCACTAAATGCTGTCTGAATTCGCTTTACATATTAATTTAAGCAATCGCTCGTGTGTAGATTCTGAGTCATTGATCTTCAGTCATTGAGTCAAGTAGCAATAGTCCCTGGTCCCTCCCTCTGGAATGGATTACCCCATCAGTACCCCCCCATCATCCTCTATGATGGTCATTCCTCATCTCTGTCAGGCCTCAAATCCTAACCCTTCTCTCGGGGTTGCACGCACTTGGAGCGCTTCTGAAAGGCTTTTGCTGTGAGAAGCGACTTTGAAATTTTCAAATTACCATGTAATACAATACAGCACTGGCGATTTTGGAATCAGATTGAGCTACTAGTCGTAACTCAGATTTGCGTATTACAGTAGGCCTATTTCTAAGCTTATATATAGCCTACACTAAGATGCCTGTAATTATGAGCGAGCATTCGTCAAAACTAGCTAGGTAAATAAAAATCTTATAAGTAAAACTCATAATTCATACGTGTTCACAAAACATAAGTTTGTGCTCTGGTAAAGTACTGGAACACTAAAAGAATCGCAGAGCCAATGTTTTATTGCAATAGGCATATATTATATACCGTCGTTTTTATATACATCATGTCTAGTTTAGCTGCTATAGCTGATTTGAGGCCTACAGAGCAATGACTTTGAGAATGAAATAGGCCTACAAAACACTCTGATCAAAATGTTAGCTCACTGCACTAGAATTGTAGTAAAATACGTGTGATAGTATAACACTGCGATAGTGGTGTGGTGAAAGTTTGCGTTAAATTAAAGTATTTCTATCAGACGTTTCTTATAAAAATGATAAATTTATTTTTAATAAAAAAAGGTTCAAGAGGCCTAATTCTTTGCACAGTCGATGGCCTGGTTTGCTCATTAAAAACGACAAATGTGCTTATTCTATTGAAACACCTGCATATTGTTTTGTCTCATACGATATGTATGGCCTATTTAATTGTTCAGCAGTTATGATATATTATTAGTTTATTTATTATGGCCATAGATATTTAGCTACGATACGACAAACAGGGCCGGATTAAGCAATGTGGGGGCCCTGTTCGGAAAATTTGTGTGGAAGCCCTGTTCGGAAAATTTGTGTGGGGGCCCTGTTCGGAAATTTGTTGCGGATATTCTTCTTTTTTTAGTCATCTGGCGAAATTTTTCGCGAAAATCATACCATTTCATCCGCCAAAAAATTGATGACCTTATTTTCCAAATTTTTTGGGAAAATCATACCATTTCATCCGCCAAAAAAGTTGATGACCTTTTTTTCCAAATTTTTGGGAAAATCATACCATTTCATCCGCCAAAAAAGTTGATGACCTTTTTTTAGTCATCTGGCCAAATTTTCGGGAAAATAGTCGTTTGGTCAAAATTTGCTCCTAAAATTTTTTCACACATTTGTGGGGGCCCCTAAAGTGTGGGGGCCCCTGTTCGGCCGAACATGTTGAACATGCCTAAATCCGGCCCTGACGACAAATATTGCTATTTGTGACCAGGGGCTTCTATCCCCCCTAAGCAGCCGGGCGCAATACATATTCTTCCCCCCCCTTATTAGGCCGACCTACTCTCCCGGCAATATGTAATCTTGTCCCCCTAACTATAGGGAATGAAGGTTTCAGAGGGGAGAGACAAACAAGCATCCGCAGACGATCACCGAAACACGAGCGCCAAGACGGGGAGGGGTTTGGAGTGTGGTATGCGTCCCTCCCCCCCATTCGAAATTTTTGCAATTTCCGCATTGCAATTTCTGCAATACAATAAAATACAAGGTGGGCCTACACAATAATTATGTTGTTTTTCTAAGTGTTCAAGGAGCAAAATATTTTGAAATTTGACGGTCTGAAATTTGAAGGATAACACTGGAGATAGCCATTTAGTTCAGTGTTTATTCAGTGTGTTACCTAGTCACACTGCTTTGGGGAATTTAGGTTTTGGGGAGGGGTAAATGGCTGTTTTGGGCGAACGGAAACCGCTCAGGCAGAAATTTTCTGACAACATTTTTTAGTCTTTCGCCTAATTTTCCTCCTTGAAACATGCATTTAGGCTAATTCCCCAAAATGCTGATGCATAACCTTATTTTTAGTGGGCCCACTTCGATGCTTTGCAGTCAAATTCTTCTACTGACGGGATAACTGCACTTGTATAAACCTGTCAAGTTTATATGGGGGGGGGGGGGGTAAATGTTGCATTATATACTTTTTGTGGATGGGGAATTATTCTATATACATGTTCACAACACCTATCGATTTTTCTTTTTCTGGAAAATTTTAATTCCTGGGGAACTCCTTTCCAGAGATGTCTAGATTAAACATTGCATTTAGTTGTACAAATATATTATTTGTACAAGTATTAACACTAAATCAAATCATTATAATATGATTGTATCATTAATTTTAGTAAAATAGTAGGCCATAAATAATAATATTATAATTAGGCAATAGTAAATTTTATCGTGGCGTATTGAAACAGTTCATGTGATGAAATAATGTAGATAGTAATAGCCTACTATTATCTATATCTATAAGAGAGGATGTTTATATATTTATTTATTTATATGTATGTATGTATATTTGTCCAGAATGCACGCCCACAGTTTCACAGCTATTGATCTGAAATTTTGCACCTAGACAGGGATCCATCAAACTTAGCAAGTGCACGGGTTGGCAAATTTCTAAAACCATGGGAGCCAGGATGGGGGGAATTTTTGGAGGGGCGAAAAATATTTTTTTGCATCTATTGATTCCAAATTTTGCATTTAGACAGAGGAACGCCAGGTCCTCCCAAAAATCGAGTTGGCGAATCTGTACCACCAGCGAAAAATGGGGAGGGGCCAAAAACTCCATTTTCCCTGTTTTTACACCATCGCCATAGTTTCAGAGCTATTCCCTTGAAACGTTGCAGCTAGATAGGATGCCACCGGGACCACCTTGCCCTTCCCAACAACACACATCTCGGCCCGCAGGGGCCGGGTGGGGCAGGGCGTTGTTTAGGGGGGAAAAAATTTGGGGGCGAAATTTTTCCGCTATTGATGTGAAATTTTGCATTTAGAAAGAGGACCGTCATGTCCACCCAGTGGAGGATTTGGCGAATCTTTACCACCAGAGGGAGAATGGGGGGGGGCGAAAACTCCATTTTTCCTATTTTTACACCATCACCATAGTTTCAGAGCTAATAGCTATTCACCTGGAACGTTGCATCTAGATAGGATGCCACCGGGACCACCTTGCCCCCAACAACACACACCTCGGCCCGCAAGGGCCGGGTGGGGCAGGGCGTTGTTTAGGAGGGCCAAATTTTCGGGGGGGCCAAATTATTTTGCAGCTATTGATGTCAAATTTTGCATTTAGACAGAGGACCCTCGGGTCCATCCAGTGGAGGAGTTGCCGAATCTTTACTTCGAGGGGGAGAATGGAGAGGTGGCGAAAACTCCATTTTCCATATATTTTTGCCATCGCCATAGTTTCACAGCTATTCACCTGAAAAGTTGCAGCTAGATAGGGTGTCACCGGGACCACCTCGCCACCAACCAACGCACACTTCAGGGCGTTTATGGGGGCGAAAAATGTTTGGGGGGGCGAATTTTTTTGCAGTTTTCCAGCTATTGATCTGAAACTGTGCATCTAGACAGAGGACCGTCAGGTCCAGCCACTGGAGGGGTTGGTGAATATCTCCCACCAGGGGTCCACGGTGGGGTGCGAAAACCCAAACTTTGCTATTTCTATTCCATCGCCATAGTTTCACAGCTATTCACTGGAAAAGTTGCAGCTCGATAGGGTGCCACCGGGACCACCTCGCCCCAAACCAACACACACCTCGCCCGGCATAGGCCTGGTGGGAGCAGGGTGCTGTACGGGGTGGACACAATTTTGGGGGCGAATTTTTTTTGCAGCTTTGCAGCTATTGGTATGAAATTTTGCATGTAGACAGAAGACCGTCAAGTCCAGCCAGTGGAGGGAGCCATGGTGGGGGCCCGAAAAGCCAAACGTTTGCTACTTCCATTCCGTCGCCATAGCTTCACGGCTTAGCTATTTACATAAAATTCCCGGGCATCGCCGGGTACCCCAGCTAGTAACTAATAACCAATACAATGTTGAAAAATGTTTATGGGGGGGAAGTAATTTCTGGGGGAAACCTCTTCCTAGAGATGACTATATTAAACACTGCCTCCATGGCTGGCCTTTCCCCCCCCCTATCGACGTGAGTTTTAACTTTTTTCTGTTTCCCTCCCTGTTTTTCACTGGGCGCAAGTCGCGCCCGCCTATACATATATAGGATAGAAGCCCCTGTTTGTGACAGTCGACGAATAGGCTACATGTCGTTGTAGGCTTTGCGAGAAGAATGCTTTGCGCCAGAGAGCAATGCAAAAAACATTTCCCAACCCCCTGCATATGCTATTCCATTCGTAACTTTGCGCAGGGCCAAACGTGTGTGTGTGTGTGTGTGTGTGTGTGTGGATGTGTGTTTGTACGTTTGTGATCAAAGTATGGGTGTGTGGAAGGGAGCAATGTAAACATTTGCTCCCCATGAATTTTGCGCATATTTTACACAAACATATATTCGTTTGTTATTATGAATATTGTAGCACAATCGTTAATGCGAAAAAACACTAAATTGTTTAGACATATTCTTGCATTGATCCTAAGTAATTTTTGAAGTTATCACGTATTCGTGAGCAGCTATTCTATGCAAAACGGTTTCTGTTTAGATCAGCGCCAGATCCCCTTATCGCTGGACCAATCACTGACACGGTGACGCGTTCGGTTGCCCTCAGCACCCCCCCCCCCACTCCCGGTTAGTCCCCGTGTCAGCAATTTAAAAATTGTGTAAATAAGGTTTTTAATTTTAAACTGTAGTAGGGGCTACAAATTCCAATTATTTTTCATTTTCCGTTTTTTCCGTTTTTTCTGTTAGATTTTAAAAAACTAAAACGATGTTTTGTTCTTTTTTATTCGGTTTCTGTCGTTTTAAACATCTATGGTCGACATAATAAAAGACTAGTCCTTAGACGTTTCCTTACATACCGTTGTGTAGGCCTATGCTTGCACCACCATCTAGTTACTAGTTAGCAGCTTACCAATTACGCGTCTTTGTATGGTGCAACCCGGAGTTGAAATGTTACTTCTATCTTGTTATATGCCTATAGCCTACTTCTTACATTCTATTCAATTTTGTCTTGAAACCTTCAGCAGTTTTCTTCATTGCTGCATGGAATAATAGCCTATGCATCCAGTTAATTTAGTAGGCCTATCGTCGCAATTTCCTTTTCATTTCTGACCCATGCATTAGACCCTTAATAATATAATTTACTGTTGTATAAATCATAACCGGCATACAATGACACAGAGCTACTTATGAACCTTATAATTAATTATCTATCACCAAACCCTTGAGTTGTTAACTTTAAAACCTGTTGAGAAAACAAGCAACATGCAGAGATAATCTCTCTCAGCTCGAGATCACAATTAAGATATTGTGCTTATCGCGGTCTGTTATGCAACAAGTGCAACGATTTAGAATGCTAAGACTTGAAGGACTAGGAGTAGGACTGTCCTACTGTAACACGCCTAATAAAAGCAAACCTACTCCTACTCACTGATCAGTAAGCTTATACCCGAAGTTAGTCCTCCTGTGCGGTTCCACGCCGGACAACGCAGCACTTTTGTCTACCTCCAGCGTATTAGGCCTATAGTCCACAACAACTTTCAGACATCTGTTTTTTCTCTTCCATGGATGGCCTTCCTTTCGTTCAAGAATCCACTTCTACCTCTTTCCGTATCAATTTTACATGTCTATAGCCTATCGTCTAGTTAGTTTCTTTCCTTTCTGATTACTTAGGCCTACTCCACGTGCTCTTGTCCATGGTTTAAGGTGTTACTGCCATGGGAGGTCTTGAACGGTGTGTATAGGCACTTATTTTAAAATCCCAACGCCGTCCTGCCACTTATTTGGACAGCAGAGCCTGGAGAAATGATAGGCGTCCAGGCACCTCTTTTCAACACTTTACGCATGCACTGCCTTTGTCCTTAAAATACCGGCGAGAGAAATTCCTAGCCTCTATAGGCAAAGCAGTCACGGTGCCATAAGCAATCCATATATATAGGTTTCACGAGAGACTTTTCAAAAGCAAATTGAGGCAGGCTAATAATGTTGCCAGTATAATAGGCCTACCAGTCGTGCGACCGTGCGATGTTATATATTTATGCATAAGGCCTACAGCATTAATTTTATTCGGTTGTCAAAATATTATATTTAGCATAAAAAGTTATACGGTAAATCATGAACTCTATGCTCACTAGGTCAGCTGTTCATAATATTATATACAACTCCACTCTGGTAGCTACTTATTAACATTGCTCTATTATAGGCTACCGCTTGCATGCTAACGACAGGCCCGAGCAAATTATATTTTTATCCTCTCCAATAAATTATTGTTGGTCCCACGGCTAAGGCTGCTCTCTAGTTGGTAGCTACTGTTTTTTCGGTGCTTACTCTTGGACGGCTAATAGCAGTTTTCTGATTTTTACGCATTTGATAGGCCTAATACCACTGCTAATCCTTCTCGTATACAGTGTCTAGCTAGTTCTATTTTAGGTCCAATTTAATCAGATGATTATAGTATAGGCCTAGAGGTTTTCATTAAAAATTTAAGACTAGCCTATGCCCTATATTTAGGCTATTCTTGGGACAAGCTATAACAATTTTTCAAGTTTGATTAGGTTTAAATTCTGCTTTGTAAACAAACTGCTTTTAAACGCCACAGTGTTGATCTCATGCTCAACACGGCCTATAGAACTTCTAATATTGTTACCGCAATGAGATATATTAAAGAACAGCATGGGACCTACCTTTTAACAATCAACGCATGTGATCCGAATAGCTTCTGCTGCAATAACCTATGACTTCTGCAGACGGATCCTAAATACAACTCGATCGCTAAAGTCGTGCGCTTCCAATCGATTTTATTTTGCAAATCGATTCAAAACAGGAGAAAACAATGGCCGTGCACTACATCAAACAAAAACAACAACCGCGTAGGCTATTATGGACTAAACAATAGGCCTAATAGCGCTGTGTGCGCGCCTGCACATGCG
>OX243817.1:26878302-27070802 GCA_945859605.1 Lumbricus rubellus | reverse complement strand
AAAAACAGCTCCAAGCATAATTTCTGTAAATCCCGAAGGATCCTAGGTACCTCGGGTTAAAAAATAATAATATACAGCAAAGAAAAGAAAACATTTGTAACGAATATTTTGGGGAATGTGTGCGTCCCTCCCTGTCAAGCATTCGACAGCGTTTGGGTGGGAGAAAATTAAATGTAGGCTAAAGAGACGTAGCCTACACACACAAGAGTGTATTTCGTAAACCGAACTGCCGATCTATATCGCAAGCCGATATCTTTGATATAATTAATCAGCTCAGCGTAGCCTATATAGTTATAGGTATTACAAATTTACAATACATAATCCGTGGCCGCCTATACAGAAAATTATGCGTTTTTTAAATCGTTTTCACTCTTTATAGTTTCACATTCTTAAGATAATAATTGTCATTTACTGTTTTGCACACACACAGAGGTGATACGTTTTCAATCATGATTGAAGTGTTTTGTTGAATAAATACACATATATTACATATATATTCATATATAGCCTATATATATTAATGTCTTGTTTAACATGCATACATATATATATATATATATATATATTGAAATGTCTTGTTGAACATATATGTATATATATATTATATATTATATATTAATTATATTATTATATATTATATATATATATATGCCTATCTATCTGCGAGTAATGTGTTCCTCGACATCACACCAGGTCTTAGACATCGGTTCGTCAGCAAGGATGATCGTGTGCAGTCCACCGGCTGATATCGCCAGCACACTCCTGTCAACATAATTATAATCAAAGCCAACAGATTTAACGATTCTCGATGGCTAAATTTTTCAATGCATGCGCAGCTTGACCCACATCAGTCTGAGTCTATTAAATAGATGAATGGATAGGTTTCACTTCTTACAAGTTGAATTTCAATGCACATCTTGACCCGCATCAGTTCGATTCCTTTAAGAAATGTCTCCCATTAGTTGAAATAGTCGTTTTTCACTTCGTAATAAGCTCCAGGCTCGTTCACATTGCATCTCCCCGGACTACGAATCTTCTACTCCTATGATAATAGTCTCTCCCTCGTCGGACTCTCCACCTTTCTGAACCTCGGACCTCGGCAATGCAAGAAACGAACCTGACCTGACCCGAACTGACCTCACCTGAGTGACCTGACCTGGTTACGCAGATTCTCTGGTGGCTGAGCACTAGCTAGTGTTGTTTTAATAATATCTCAATTTTAGTTTTAGTTTTAGTTTTCATTGTTAGTCTTAAATATAATAAGTGAGCACCTGCGAGTGAGTCGATTGTTATGTTGTGAATCCTTAGATTACGATTGTGAATGTTTAGATTACGGTAATGATATTTATCAGTCATCATTTGGATTAGTTATTTATAATTATCAATCTTCAGATTGCGATAATAAATTTGAGATTATGATCATGAATCCTTAAATTACGATTATGAATCTTAATATTTCGAGTCTGGATCTTGAGATAACCAGCATGAATCTTGAATAACGAGCATAGGCCAATGAGCCTTCATATTACGATTATAATTAATTCTTCTGATTAGCCAAAGGTTGTAAATCGTGAGACTGCGATTATGAATCTTTGGGGTTAAGATAATGAATCTTGAAAATGCTACTATGAATCTTGAGATCACAAAATAAAAATGCACTTGGTGGAAATAAATTGGTTCTCCAGACTTGATTTCAGTCGTTTGGATTAACCCATACTTTCCAATTACAACTACCACTCAGCTTAAGTCTTACATAATTTTACCGTTAAAAATACAGACGCTAAGGTGCGTTTGTAAAACGACTAAGCAATCCAAATTACAGACTGGACACTGTGTGCATAGCATTGAAGCATTGAAGACGTGTATAGATGATGAATATTAAAGCTCAGCAAAATATTGTCTTCATATGTATATATATATATACACATATATATATGTATATATATTATATATTTTTATGATAATTGTAAAAACTTTTATTTCTTTCTATGCGTTACAGCGTTCAAGTATAAAGTAAAACCTCGTTTTCAATTCTCCACCGACGGGGGTTGGTAGATATATGCTGCTGTGCTCCAATCCGCTGCCGAGTCCAAGCTGATCGCTTCCAATTCCCCAACTGTAAACTGTACCTACGATTGAAAGAAGAAGGAACGATTGGAAGAAGGAGCGACTGAACGAATGAACGAATGAATGTTGAACGAATGAACGATTTTATTGAACGAACAACGGATTGAATAATCGTCAATCTTGCTTTCGCCTTTAGCCTACTCAATCTTGCTTTGCTGCCGCTCCACATCTCAATTTTACTTTACTAAAATTAAGTGCACAAGATCATTCGCTTGGCGAACCACATAGGCATTATAGAGAAATAGAGGTATAGCCTACCCTCTATACACAACATAACTGATCATGATCAAGCAGAAATCTAAGTTCCTCGCAGGGTTGTTTTTAAGGAATTTTTAGAACTGCACAGCTCCTTCTTTCCTTTCCCATGCATCCTCCATGGTAAATTACTTCCAATCGGAGGACAAAGACTTTTTGCTAGTTTTAACTGTGCAGAAGTGCTTTTACAACTGCACAAATCCATTTAGAGCTGCACATTTTGTGTGCAACTGCACATTAAAAAAGCCCTGGTTCGTCGCTTGCGGACTTTTATACCCAGGTATTATAGTACAGCGGCGCTTTTTCTTGGTGGCTGAGTCTGACCTAGAATCTGTTGCACTCCGTCTGATGCCTTGAGGTCACACCACTATATATACACCGTGAGTCAAAAAAAACTAAGCCAAATTGTTTTTCATATATCTCTAATGCCTGATAACATATCACGCTAAAATTTTCCAAATATTTAGAGAAGTGGACCAAGAATATGATTCCAAAATTTCATGAGGTAAAGTTGAACGGACAAAAAGATATGAATATTTAAACTTTATATGACGAAATTTCAGTTTACAAGCAATTTTCTGTTACATTCAATAAAATGTTTCCTTATATCTCTAATGCCTGATGATTAATCATTCTAAGCATTTTCCAGATATGTAGAGAATTGAACTAACAATATGACCCCAACAGTATGGTTTGATTATTTAATTAATTAAGATGGTCAAAATGTCCTCCTCCTGCTTGCACGCAAGCCTGGAAGCGCTAGCGCCATGCATTACGCAACAGCATCGTCAATTATCCTCTGGTGCAGGGCTTCCAACACTTCCAACAAGCGTTGGTTGCTTCAGATCGTTTATATCATGGATTGTTGTCTGGTAGACTCGGTCTTGCATCACGCTCCACACTTTATAGTCGACAGGATTCAAATATGGGCTGTTCGGAGGCCATAATGTGGGAGAAATGAAGTCTGCAGGCGTCTCTCTTGTCAGCATTTCCATGGTTTCCTTGGCTATGTGGGCTGGCGCTGTTCTGTTGAAAAAGAAAACAGCCTTCTGGGGCTATAGATTTCTGATATCAGGTGAAAGATGCTGTGACAGCAGAATATTGTGATAATATACTCCGTTAATTTTACTCCAGGATCCCTGAAGACCAACATTGGGAACTATCAAGCATCAAAACGCAACGAACATCATAGCAGACTTGCTGAAAACAGACATTTCTGGAGATGAAGTTTAAATATTCATATCTTTCTATCCGTTCAAATTTATTACATGATATTTTGGAATCCTATTCCTGGTTCAATCCTCTAAATATCTGGAAACTTTTGGTATGATTAATTATCAGGCATTGGAGATATAAGAAAAACAGTTTAGCTTACTTTTTACTGATTCTGGCAGAAAATTGCTTGTAAACTACAATTTCGGCATATGAAGTTGAAAGATTCATATCTTTTCATCCGTTCAAGTTTATCTCTTGAAATTTTGGAATCATATTCTTGGTCCACTTCTCTAAATATTTGGAAACTTTCAGAGTCATATGTTATCAGGCATTAGAGATATATGCAAAACAATTTGGCTTAGTTTTTTTTGACTCACGGTGTATATATATATATATATATATATATATATATATATATATGTATTATGTTTCTTTCGAACTTAAAACTGTTTTATGTAGCCGCCGTTAGACTGGACGCACTTCTTATATTACCGCATATACTATATACCTTGAAGGTGCGCTATAAAAAAAAGTCAATTTACAATAGGCCTAATGGTAATAATAATAATGTCAAAGTTAGACAATAAACGAATGAAAATGATAGCAGCTGAAGCTAGAATCATTCAATCAAGAGAAATAGATCTTGTAACTTGTAAGTCAATTGCTGAATCCCGATATCCGGATGGGTACTACAAGTCTTTCAAGTCCTTCTTCTTTGTTCGTGGTTGGGCTGAAAGCGCCTCTGAGTAGTTTCTTGAAGAGGCGCTATGTAAATGCTCTGAATGAACGAATGAATAAATGAATGTATGAATGAATGAATGAATGATTGAATGAATGTGAATGAATGAACGAATGAATGAACGAACGAACGAACGAACGAACGAACGAACGAATGAATGAATGAATGAATGAATGAATGAATGAATGAATGAATGAATGAATGAATGAATGAATGAATGAATGAATACCGACTCACCGTTTCTGGTGACTGCGTATGAAACCCTTGATCCGCAGGCGATAGAAGCGCAAGGTGTGTCATGAAGCTTTGGGATTTGTTCAATGTTCTTCGGAACTGTTCGGACCCTGGTGGTATCCTTCCGATTCCCAGTTGACCATCGTCACCTCGCCCCACCGAATAAACTCTCCCTATTAAAAATACAAACAAAAACTACACATGGTTAATTCTTCTAGCATTTCACACTGTTTATTTTCACCAGAATTTGATATATGGTGATTTTTTATAGGCCAAGGCCTAACATAGTCTACAACCGTTGCCAAACTGAACAGACGAAGTCCTTTTTGAAACCAGGCGCTCATGCGATGAGAGGGTGAGATAACACAGCTCAGAAATGCATGAATCATCATCGGCATGCATGGGAGTATGTTTCCTATTGTGACCTTGCAACACTCCTGTTGAAAGTGAAGACCCAAATTCATGTCTTAATACTGAAAAGAAAACAGTTGTAGTCAGTATGTAGGTAAGTATGTAATTGAGTGATTAAGTAAATAGCTACTTATCCCCAACCAAATAAAGCAAAAAGTGGCGGACTACTATAGTAAAGTATCATAGGACTTATCTCATCCGTCAACCGAGATGTTGTCTTTCCAGAATACAGTTCAGTAGCTGTCATGCAAGACAATTGTTTCTGTCTGTCCATCTCTTTTTGTATCTTTGTCTGTCTGTCTGTGTATCTGTCTTTGTTTGCGTCTGTATTTGTTTCTGTCTCTATAGTCTCTGTCACTGTTTATCTCAATTTCACATGCACTCGGTGGCTGTCTTTGAGACGCTCTGTGTGTCTATTCGTGTGTGTTTGTCTGTGCGTCTGTCTGTGTGTCTGTCTGTGCCCACGTCGGTCTCTGTGTGTATGTTTCTTGTGTGTTTGTCTGTCTGTATTGAAACCTTCTTACTCTATTACGTGTAACTTACCCGTTCCCGTCATGTGCATGGTATAACCGTACCTGCGTCGTCGAGAGCTAGCGTATGGTTGAGTCCAGCTGCTATTTGAATGCATTCGATTTCTTTGGGTACATTTGCCCATTGCTCTGGGAAGCGCTTCGTCTCCCTGTCCCCCAAACCTAAAAATAACCAACCAATCAACCAATTACATTAATCTGCTTGTACATCTGGTCAAGTAGTCAAGAAAAGACAGTTCTAAGAACATAGTGACAGTATGACACGATGACATTAAGGACAGAGCAAAACATAATGGTCATTGGTCCATTGGTCATGCCCTCTATTGTTTGGCAAAAAATTAAAAATGCAAAGCAGGAAATAAAAAAACATATATATATACGTATATTTAGATATATACATATAATATATATACATATAATATATTTAGATATAGGCCAAGAGGTTCAAAATGTAAATTTCTCAGTTTCATCTTGAATATCATTAGTATCATTAGTGCATAATTTAGTGCGAAACATTTGGTGAAGACCACTGAAGGTAGTAGGCTATAGTTTAAAAATTGGTGTCAATTTTCTAGTTTCAAATGCCCTCTTCCTCTTGCCACTATGATTGTGCGGGTGCCCATGTCCACTGTTATTGGCTGTGACCTAGCTAGCACGCCTAAACATGCCATCTATAATTGTATGGTAAATCATTGGTTAGTAATCATGGATTTTTAGCAACTAGAGCGTCAAAAAGACAGTAAGCAAACATTCTTGGCCGTCATTTTGGCTCACCATTCACATGCAGTTCTCAGTTCTCACCCAATTGGCAGCAGTTATTTAATCCCCATGCGTAGATGTCGCCAGTTGAAGTCTTAGCGAACGATGCGTAACATCCGGTCCAGATGTCCGAGATTCGAAGAAACGGTGTCGGGAAAGCAACCTCGTCTGGTTTCAACAGCATCGCTATTAATGGATCCGAACACACAGAAAAATGTATGCAGAAAAATATCCAAAGCATATTTACAGGTTTCATGTGCATATTATTATCCAGTAGGACATGTAATTAGTTGAATTAGCGAATTAGTGAATAATTAGCTAGTCTCTCTGACGTGGCTTTTGTGCGCGCTGAGAAATTCTCAAAGATTTACATTACATAATTATGTCTAGTTTATCAGAGTGAGAAGCTGATAGTTTTCTACTTTGCTACATATATAACAGGTTTATTCCCATAATACGGTATTTGTTAGTTTCTCGATCATTTTATTAGGCCCTATATGCGAAAAACATAATTATGTGGTAAGATGGGCATAACCTGAGGTAGACATACTTGAATGTATGATGAGATATTCGTATGGTAGGGCAGTGTAAGAATTGTGGAGATATAATTAAGGGGGTTAGACAATGATGCACTTGGAATTTGGGTGTGAAAGACTTACTTTAACATGGGGCTCTAAGAAAGGCTGGGAAGTTGAAACCTCAATACCCGGCAATTCTCACCCTGGGGTAGCTTTATGGTTGAGTAGAGCTGGCAGAGCAAGGTAAAATGAAACCATCTCAACGACACAGAAAAGACATGTAATGTAATGTAATGTAATGTAATGTGATGTAATGTAATGTAATGTAATGTAATGTAATGTATTGTGATGTGATGTGATGTGATGTAATGTGATGTGATGTAATGTAATGTAATGTAATGTAATGTAATGTAATGTAATGTAATGTACTGCAAGGTAATGTAAGGTCATGTAATGTAATGTAAGGTAATGTAATGTAATGCAATGTAAGGTAATGTAATGCAATGTAATGTAATGCAATGTAATGCAATGTAATGCAATGTAAGGTAATGTAATGTAATGTAATGTAATGCCATATAATGTAATGTAATGTAATGTATTGCAATGTAATGCAATGTAATGCAATGTAATGTAATGTAATGTAATTGTAATGTAAAGACTCACGTGGTTCGTCCTTTTCTTGGATGAACGTTTTCGAAGATCTGCCCAACTGACCCATTTCATTGTTGCCTGGTCAATCAAGCAACCAATCAATCAATCGATCAATTAATCAATCAATCAATCAATCGATCGATCAATCAATAGATCAGTTAATCAAGTAAGTAAGTTGGTAAGTAATCATCCAATCCCAGTCAATCAAGCACTCACTTAATTAGTTAATTAACGTTAATTAATTAATTAATTAACTAAGGAAGGGCGTGAGATTTTGGGCAGACGAATGGTTGATTGGCTGACGAAATTTCCCAACTTTTGCCGAATTTTTTCAGTTTATTTTTACTTGCTGTGAGAGGCGCTTTACAAATGGTCAGATACAATACAATACAATACAATACAATACAATACAATACAATACAATACGAAACAAAATTCAAACCGTCCATTCGCATTTCCTGTCTATATCCGCTAATTGGTTAATTGACGCTAATTGATTGATAATTGATTGAAAATTGATTGATTGATTGATTGATTGATTGATTGATTGATTGATTGATTGATAATTGATTGATTGATTGATTGATTGATTGATTGATCAGTTAATCAATTAATCAATTAATTAAGCGGTCAATCAATCAATCAATCAGTCAATCAGAAGCGACATAACATAGGCATAAATATCTTACTTCTGCTCCAGCGTCGAATTTATTACGCCGACAAGAGTACGGTAAAAGTTTCATGAGGGATCTTTTCATTTCACATGAAAGAGATATCAATGCGGTGATCAATTCGTTGGCAGAGAAAAACTACAACTTCATCTAGTACGTGGTAAGTAAGTAAGTAAGTAAGTAAGTAAGTGACTAAGTAGGTGAGCTAGACATACCCACTACACCACGTGGGGCGCGGTGGTGTAGTCGTGGGGCGTGGTGGTGTGGTGGTGTAGTGGTGGCGTCGTTGACTTGCAGCCGCAAGGTTCGAGGTTCGAATTCACCTCGCCGCGTAAGGACCTTGGGCAAGTCCTTCACTCACAATTGCTCAGCGCTTTGGCGTGAAACTCCGATGCAGTGTCCGCTCTGCATTCGGGAGCGCCTCTGAGTACAGAGAGCTTGAAGGGTCGCTATAACAAGTGCACAACTGCACATACAAAGAAACAAACACCGCGTTTGTGGATTGACTGCAATGATCAGAGGTACGCCTGCGCCACCTATCGAATGAATAGATGCATCAGAGGCACGACACCTACCGAATGAATAGATGCGTGCGTCGGAGGTAAGGCAGAGGACATGGTCATCTCCACTCAATGCTTTCGTCACACAAATGCCACGCATCACTTCCAGTGGAGAATAGCTTTTATCTGGACCACCTTCTATAAGATATGAATTGCCCTGAGTATCCTACAAATAAGAACATTTGAACTTATTATATCATTTATTATAATTATGTGAATGGACAGCGTGCAATGTAGCCTAGGCTACTGTAGTATTGTAGAGTAAACTACTGTAACCGGTAGGGCTATACAAGTATAGGCCTACATGTCAACCGGATTGCTGAATAAACGAAATTAGGCTGTTATCAATTACTTAGAACTTAGTCCTTCTCGTGCCGATCTGTACATCGGGCAACGTATCCTCTCCAATCTCCACTCGTCGATGTCCGTCGCTAGCCTATACTTCTTCAACCTCCTCCCATGACATCTCCAGACATCTCAAGTCATCTGCTCTGTTATCTAGTTACTATTGATGCTAATTAAGATAATTGCATAACTGCGTCATATATAGCCTATAATATACATATACATAGGCGTACGGGAGATTTCAACAGTAGGGGGGGGGGTCAAAGATTTTACTTCTGCCCAAAAAATAAATCTCGTGGTGGGAAAATTATTACTAATTTTCCCAGATAAAAAGTTTAAATATGTCGTGAAAAATACAATTGTTCGTATTTTCCCGGGTCTGCTTGCCCGAAAAACCAGACTTGCCCGACATTTGGGAGGGGGCATTTTCCCCCCTGGGCCTTCGCCTCTAACGAATCTGGTAGGCCTGCTTAACTAAAAACGCTCCAGGGGCGGATCCAGGGGGGCTTATCCGGCCATGGCCCCCCCATTTAGAATTCCTATGTATCGTGGCCTCCCCATTTTGATTGAGCATGCCGTGGAACAATGTATATATCGTACAATTTGACCCCCCCTATTACGAAATGCCCATGCATTGCGGCCCCCACCATTTCGAAACGCTCTACCTTTCAGACCTCGACGTTTCTGGCCAGAATAAGTTCACAAATAAATTAATAAAACCCTTCATCAGGGACTATACGTCTTACAGTTAGGAATGCTGCAAAGTAATTCGAGACTGACCCGAAATGTTCCCCAGATGAACAGCCGACCATTGTAGGTGAGAGCGGTCGAGTGGCTGTCACCTGCTGACACCTGAACAACGCGGGTGTTAAGACCGATCGATGCAGGAAGGAAACAATGCTCCTCCTCTTCCGTGAGTCTTCCCAGAGTTCCTTCGTCATTCATACCGAACGTGTACACCTGCCACGTCATCATCATCATCATCATCATCATCATCATCATCATCATCATCATCATCATCATCATCATCATCATCATCATCATCATCATCATCATCATCATCATCATCATCATCATCATCATCGTCGTCGTCGTCGTCGTCGTTGTCATCATCGTCATCATCATCATCATCGTCGTCGTCGTCGTCATCGTCATCATCATCATCCATCATCATCATCATCAGCGTCGTCGTCGTCGTCGTCGGCGTCATCATCATCATCATCATCATCATCATCATCATCATCATCATCATCATCATCATCATCATCATCATCATCACTACTAAGACTTAGAGCGTTAGTTAATGCAGAGAAATTAGGATTTCATTTGAAGACTAATTATTATTTACTGTTACCATAATCATAATTTAATTATCAGAAAGCTAAAACTAGCTTTCAGTAGTTCTAGAGATATCCGATGCGACGTAGTCCGCATTTCTTGTTCTTTCGTCAGCAGAATTTGCTTTGGTCTATAATTTTGTCCAACTCTTGCCAAAAAAATAACCGTGACCTTTGTGTTTACCCCCCCCCCCACCTCTCCTCTGTCCTCTGCAACAATTTCTGCGCGCGCCCAAGAATGCAATAATTATACCCAACAGACGCATTGAACAAAGTCATTCAATAAAAAAAACTTAAATCTCTACATTGAAATTGGTTTTATGATATATATATATATATATATACATGTATATATATATTTATATATACAGGGTGGCTCAAAAAAACGTACCACCGGAAAAATGCGATAACTTCGCTACCGATTGACCTTTTTCTCCGAAAATTTTCCAATTTGCAGGGGAATGAATTTGCCACAATCCCTGAAAGTTTCAGGTGACACTTTTCATGTTTGCAAAAGTTACAGCTGTTCAAACTTAAAATTTCGTTTTTTTGAATATCCGGAGAATCTTGTTCCATTACATGTGATTTCATTACGATTTTTTTGGCAAATTGCAACACATAAAATGATGACAATGTCATACAACCTCACTAAGAGCTGTAGATAAGCTGTTTATTATGTAAGCTGTTAGTATATGGTCATAGTTTGTATATTAAGGCCTCAGTTTGTGAATCCGTTACTGAACGTCATGGGCAAAGTTTCTGCAGAGGATAAAATGGGAACTCGGACGTTACGTGAACAGAGACTGGGACATCGCGCGGTCATAGCAATAGACCCAGTGAAAAGTGAAGCCTGAAGCACTTTGAAGGCTATCTGCAAACGTGTTTATGTAACGAAGGTCAGATGCTGGAAGAGAGGCAGGAAGTTGTCATTTGGTCTGACGGGGGAAAATGTCATGTTCAGGAAATTCGCTTGGTATTCGAAAGGGTTACGTTTGCAAAGCACATCATGATTTCAGTATCAGCTATGCTGGCGTGTGTTACAGCTGCAAGAAAAGACTGCATTTAATACCATTCAGTAGGCTAAATGTCAAACTCATCGCTGAACTCTCTTACCCAGACTCATTGAAGACCAGGCATGCTCTAACATCTGGTTTTAATTTCCAGCAGGACGGTGCGCCTGCTTGCTCGCACGGCAAGGCTGATTATGATGACGCTACCTTATTTTTGCCATCAAATGCAGTAAATTTATTGGCAAAGGTGACTAACAAACTCGCCAGACCTTAGTCCTCTTGCTTATCACGTCTGGTGAACTATTCTGGAATGCTGCAAGACATTTCATCCCAAGTTGGAGTCACTTGGAGAACATTGGCCAGCTGAAGCAAGTCTTGCTGCTAATGTGGGGTCAGTTGCCGCAGGACCCGACCAACAAGGCCATACTGAGCTTCACAAAAAGAAGTTGAGCTTGTGCTAAGGCAGGGAGTGGACACTCTCATTATACCTTACAAAAAATTGTAAAACGAAATTCTGAGGTCGTAGTGAAAAGTGATATCATTTGACATGGAAATCTACAAGTGACGTTCATTTTCCGCGAAAATTTGAAAAAACGAAATTTTAAGTTTGAACAGCTGTAACTTTTGTAAACATGAAAAGTTTCAACTGAAACTTTCAGGGATTGTTGAAAATTCATTCCCCTACAAATTGGAAAATTTTCGGAGAAAAATGTCAATCGGTTGAGAAGTTATCGCATTTTATCCTGTGGTACGTTTTTTTAGCCACCCTGTATATATATATATATATATATATATATATATATATATATATATATATATATATATAGTTAGCCTACCGTCCCATTGTCAGTCAGACAGACGCTGTGTAGTCCGCCGGCAGCTATCTGTATGATATCAGTAGGGAGACAGTTGACGTTCGTTGGTCTCGCTTCTTCCATTACATCCGATCCAAGTCCAAGTTGACCTGTCTCACCGCTGCCCATTGTGAAGACAGAAGTGTAGAAGAAATACATCTCGTCCTCTGCAATCAGCAAACATAATTATCTTCTTTGCTCAAGAACCAGTTTATACGCAAAAACACAAACTTGACCATGGTGGGAGAAACTGTCAGGGACAGAACACTATGGAGACACTTCATAAGGGCCTCATCGTCAGGAAACTGGTGGAAGAGCAGAACGAAGAAGTGTATGAAAATTGCAGAAAAGTAACTGGAGGGCCGCTTATGATCCACGTGGAGTTGGGAACTTGGGGTGTTGAAAGAACACTTGAATATGGAGCCCTAAGAAAGACTATAGGGGTTGAACCCCTCGCCCCCTCCAGGCAGTCAGCTCTCACCCTACCCAGGCTTGATTTGTTACTGTTAATATTTGTTTAAATACTGTTTTAGCAGGCTACAACTAAACGGCTTCTCTCCGGTTTTATCCTGAAATTATAGGACTACTGCCTAGATGAGGGCGCAATTGCAGTATCAGGGACCAAAGCATATCCAGTATCTTTTGGACAGTATCTAATGACGACATTAACCCTAACGCTTACATTCACCGACCCTCTCACGACGCCTAACCTGACCCTAAACGGCCGTCAAGATGTCTAACCTGATCCTAACCGTGAGTGTCGTTTAGGGTCAGGTTAGGCGTCGTGAAAGGGTCGGTGAATGTTAGTGTTAGGGTTAATGGCATCATTAGATACTGTCCAAATAATGTATAGGCCTATGCTTCGGTCCCTGATACTGCAATTGCGCCCAATCACGGTCCCCCGATACTGCAATTACGCCATAGGCTTATAATACATGAGTATATAGCGTAGCTAACCCATAGCCTCTTCTTCGTCTTCCGGTAAGAACCTGCGTCTCTTCGTTTCCGGTTCGTACAACAACTGTCCACACGCCTTGCATACGACCGGTACAATGTGTCTCTTTGGACGTGAGAGATGATAATTATCCATCCGATCCCTCTGTCCGTCGCCAGTCGCACGAATGTCGTCAGTGGTACGAGAAGATGCCGGTGCTTCTGGGGGATGGACAGTGTAAATGTAGGGACGGCCAGCAACGCCAGACAATGTTACACTTATTCTAACTGACATGGTGTGTCAAGGTATACCGGGCTAGTCCTCAGCTGTTGTTCGATTGTTGTTTGTTGTTGATGTCACTGAAAATATTGAACAATGGGGAAAACTCGACGTCATAAAATGCGTCACTGTTAAAAAAAGGCTAGTTATTTTCGCAAGCGCTATAAAGAGGGAAATGTCCTAGACGCTATACAACTTTCACATCTCAGCCCTAGCTGCCCTGGGTCTATGCGCCAAGCTCGTGTTCTCCCATATAATTTTTTTAAAGAATTGTTTAATGTTTATTCAGCAATCCGATTGACAGACCGCAACAGGTTACACCGTTACAGCGTGCAATTGTGCAGTTATCTTAATTAGCATAAATCATAAATACTAACAGAACAGTCAGCCTGCAATAGGGCCTAGGCTACAACGGCGCTTAGACCTATAATTATAGTAGGATACTTAGGCCTAATTAGTCTACGATTAGGCCTAGGCCTAAAGCACGTCTATCCTAGGCTACGGAGCTTCGGGAATCGAACTCGGCTCCGCTGACCTCCATGCTAGTGTGTTGTCCACTGCGCCACCAGGCCCCTGTCTATTCATCCTAGTATCATATCTAGCTGACCTTATTAATTTTTGTTCTACTAATAATTATCGTTTCGCTTGTATGCAAGCCTGAGCGCATGCTTGTATTTAACAAATAACACGCTTACTCACTCTCAACAACTTGCAAGTTCTTGGCTTAGGGATGCCACCTTTTCCACCTAGGATCTAGGTTTTTTGGTCAGGATCTAGCTTTCTTCTCACGGCGGTTTTTCCGACTTTTTAACAAGAAAATTAATTTTTTAAGGTAAAAATGCACAAAAGACGTGAAAAAGTTTTTAAAAATTGTGAATTGGGACCAAAAATTGTACGTTTTGGAGCGAAAGACTAAAAAAGGTCGTCAGAAATTATACAGACAGTTTATCGGGAAGGAAAGGAGCAAATTTTAATCGACGCATGAATAAAGAAAGTCGTCAGAATAGAAATTTCAAGCCGAAAAATTGGAAAAATCCATGTATTTTGAGAGAAATTGTCAATCTAGCCTTTTATAGCCTTTTTAAAACCGGATCTGACATTTTATAAATTAAGAGTGGCATCCCTGCGTTGTCTGCAGGTGCTGTCAAGAACTAAAGATGTCGGGCGATACGATTTTCGGTAAAATCATTCGCGGTGAAATACCTTCCAACTTCATATACGAAGATGACCAGGTCACTTTCATAAATGACATGTACACTGTTTCATAGAAATGCATTCGCTTAGGAAATTGTGCATGTGATTTCTTTCGTTAAGTGGGAAAACGAAAGCAACCCGATTGTTGCTTCCATAATACGCGGGGACATGTAGGCTACCTCAACCTCATGTCCTGCGCTTGACCATCACGTAGTCTGGAATTTGAGGGCTTAATTTGATTTAGCACCGGTGATCGATGTTGTTGACATGGTTTGATAATTATAGCACCGGTCGGTGACTGAATTGGTCATTATGGCGTGGTTTTTGTTTTCACTTAACAATTTGTAAGATTTACATTGCATATGCACAGTAGATGAATAGCAGTAATTGTTATTGTGACTGACGACTCGGTAGAACGTAAACAGTATGGCCGCCGGAGATAGGTGAATAGGTGATGATGATGCATCAGGCGAATAATTTAAAACGCTAAAATCAATAGATTACCTGAATAAATATTCATTTGCCAGCAATTGTTGCTGCCTGTTTATGGCCGACGAGATTGCAAAGAAAACAATGTGGACGCATGTGACTTATTGAGTTAATAGAGCACTGCTGTAGTAACAATTGATGAAGGACCTTAAACTTTTATGTCGAAAGCATCATCGGTGGATCAGAATGGCTTGCAGGTCTCCTTTTTTGTCTAGGTATTAATGAATGTGCTTTATATTTGTCGTTTACTGGAGACTTCACATAATTTTCCAGTCATAGCTTAGAAAGGTTTGTGTAGATTGGACCGTCTTAAAGAGGCTGAATGATTAAATTCTAACGTTTTGCATACTTCTGACGTTGTAGTGTGTGGCCTTCCACGACATCAACCCAAAGGCGCCAACGCATTTTCTCGTTATACCAAGGAAACCAATTCCACAGTTGTCAAAGTCGGATGATTCCGATGAAAAGGTGAATTTCTTTTGTTTATATGATTTTAGTGTTACATGACAAATCTTTGCTGAGAACGTTGTTGTGAACTTGATTTTGATATTTTTTACAAGAGTAGTGACAGTAACTTGATGTTTATCCTTCGCCATTGTTTACATCATGCATGTAGTTAAATAAAAACTGATTATGTAATGTAATAGTATATGCTGAAATAATGGGATGTCTTTGAAGTGGTTATAGGGCAATTCGGAACCAGACAATTTGTTGCCATGCAATTCAGAGCAGACAATTCAGAGTGCATATAAAAAATGGTGTGAACTTACGGGGCCCTTGCGGTGATCAAACATTTATTTATTAGTTATTGAGTATTGGCAAACAAACATTGTTACATGATCTTCCAGACGCGGTGAAACAGTTACATCAGTGGTCTACGGTGATTAAAAGCCAGAACTTCTACAGAGATCAATCATTTAAATACATAATGCTAAATATATTCTATTTAGCATGAGGGAATTTGGCAATATGTCACGCAACTCTCTTTGAAAAGAAAACAAACGTTTTGAAATAGTGTAAATTAAGCTTTGTGTCTAGACATGGATGTACGATTTTTGGTGTCCGCCTCTGACTACTCCGCTTCGAATTGTGCCTGTTTCCGAATAGCCCTACTGAGAATTGTTCGCTCCGAATTGCCCTGGAACCCTTTCAAGTATCTGTTTCTGAGATGCTTTCAGATTTAGAATCAGTGTCTACCAACTGATTTTAAAAACTTTGGTGGAGCCACTTTGACAGAAATCAGATTGGTTCTAGGTTGATGAGAAATAAAATACTGGCATTGCTTAAGTTTGAAATTTTACTGATGAAATTGTGAAATAACCGTAGACTCTTTATTGAACATGATAAATTTGGTTTCCAAATTCCCTTCATATATTTGATTTATTATTTATCGAGTATAAGAAATTTGATATAATAAATGGCATTCCAAGAACATTAATCTACGAATGCCTATTAAATCCACATTTAAATAAATCTTTTTTGCTTAATTTTGTTGATAGCTGTTAGGTCACCTGCTGGTTGCTGCGCGCAAAACAGCAGAAAAACTTGGAGTTGCCGACACCGGATATCGCGTGGTTATCAATGACGGCAAACAGTGCGGGCAGGAAGTCTTCCATCTTCACCTTCATGTTCTTGCTGGACGGCAGATGGGATGGCCACCAGGTTAATGGGATCTGGGATGGCCACCAGGTTAATGGGATCTGGGATGGCCACCAGGTTAATGGGATGGCCACCAGGTTAATGGGATCAGGGATGGCCACCAGGTTAATGGGATCAGGGATGGCCACCAGGTTAATGGGATGGCCACCAGGTTAATGGGATCAGGGATGGCCACCAGGTTAATGGGATCAGGGATGGCCACCAGGTTAATGGGATCAGGGATGGCCACCAGGTTAATGGGATCTGCTGTTTGGAACGAAGACTGTCATCAAGAACGACCTCAACTGAAGATGTTAGAAGCTTCTGTGAAATAATTATAATTTTTAAAAAGTTGAAACCGTTTTTCTACGGGACTCAATAGCATCCAGAGAACATTTGCTGACTGCTTACGCTGAGACGTAGATTTAAAAGCTGCTGTGCTACTTGCATTTCTATTATTTTTTTGTCTGGGGATTTTGGGTGTTGCGTTTCCTGATTTCGATTGAAATTTTGAGTTGACCAAATAGAATGTTGCTTCTTGCTATAGTGCCCAGTTGCTTTTTGTTATGCTTTCTTTGCATCTGTTCCATCACAATTTAAAAACTGTCCTGTTTGATCTGTATTTTGAATTGTCAGGTTTGGGAACATCTCTGCAATGCATGGTGCATTTGTTTAAGTGATCTGAATTGATGTTTAGTTTTCAGTTAAGATTTCTTGGCTTTGATCATAAAGCTGTGTAGTTTAGTTTCGAACATGCTTGATCTCAATAAGGATTCCTCAGTTTAATAGCAACATTTCTGTTGCTTGTCTTCAGATTCTGTTCTAACAGTTTCTCTCTTTATGTCTTTGATTTGCTGCTCTGTGTAAAGAATGTGATGCGAATCATTAGAAAAGAATGTGATGCAAATCATTAGAAAAGAATGTGATGCAAATCATTAGAAAAGAATGTGATGCGAATCATTAGAAAAGAATGTGATCGAATCATTAGAAAAGAATGTGATGCAAATCATTAGAAAAGAATGTGATGCGAATCATTAGAAAAGAATGTGATGCAAATCATAAGAGAGGATTAACAATGACTTCCTTGTGTATGGTCTTTCTCAGCTTTGTAGCACTTAGGATCAATAATTTGCAATTCAATTGTGGTTCACGTACAAGCCTAACGGTTGGGAAAGGTCCTATATACCATGTCGTAACAGCTAATTTAGTTTGACTCAAGACTGATAGTATTTCCCCAGGTCTTTATGATTCTACCTAATGCACTGCAATACGCCATTTTACCAAACAGTATGTGTGTCGGATCAGTAGGCTGTGCCTACTGATCCGACACACACACTGTTTTCTTATTAGAATAGCGTTCAAAATGGACGATGAAGTACATGATTGTACGTAAAGAGGTACATTGTACCTAAATGACCATACCAGATCGAAACCATCTCGGAACCAACAAGTCCCCACTGGCTGAAGGGCTGATTGTTGTGGCAGTGATTCGTTTAGGAGCACATCTGAGGAATTGTTGATTTTTTAAAATCTCACAAACAATTTTCGTAGCATATCTGTCTCTGTCTGTCTCTCTGACTTACACGACATGGCCAGGTGGTTTGTCCAAAAAGCTATTGATGGGTGTAGTTTCACTTCGATGCAGCCATCAACTTTTGCCGCATGCGTCATACAAAGGGAGCTACAGCATGAGTCAAAACTCGATGTTTATACCTGAGGGACGATCGACACACTAGTTGATAGCCCCCCGCCCCTAGGACTTCCCTGCTCGGAGCCTCCTATTACAGTAGTAGAAGGCTCTGTTCCTTCTCTTCGAACTTCTTAAACGAAGTCTTCACTGACTTGACTTTTTCCGCGGTAAGCCGCCATGGGATCGTTCAAATCGGTAGGCCTACTGGGCAGTGCACAAGGGCGGATACAGAAACTTTGGACGGGGGGAGGCCAAAAATTTCTCGACACCTTGGCTCTGGGATAAAAAAAAATCGCATCCGCCAAAAAAGTTGATGACTTTTTTTTAGTCATCCGGACAAATTTTCTGGAAAATCATACCATTTCATCCGCCAAAAAAATTGATGACCTTTGGTTTTTTTAGTCATCCGGCCAAATTTTCGGGGAAATCATACCATTTCAGCAGCCAAAAAGTTGATGACCTTTTTTTTAAGTCATCCGGCCAAATTTTCGGGAAAATCATGCCATCTCAGCAGCCACTGAAACCAAATGGGGGGGGGGGGCACGATACATGGGCATTTCTAAATGGGGTCATGGCCGGATTGGCCCCCCTGGATCCGCCCCTGGCAGTGCGTTGATCTTGGATTGCGTATTGTGATCTCAAAGACAGAATTTATGCTTTCTGAACCACTTAAAATAAAAATATGTTGAGCTATAGGCCTATGTTATTTTTAGTTATGCGCCACGTCTTGCCATGTTAGGTCATGATATAGGCTAGCCTATGCCTATAATAAGATTTGGTCATTCAGTGTTTTGCAAATTTCATGTCATGTTTTGATCATTATGGACTTTTTTATGGTAGGCTATGTCATGTTATGTTGTTAGTCTATGTTAATTATCGAACAAGCTTCACATGACGATCGTCACGACAGATCGAGCTGCAGCAGTGTTCACACATAATTCCCACACCACTCATCCAGTTAAACACAGTCATGCCCATCGGAAAACGAACGAACGTTTAACCGGATTGATATCATTCGATTAGTGACCTCTCGACTTCACCGATCATCATCGATTAATTTTATACACGACCGGGGGGTCGAAAGGGAGGGGGTCGAGGGGGAGGGGCTCCTATGACTGGGGGGTCTCATCCTCGTAACAGCGGCGGACGCGACCAGTTGCAAGCACGCATCGGTGGCTGCGCGGCACACCTGCCTCTCGCATCATCATCATCGTTGTCGTGGAATAAAGAGTGTAAGTGGGATACCCGTGCGAACTCATCGCTATGCGAGTATAATCGCGATCGAGCAACGACGATCGGAATTGATTAGCGACAAAACATGAGATTATTTCGTATTATTTGTCGTTTATTATCATCTAGTCACCGCCGACGGTCATTACAATGATATCGAACCACGAACAGCGGTCGGTTTAGTTCGATCGCCGCTGAGTTTAAATTCAGCGCGCCTTAGGAAGTCATGTCGCTGCGTATGACACGGGGGAAGGGCGTGAGTTGCCAGAGGAGTTTGAGGGTTCAAACCCTTAATAATTATCAAACTTTCTTAGGACCCAATAGCCTAGTAGACCTAAAGTCTTCATTGCATACCCTCACTTCATATAAATTGACGTCTAACCATGGGCGGAGTTTGGTTTCCGTTCTTGGGGGGGGGGGGCAAAAAAAGAACTTGGGCTTTGTTGGGGCGGAGACTTGGTCCAAAATATTTCTTATTTTCGCTGCTCCAAACGTTGATGACCTTTTTAGACATTCGATTGAAGTTTCTTTGTGAAAGAGCCATTTTCCACTAAAGCATTTACGAGTCTGGGCCTTCTTGGAGGGAGGCTATGCCCAAGAAAACAGGCCTACCATTTTCACGGTAAAAAATCTGAATCTGGGCCTTTTGTTGGGGGGGGGGGACTTAGCCCCTATAGCCCCTGATAAACTCTCATGCTGCTCGGGGGATGTTGTCAAGTTATTGCTGATGGACGTTTATCAAAGTGCACGGTTGTGGCAATCGCATTTGTAAATTATTGTGAAGATATATTCCCCGCTTTGGAACAAACTGTTATAAGAGGATCATAAATTCATAATTATGCTTTGAAGTTTTTGAGTTCTTTTCAAATTTATCAGAACAACTCACTCCAAAACCGAAGTGACAGTCAAATGCTCATTCCATGTCCACTATTATAGACCATTATATTTGAGTTCATAATAATTATTTTTTTATTCGTTTTTTGGATGAGTGAACAACAGATACAACGCACACAGACGAAACTATAGATAGTATGAAGTGACAGCTTAGTTGTTTAGTTCAGTGGTTCTCAAACTTCTGCAGGCCGCGGACCGCCAATAATATTTGGGAAGCTTGCGGACCGCTAACTTTAATGGCAAGCACAAACAAAAGCGAACTGTATTATAAAAAAAAAAACTAATTTTAGGGTTATTTATAATTGGGGGATTTTTAAATTAATATGAATCGTTTGTGCAGCCATTTTGCAAGTTAAAATAAGGCACTGCCGCACTGGTAATGTATTTTTAAAGTTTTAGACAGAATTTTGAATAAATTTGGAACAACAATTTGAATAATTTCAAAATTTTAAATATATAAATTAATGATTGTAAATTATTTTTCACTCTCAGACTTCTTCACGGACCGGTGATCAGGACTCCGCGGACTGGCACCGGTTTGAAGGACTACACCGGAATCAAATTGGAGTAGGTTATCCATGCTGGTGTTGTAGACTGGAGAATTTTCCAGATGCCAGCTGCAAGTAGGCCTATAATAATTATACCATTTCTGCATTATAAATTGCTGTAGTGCAGCATGAAAACTTTGCTGTGGTCGTCTGAACCTAATAATAATGATAATAACAACAATAATAATAATAATAATGATGATGGTGATAATGATGGTAATAATAATAATGATGATAATAATAATGACGACAATTTATACATGTAAATTGCGGCGTAATTGCGCAGTAGCGCGTAGCCTATACACACCGCTACGAGGGCGCCTAGCTCCCAAACATCCAATGTTAACTATTAAAGAGCTTGAGAGAAAGTTTGTTCCAACCCATTTTGATGTTGCTCTCTCTCTTCATATCTCTCCTTCCCTCTATCCCTCCCTCCCATCATTCATACTTCTTCCCTCCCTCCCATCATTCCTACTTTTCCCTTCCCTTCCATCATTCCTACTTCTTCCCTCCCTCACTATCTCCCTCCCACCATTCCTGCTTCCTCCCTCCCTTCCTACCTTGGGCGGCGCTGCAGTCCTGCTTAACCAGTTCATCGGATACCTGTATCGGCTGTCACTACACGATGATTGGTCTCACCTGAGCGCGATCATTCGCCAATCAGCGTTCAGATTGTGTGTCGTACGTATTGTGGGGGAGGAGGATGCGGAAAACGACCGTATCATCATCTCACACCAGTCTCTCTCTCTCCTCAGTAACCGCCTGGCTGTCCAGGTAGACTATAGAAAGTGTCGTCGGTTCATCCTCAATGGCGTTTCTTTTGATCCGAGAGTTAGTTAAAGACACATTGTGAAGACGGCGGCAGTATAAAACTTAGCCATTATGTCGTTAAGCATGACAGCTGCTGCTGTTGTTACATCGTAATTAAGTCGCACAGTAGGGCTTACAATTACTTACAGACAAAGAAAGCCACCGCGACATTCTTCAAACACCCGTGCCCCCTGTGTTTTACTTCTCGTCCAATGTTTTCCACTTGTGCGATAAGCGTTATACAATGAGAAGTTTCAGAACTGAATGGTGATTTATGCCCAAGCAATTCAGCGCTCGTGAATAAGCTGGTGCCCCGCGCTTGGCTTTCAAGTAGCGCTTTAGAAATCTCGAGTTTACGATTACGATTACGAATTAAGCATTCACCGGAGAGGCAGCTGCATGGTTAGTTAACCCTTTGTCTGGCGTATCATAATTTATTGCTGTCTGAATGGCATCTACCGGGAATCGAACCGTCAACCCTGTGTCACATGGGAGTCATGCAAAAACCTCGGTTCAATCGTTCAGCATCGAATCCATCATCAGTTCAAAGTCATCACCAACGGAAACTGAACGTCGTAAAGCTTTCACAAGTGTTGAACTGCGTCGTGCTGGTGGTGGTCCACTCTGGCCACGGACTACCCAGCTCTGGACGAGGGGCCATCCTCATCCTCATCCTCATCCTCATCTTCATCCTTCGAACACATTCGCGTATCCAAGGACCTTCCCTGCAGGGCTGCTTCCGAAGTCCATCCATTCTTCCTGTCCGCTAGGAGCGCGTCGTTTCAGCGAGGTCCAGGCGAGACATCATCCATCCCTGCAGGCGCCTTTGAGACTTCCTTTATCGTCTTTTCCACCGATGGCTACTCATCCATGGCCAACCTACAGAACTACCATGTATCCTGCAGCAGGGAAAGCAGAGGCTTTCACAAACTGGATAATGTCTCGCCCTGACGTCTGCCTGTCTCCCATGCTACCTGGTAAATAATATTCTAAATTTCTATTCTGTCAAAATTCTATGCATTCTGAAAGAACTTTATCAAATGGAAATAAATTTCCACTGAGTTATTTAAACGTCTCTTCAGCACAAAATTATACAGATCATGTAATTAGAAAGACGTACGTGCACACGGTAGGCTAACCATACAGTTACAACGGCATCAGGCACCTACGGGCACTGGTCCGGGGTCCCTCGGTTGATGATGATGGTGGTGATGATGATGATGATGATGATGATGATGATGATGACGATGACGACAACGATGAAGATGATGAAGATGATGATGATGATCATAGTTGTGAAAAACTTTTTTCCGTTTTTTTATTCTCTCCCAAAAAACGTCGTATTTTGTTTTGGTTTTTTTTCATCGTTTTTTATCGTTTTTTCTTTTTTCTTTAACTTTAAATATTTTTATTCATTTACTTTCTGTTATTATTTTCCTTAATTTTAATTTTTTTCTTATATTTTTTATGTTTTCCACCAACTCTCAAGGATTCAGCTAACTATAAAGTCATTATTTTATCGTTTAACATCATCATTTAAGAGATAGCCTGCGTGTAGTAGGTTTCTAATCAAGGTTTTTAAGGTTAAAATGTGGTTTTAGATGTAGCAAAGTCAAATTATTTTCCGTTTCCGTTTTTATCGTTTTTTTGTCATTTTTTTATTTTCTCAAAAAACAACGAAGCTTCTCCTTCAGTCATGAATCTGGAAAACGTCAGAGGTGTCTAGAAGTAGATGGAAGAGCAAGAGGACGAGGAGGAAGAGGAAGAGGACGAGGAGGAAGAGGAAGAGGACGAGGAGGAAGAGGAAGAGGACGAGGAGGAAGAGGAAGAGGACGAGGAGGAAGAGGAAGAGGACGAGGAGGAAGAGGAAGAGGACGAGGAGGAAGAGGAAGAGGACGAGGAGGAAGAGGAAGAGGACGAGGAGGAAGAGGAAGAGGACGAGGAGGAAGAGGAAGAGGACGAGGAGGAAGAGGAAGAGGACGAGGAGGAAGAGGAAGAGGACGAGGAGGAAGAGGAAGAGGACGAGGAGGAAGAGGAAGAGGACGAGGAGGAAGAGGAAGAGGACGAGGAGGAAGAGGGAGAAGAAATGAAGGTGGAGCACGAGAGGATGAAAAGAAAACCAGTGTGGACAAACTATAGTGGCAAATTTGAGATGATCAATTGAAAAATTAATTTGAACAATAATTGAAAGACGGTTTTTTGGTGCATCGCATTGATTTGTAATCCATAATAATATAAGAGCCAAGGAAAACAAATTGGAAAACAAGAAGAAAACATGGTCATTGAAGTGAAAATTTCCGCTTTCCCCTACAGAAAACAACCCTATAACAAAATTACTGTAATATGACAAGTGCACAAAACAAATAGGAGCAGGAAAAGTAGCAGTAGGAAGGAAGGAGAGTGAGGAGGAGAAAACTTGGAAGAGGAAAGGATGAGAAGAAAGCGAAGATGAATGATTGAAGAATGATGAATTAAAAGAGGAGAGAATTTAAAAGATGAGATATATAGGAGGCAAAGACAGGGTGAGAATTGCGGGGATTTGGGGTTTTCAACCCCCCCCCCCATAATTTTATGCACAGGCAACAGGCTGCCAACAGCCATCTAAATGGAAATTCGAACCCAAGCATATTATCCGCCCTACAAGCCATGCTCTCTCTCTCTTACCAATCCGCAACTCTGCCTGCGCCCGTGCGTGCATCAGATATGCCTGTAATATACGACTGCCAATTAGTATTCCTATTAAAGAAAAATAAGAGGTAAAACAAAAGCCGACGCTGCAGATGCGCTAGCCACTATCTGTGAGAAGCGATTAACAATGGCTATGAAGTCGCTGCTTGACGAATCTATTGTTGTGGCGTACAGCGCTGCGGCGTAAAGATGCACTCTAACTGCTTTCGAAAGACCGATTAAGTTGCTTCTCGTGCGTCTAAATGATAGCTGCTACGATTCGCGTGTATATGCGATCTCTGGTTGCGAGTTAAACGAGGCTGGCTTGTGGTCGTCAATCAAATTCGGTTCTTCGAAGCATGTTTGCATATAATATTTATCTTGAAGATTTGCATGTCATGCGTACATGCAGGCCTATATGCATAGTTTTGCTGCAGCCTGCAAGATAATTGCACTCGCAGCGCAGCGCAGTGCTAGTGAATAAGCTGGTGCCCCGCGCTTGACTTTCGAATGGCGTCAACTTTCGGACAAGTCAGGTTTTTCGGGCAAACACAGACCCGAGCGACAAAAAACCCCCCAAAAACAAAACAAAAACAAAAGGTCATCAACTTTCGGGCAAGTCAGGTTTTTCGGGCAAACACAGACCCGAACGACTAAAAAAAAGGTCGTCAACTTTCAGGCAAGTCAGGTTTTTTCGGGCAGAAGTTCAATCTTTGCCCCCCCCCTGCTGAAATCTCCCGTACGCCTATGCATAGGGGCCTACGTCACAAGGGATAAGTTTGATGGAGTAGGACTAAAAGCCAAAAGAAAAACAATTGAATATGGATTACAAAGGCACAACAACAGTAAGAGACAAAAGGAAACAAGTTGATTAATATAACAATGCCATATTAATCTGACATTGATTAGCGACTAAAGTCAAGAGACCAACTGTTTCGAAGACAATTCTTCTTTTCAGTTAGGCTATTGATCAATTGCAAGCGAGTCTGAACAAATGAGCTGCATTTAAAAAAAAAGACATTGCTCATTTTTATTGTTCCGTTTTTGCCTAATCTCAGATTTAGAAAGCAGGAGGCCTGCTAAAGAAGCTTACAAAGAAGCATCGGTTTATTCATGAGCGCCTATTGAATGAAGACGACGACGACGATGATGACGACGACGATGGCGACGATGACGACGACGACGATGACGACGACGATGACGACGACGATGACGATCATGATGATCAATAAACTTTTCTTAGTAGCCTACATCAGCAATCCAACGTTTTAAACCAACAAGAATATTAGGCTGCTACTCTGTGCTCGATCCAACAATCAGGTTGAAGTGACCTGACCTATATTGAGAAGTCGAAACGGATTGTTATTGATCCAACACCTAGGCCTATAACTTCTAGCAACAGAGAATGCGCGGGAATGCAACAGAGTGCTTCTGGGTAGGCTTCTCATGTTGTCACCCCACGTGATATAAAAACGATGGGCCCAATGGCCCATTAGGCCTAGGCTATATAATTATTATGTTTATGCTACTTTTACATCATAGGTAATTCAGTCAAATGGGTCCAACATATCTTCAGTTGATTAATTGCAGTTTTCACGAGTTTTCACTTCGCCAATGTTGTTCTAGGGCGATGCCAGTCTCAATCCTGGTCAGAAGAGGAGGGCGACTCTCATCGCCTAGGCCTACGTTATGACACGCGTTGTCGAAGAGAAACTACCTAGGCTAACATATATATAACATATGCAGCCAGTGGCCCTGTGGCCTAATGGATAAGGCGTCTGACTTCGAATCAGAAGATTGCGAGTTCGAGTCTCGTCAGGGTCGAAGAAATTTTCTCAAACCGGAAAATAATTTTGACTGGCGATAAATTAATATTCTTCGAACGCTGAATGAATAAAACGAGAAAGAACAAACGGAAAAACTACGTGGCAAAAGAAAGTTAAGAACGAAGAAATGATAAAAGGAACTAAGAATCGTAGGCCTATAATAATTATAATATCATATAGGGCCTTATAGGCCTACTATAACAGTAAACAGGCCTAATAGTATTATGATCATAATAATAGTAGGCTATTATAATATCACAATAGGCCTATATTATTACACTTCATATAAAACAAACGATGTAGGCCTAGACCTAAATAGCAACTAAAAACTATAATCATGTTGTCAAAATTTTCTGGAGGATCGTATCGGTTAAACACGGGCGGGCGACGCTCATCTGTACCTATTTTATTTGGACAAAATAGTATTTGCATAAATCGGCTATAGGCTACCCTAGGCCTGCAGTAAGTTGCGCTCGTTGTAACAATTATTATGATAGTACCGTAGGCTATCACATAGGCCTATTATAGGTCTAATAGTAGCCTATTAGTAGGCTAAATAATAGCATCATAATCATAATTTATAGTCCTAATAGGCTAATAGTAAATAATAACACATTATAGGCCTATTATAACACCTCATGCAAAAAAACGATGCAAATAGAAACTAAAAACCATTTTGTCAAATTTTCTGGGGATGTAATTTCTGGGAAGAACCCCCCCCCCCTCCGCGATACGTATCGGTTCAACACGGGCGGGCGACGCTTATCTGTACTGCGCAGTGACCCGCATTGTTGAAGAGAAACTACCTAAAGACAGGGACAACAGTGGCCCCGTGGCCTAATGGATAAGGCGTCTGACTTCGAATCAGGAGATTGCGAGTTCGAGTCTCGTCGGGGTCGAAGGTTTTCATAGCGACATTCGTTCAACATAAAATCTCGGTTAGACTATGAGGCTGTGTGGTATACAAAGAGGAGTTAAACAATGGCCTGATCTATTATGAATTTATGACGATGGTTCTTTTTCTTGTCCAGTGTCCAGTGATCCGTATCTGCTTTCGTTTCGCAAACCGAAGAGGATTCGAACAGCTTTCTCTCCTCACCAACTGATGGAGTTGGAGCAGGCGTTCGAAAAGAACCACTACCTCGTCGGTCAAGAGAGAAAGGATCTCGCAAACTCACTCAACCTATCGGAAACACAGGTAACAACAGAAACAAACGATCACGTAAACCTATGCCTACTCTGTATTCTATTCTATTGTATTGAAACACGTTGTTACATGTTTAACGACACTGCCATATTTAAAAGATGATTAGTGTCGCCCTCCTCTTTATCCAGACATGGGACTGGCAGAGTGCAACCAGTGGCGGAGTTGTATTGAAACATTTATAGAGCACCTCTAATAGGGTTAACCGTTCAGACGCGCTCCCAGAAAGGCAAATAAGAAGGGGAAATACCAGATATATATAATTTGAGATAAAGTATATAGCCTAGATGGACACAGCGTATTTCTAAGAGGGGCCAATTGAGGCGCAGGGCCGAGACTGAGTACTATAAGCTTACATGTAAATTGACACCTTCTCTTTCGTTACTTCTGTTTGCTTACAAGCTATAATGCTTTGTTTTGACAAACGGGTGGCGTACTGGTGGAGGTAGGCCTAGGAGTGTGTACTTGTCAAAAACTAGGACAATTTTGCCCTCAAAACATGCCAGTAAAGTCCTGCATTACATAGGTCTACCATCGAATTTTTTAGCTGAAGACAAAAGGCTTTCATTTTAAAATTGGTTGGGACTTGGGAGGTCTAGTATTAACTTCAGTGGCCCTGTGGCCTAATGGATAAGGCGTCTGACTTCGAATCAGAAGATTGCGAGTTCGAGTCTCGTCAGGGTCGAAGAAATTTTCTCAAACCGAAAAATAATTTTGACTGGCGATAAATTAATATTCTTCGAACGCTGAATGAATAAAACGAGAAAGAACAAACGGAAAAACTACGTGGCAAAAAATTAGGCCTATAAGAACGAAAAAATGATAAAAGGAACTAAGAATCGTAGGCCTAATAATTATGATAGTATCATATAGGCCTAATATTAACTTCAAATAACCCGACTCGAAGTCCCGCACGCTTCGAGCAGCAGCAACCCATTCATTCTTCCACTCCTTATGAGATATGAACCCATAGAAAAATGCCATAATGACCCTCTCCCGCTTCCCACAAATTCGCATCCTGTAGATGGCTCGGGGTGTTTGTGACCCGCGCCAGACCAGGTGTTTGGTAATTGGCCGGGGTAATTGGAGACCCCCGTTTCCTGGGTTCGACATCTCGCAAGTCACCCGACTGTGACCCGAGCATGCAATTTTGCTTTGTATGGATAATGTGATTAGTCGACCGAAGGGCTGTCAATGAATGAAGGTATCAACATAGCCCTAAGGGTATAGATAGGTTGCGTACTAGAAGACAGTGACCACTGTATTTATGTAATAGGCTACACGCTGCTGTCAACATTGTGGTATACATAACTTTTGCCACTGTTTTTACTCTGGCAACGCCAGTCCCAAGCCTGGATATACCTAGGTTATAGGAGGAGGGCGACACTGATCAACTTTGTAAAGGCAGTGTCATTAAACAGCAACAAGCCACTATTGTGGCCTCTATTGTATAGTAGTCTATGCCACGGTCCATACTATGTTGGAAATAATCAGATGGTGGCTGTGCATAGCATTATACAGATGATAGGGGCACCGTGGTAAGTTGGTAACTGCATGGTAAGCCTATAATATGGTTTAGCGTAAGGTAAGCCAGAGCTGATGGCAAAAAATTGGTACACGGACAATGTTTTTCGCCACGATTGACTTGAATCTATTGAGTGAATTTGAGTCGTTTCTCAGTCTCACACGTGATCCGCGTAAACCTCGGCCTACCGTCCGTCTATGCATCAGCTAAACTTAGGCCAATAAAATGTTAGGGAAAGCATTGAATCGAACAACAATGCAGATCGAATGGATAGAATAGCCTACAGGTTTTCTTTTAAGAGATTTTTAGAACTGCACAACCTTTTCTTTCTTTCCCATGCATCCTCCATGGTAAAAATTACTCCAAATCGGATGACAATGACCTTTTTAAATATTTTTAACTACACAACGGTGCTTCTACAACTGCGTAGGGGCTAAGGGGCCTACACTCAATCCATTTAGAACTGAACCTTTTTGTGTAGAACTGAATGCTAAAACGCCCCGAATTAGATGATAACATAGGCGCAACCACCCTATGGGACCCACGGGACGCGTCCCCCCCAAATTTTGAGTGGTCCACTAACTTTATTATTATGGTCCCCTCCAACTTTTAGGACGTGATTCATTATGGTCCCTCCCAACTTTTAGGACGTGATTGCACCTATGGATGATAAATAATAATCTGAAACTGAATCTCAAATTTAGGCTGATGGTGGCGGAAAAAATAATTTTCACGAGACTTCAACATGCGCACAAAATGATAATAGGCCTATAGGCCCTACTTTTATGAGATTTCACCCGAAGAACTAAAAAAGGGTCATCAATTTTTTTCCTAAGAACTGAAACCAAACTCCGCCTCTGCATCAAACCACAGAGCCTCATGATGATTGTAGGCCTATATAATCCTATTATCTTGACATTGCGTAATTCACTTATTCGAGGCGTCCACTGATGAGTTTGCTATTGAAGTGGCGTTCTATAAATCTCAGATTAGGGGACAGTGGGCAAGAGCGGCCTGCGGGTCAAGAATAGACGGAAGGATATCAATGTGGCTGCCTCTATAGAGTTCGTCAATCGCTTGTCTCTGAATGTGTATTTTGTCGCTGTCAAGGCGCCCTTGTAGCGGCATGGCTGCGTTACGGCGCCATAGAAATTGTCATTGTTTATTATTATTATTATTATTATTATTATTATTATTATTATTATTATTATTATTATTTATTTTTTTTAAATTTTTTTTACCCGAGGTACCTAGGATCCCTCGAGATTTCAAAAAATTGTCCGGAGACTGTTAGTTGGTGTTTTAGTTGGTTATTATTATTGTTATTATTATTATTATTATTATTATTATTATTATTATTATTATTATTATTATTATTATTATTATTATTATTATCGTAAAGCAATACGTATGCATGCAGAGCCAAATGGTTGGTCTATGACAAGGTATAGTTGAATGTTTCAATATTGTCATTTCCATGCTCAGAGATATTTGGACGAAATCCTTAAGGGGCCGCTCTTGCCCCACTCTCCTCTACAATAAAAAATTACAATCTTAATCTGAATGCAATCAACTACATTACTATATAGGCCTACGTCTGCATAAGTATACTGTCGCAGGTAAAAGTCTGGTTTCAAAACCGTCGAACGAAGCACAAGAGAGTCGTCCCAGATCATGAGCAGCAGACGTCATCCGCCATCGCCAGCCCTCTGGCGACCATTTCCACCGAAGAGGAAGTCGAGGAAGAGGAGGAGGAGGAGGAAGGGGCTGAAAAAGGAGAAGAGGACGAGGAGAAGGGGAGGGCGAAGGAGGAAGACAAGAGGGTGTCTTCTGACACATCACGCTGCATTCCATCGGGCTGCTCTCGGGAGTCGACGGACGATGAATTCGTTGACGTTGATACTTTCGTAAACAACTGAATCGTATGAGTGAATAATTATTCGCCAGGGTTCGGTTCCAATGGAACCCCCCCCCCCCACACACACACACACACACGTCCATAATAATCAAGCGCGAGAATCCTCCTCTTCTGCACGGAATACAATGTATAATATTTCTGAACATCTCTGAGCGAACAAAATGGTCTTTAAACTGTCAAAGCAGGCCGTCTGAATCACAACAATCATGACGATTCATCAAGATCATGATCACCGACGTCACGTGACTGGCCCGTTGACGATGAACAGCTCAAATACGTGAAAGGAACTCGTTTCCAAGCGCTATATAAATAGGCTACAGCCTACATGTAATTTATGGTCATAGGTAGCTACGAGCTTACTCAAAGCGATGCAGCACGGCAGCTCTGAACATGGCTGGATATCCGTCAACTTATTGGAAACTCATGGGCCTATAGTATACACTTGTAGGCTAAAATCGTGCTTGTGTATTTGTGCTCGCGTCTTAGAAAGTCCACCTTTGGCGACGTAGCCTACACTAAGTCTTATCTTAGCCCTGCTTACTCATTGACTATAACCAAACCATCTGTTGATATGGAAATTTAATTTAAGATATTGTCTTAAACTTTACATTATAAGTTCAAGTTTCTTCAAGAGATAATATATAGATTTACGATTACAATGACACATTTCGTCTATTCAGAATAACAAGGACGTATCGTAAATTTCGAAAGTGTTGGGAATTTGCATTTTTATGTTTAGACAGAAATATCAATTCACAGTAATAACTGCTTTTCAATTTTTTTTTACGATAAGATGCTAACATTGAACTTAAACAAACACCAATAGTCGTTATTGTCTTAGACATCATTTTTAATTTTTAAAAAATATTTTTATAAGATACGTCTTTGTTATACTCATTATTATACTCATGACAACTAGCAGATCACGGAAAAACAAGGACGTATTTTAGGTATTGATGTCACAAACGACCTGGAAGAAACATTACACAGAGTATCTACCACCATACTCTCTTAATTTAAGGTATGCATTAACATTTTCAATTAAATTATTCGATTTAATATTTATACTTGCAATTAAATGTCAATTTAAATGTTTTTAACGCTTCATATAGCTAATACACTGAAAAGCCAGGACACTACAATTTAATTCATAAAATGCACTAAACCTAGCACTAAACTCTATATCACAATATTTTCATCATCTAAACCAACCCTATCACTAAACCTAACCTTCAATGATACACATTACACTTAGGCCTACTGGAATAAGACAGGTTCTTGTTCGGGATTGGTTGGGGATAGGTTTGTGTCCGTGCAATTGTGCCTTTGCACCTTATCAGACACCCTTCCATAAATACCACACGGATATTAATACTGACAAAATTACATCGCATTTTTGAAGGCCGAACTTCATTCGGCCAACCACATATATTTTCTACATGAAATTTTAATGCTAAGTTTGCTATTAGACTTGGCAAAATTAGCATTGGACTAAGGGTAACAGAAGTTAGCCGCATCATTCATTAATAATGTCTTGTAATATCGCTCGCTTTGTAACAATAACAAAAAATCCGTCTTACCATTATTCGAATCATCCTTATCATCACTGCCTCATATTTCATCCAAAATAGCTGTTACATTCCTTATTTTTCGTCTGGGACGATCCATTATTTACCACGCAAAATAACAATTTCGAGAAAATAATTAATGTTGACACGCTTATCGCAGTCAGTCGCGCGACGTTGTGATACGGCTTTGTTATCCGCAGAATTGAGATACGTCCTTGTTATTCCAAGCATGTGAGCATAATGGGAGATACGTCCTTGTAACTCATGCTGTAATTTTACACACATGACTTGGAGATACGTCCTTGTTATACGAAATGGTAGGTATAATTTAGTAGAACGTTGTAAGGCAATAAAACCTTTTTCGTAGGTTTACATGAGATACGTCCTTGTTATTCTGAATAGACGATTTGTAGCTTAAGTTATTTCACCGCTGCGTTGTAAAAAATGCTACAAAGGATTAAAAATTCCGCCATCGTTTTTTCTGTTTGCATGGGCTGTATAATTCCACAAGCAACTGTTGCAGACTTGCAGACTATAATAATAGAGGCCTATACGATCAGCAGGTTTTCTTGTATTCTGACAGAATGAACCTTAGCCTAATTCAGGCAAGTTAAGGGAGTGGCACTGAATGAATTGCGAAGATGAGTATCCTATGCACTATGCAGACATTGTAGACAGATAGTTCTCTACTCGTCGTTTTTTATGGATAGCCTACTTCTCTTGCTTCAGTTGCTTGCATTTACTTGGGCATTATATTCGAATCCAGTGCATGGTTCTATACGGGTACCAACTGGATATATCGGGTCCCATGATGGACACCATACATGCGGGCATGCTTGTACAATGTACATGTACATGTATTGTATATACTGATCGATCGGTGAATCAAGGATCTGTATCCTTTGAGTGTATTGCGGCACCACTTGCTGGGGTATACGCGCACGTGCTTGTGCCACTATAATACTATATTTTAAAAATATATATTTATCGTAATCTATAGGCCACCTAATTATTGTAGTAAGCTATAGGGCCTACTAGGCCCATCTTTGATTGGTATTCATTCTTTGTCATCATTCTGCAGACCGCAGACTTGTATGTCAGCAAATTTATCCGTGAAGGTCATTTAATGATTATTTTAAGTGTACAAAACTACAAAATCATGCAAATGCACCGATGACTAAACGATGGAAAATGTCTGCTATCTGTTTTCGTTACGTGCATATTTTAAAACAGATTTAATTAAGAAGACATAATGAAGACTGATGTGTATAGGCTACCTATGTAAGACTCCATGGTCAACATACCGGTACAGTCTTAGATTCTTCATGTGATTTCCAAATGTCGTGGCGGAGTCGAATAATTGTGCATAAGCTAATTAATCCTATATCGACGTAAAATGTTTAATCCTGATCTGTTTAAGCTGTAAATTGAGATTGAATCTGAATGAATAACCTATGCTATATATATATATATATATATATATATATATACATGTACTATGTGTATATATATATATATATGTATATGCGATTCATTTGAAACCATCGCAGTGCTATTATAATGACGTCTATAATTGAGATGAAGTGATTTAAATTAGACAGAGACATTTAATTGGATTAAATTCCATTACCACGTCTCTTCAGTATATTAACGCCTATAATTATAGGCATATTATATATATATATATATATATATATATATATATATATATATATATATATATATATATATGCTGACTATACTGTGACGGGTTAATCGTAAATTTATCTTCCAGTCGATTATGATGCTGTAGCCAGCAACGCACAGACAAACACGTGAACAAAATGGCGTCCGAATAAGTGGAATAACAGTAGGCCTATAGCTTATATAATAGGCCTAGGCCTGTACGTGAACTCTGGCTGCACGCCTGGAAGATCAGAGGACTGGCAATGATATAATTTTTATATTATACCTAATATAACCTATACTTGAAAGCAGCTGAGATCCGCCACTGTTCGCCATCTTACAGTGCCAGTCACAAGCCTAGGTAGAGGAGGAGGGCGACATTAATCATCTGATTCATCTTTGGTATGGCACTGTCGTTAAGAAGCAACAAGTCATTCACTCGCAATTGGTCAGCGCATCGGCGTGAAACTCCGATGCAGTGTCCGCAATGTGTTCGGGAGCGCTTCTGAGTAGCAATCTTGAAGGGGCGCTATAACAAGTGCACATACAAACAACAAACAAACAAACAAGATAGGCTATCTATGTCTTGCATCGAGTTCATGGTTGCCACGCGCAGCGTTGCCACTCTGAAAAATAAAAAAACCCAAGTTCGTCGGTCGAAAAAACCCAAGAAAAGAAAACCCAAGTTGCCCAAATCTTCCAAAATTTTCCAAATTTTCGTCCAAAAAATGACGACCTTTTTTTTTTTTTTAGTCGTCCGGCAAAAATTTTTCCGAAATTTCTCCAAAAAAATTCCATTTTTACCGTCCGAAAAATCTGATGACCTTTTTTTTTTAGTCATTTCGCTTAAATTTTCAAGAAATGTCGAAAAATTTCCGGTTCGCAAGCAAAAAACCCAAGATTTGCCCGAAAAACTCGTTTTTCACGAAAAAAACCCCATTTCCCAAGTTAAAAAAAAAACCAAGATTTTTTTGCGCCGAAAAAAACCCAAGAAAAAAACCCAAGTTCCTCGCAAAAAAACCCCATTTCCCAAGTTCGGATCAAAAAACCCAAGATCTTGTGAAAAAACCCAAGGAGTGGCAACGCTGGCCACGCGTAGACTGACATCGGACGACGCATCGGTGTATAGAGGCAACAGTGAGCAGCCGATTAATCGGGTGTTACATTGGCGCCACCTATCCACATTTGACCACAATTGACCTTGGAGCGTGTCGGAATCGATTCCAGGGCATCGACTGCTCGACGTGACCTCTGACCTTCCAGCATAGAACAGGAAGAATGCCCTGATGGGGAGTGTCAAATCGTATTGTATTCAAATCAGTCCAGGCCCTATACAACGAGGGGAACGGAACTAATGGGTAGGGGAGAGGGGTATGGCAAAGAGCGATAATTAACTATCATTACTTAATTACAATAAACGAACAATAAAATCTAAACTATATTTCGTGATATAGCCTATATCGGATAGCATTCACTCCATAGTCCTGGACGCATCATCAGCAGTATAGTTTATATAGTCTATCATAGGCCTATTGTGTAGGCTGCGCTATTCGACACAGTGTCACGTCGCAGACAGAGATAGACCTAGAGATAAAAAAGCAGACCTACAAAATTAAAAGGTTAAATAAACAATGTACGGTATTTTACTTAAAAATACGGAGGAATACAGAAACAGACAGACAGACAGACAGACAGACAGACAGACAGACAGACAGACAGACAGACAGACAGACAGACAGACAGACAGACAGATGCCTTTAGTTTCAGGCCCATTGGCCTACGCGTGTGTAAAACAGTTATTGGTTGAGATATAGGCCTGTGTAAATGTAATCAATTGAGAGCGAAATATGGTAATATGTAAGTCCTTATAATGAAGTCAAAGATCCTTCATTCATTCATTCATTCATTCATTCATTCATTCATTCATTCATTCATTCATTCGTTCATTCACTCGTTCATTCATTCATCCATCCATCCATTCATCCATCCATTCATCCATCCATTAGTCAATCCATCCATCCATCCATCCATCAATCAATCCATTCAAGAATTTACAACATACGCGACCAACAAACTCCACATAGTCCACTAGGTACAAGCACAACGAATTAGTGATCAGAACACAAACTAATTGACTCCATTATTTTCTTCCCACTCTCCCCCAATTACTTATTCCTGCTTCCAACGCTCGATTCGTTCCTCTCTCCGCGAACTCCTTTCCCCGTCTTCCCACTTAACATCCTTCCCTCACCCTCACCCTCATCCACCTTGAAACCTCCTCACCCGCTTTCACCTCCCTCCCTGCTCCTCCTCCTCCTCCTTCTCCTCCTCTTTGAGCCCTTCTCAGTTCTCACCCTCCTTTCCATACTCCTCAAACCATCCGCCCTTTAACCTCTGATGACCCTTCCCTCTTGTAAGGCAACATAAACATCGTCCTTCTCCGATTGCAGATCATCCAATCGACCCTCATTTCCACCTCATTCCAACTGTGTTCCATCTCTTACAACGGACGCCGTGGATTAAAAATAATCAGCGGCTGCTTAATTAATGAGGCGGGGGGCAGCGGGACCTAATTAGTCCGACCCATAGTCCGACCCATAGACCACAGATGTGTAATTATCAATTTAAAATGTGCTAATCGGTAGCGCGCCATCCCGAACGCACCGGCGCACTGAGCGGCCGGAGAGGCGAGCCGCCGCCGCGCCTCGCTGGGTCCTTTGACGGGACCCTGCCGCCCGGAATCCACAATCAGGCACTTATACTAGGGCACGCGCTCTGACCAAGGATGGTCTCGGACGACCTCTGGGTCACGCTCGCCAGAGGGCGTGCCCCCCACCACCACATTCACGACGGCCAGCGCCTGGTGTCATCCGAGATGAAACCATCGAACCAGAAAGCGCAACAAACGTTCCAAATTCAGCAAACTAGAATGGACTTGCCGAATTAGAACAACATTGACACCTACAGCCATTAGTGTGTGTGTGTATGTATGTATGTGAGAGAAACAGACAGACAGACAGACAGACAGACAGACAGACAGACAGACAGACAGACAGACAGACAGACAGACAGACAAACAAACAAACAAACAAACAGACTGTCAGATAGACAGAGGAGAAATTATAGAATTATAGTGCTAAGCGGAGTGCCGCGCAGGGAGGGATCAGCAGTGCTTTTATTAATTAATTACATATAAATTATGACGCAATTTTATCTCAAATTTCCAAGTTCACAGATGACAATATTTATGAAACTATATAGAGCAGCGCAAGCTCATAGACTGATGAAGATATGGAGATAGATCTGCTGTGAGCAAAATAATCCATGAAGATTATTCAGATGATCAGAGGTTTAGCAACTGCTTTTTCATTTGGAAAAGGACGGTCATACATTGGGAAGACAAAAGTCTTCTATGAAATGTAGAGTAAGGTAGGCCTACCGAAAGAGAGGAAGAAAGGGATTTGGGAGTAGTTATGCAACTGGTGCTACAACTTCAAGACAATATCCCGAAGCATCAAAAAGAGAACTGAAACGTGGGTGTGAATGATATATACAGGGTGGGCCAATAGGAATGCAACAATTTTGACGCCTTATAACTTGAACAATTTTTATCTGAGAATCTTGGCCTATATATCAGATTGAACACAATTATCCATTTTATCATTCGGCAAAATATCTAGGAGATACTATTACGACTTTTTGAGATAATGCTATTAATGTTTGATGTCCTTTTTTTGCCATGAAACTGCAAGAAAAAACCAAAAGTCTTAAACTGAATATGTCAATGACTCAATTCTAAACAATCACTAGTTCTAACAATTAATAACAATTCATATCTTGAGTGAATTTATCATAAGTCAAACAAATATTCAATATGTCCACCACGTGCTTTAATGACAGCATAGACACGAGACGACCACTGATCAATGGCTGAGGCCACCAGTGCTCGGGTTATTTCAGCCCAGCAGTAAACAATCAATTTTTTCAAATGTTCAACGTCACGTATCGCTTCACGATAGACAAGTTGCTGAAGACACCCCCAGATCGAATAGTCAACCGGGTTTAAATCCGGATTGTTCGGTGGCCAGTTCTCCGGTTCAATAAACTCTGGTACGTTAGCGTTCAGATAGGCAACCGTATGACGTGAACGATGAGCCGGCGGGAGAACGTTTGCGACCACAGTTGCGGCTGTTAGACGTTCCCGTGGCATCAATTTGTTTAATCAATCGATGTAGAGCATGTTTATTCCATTTTCTAGAAGGGAATTCTATCAACATCTGATGTGCATTGTATTCTTTTTCTACTCTTAAGATTCTGATTAAAATTCTATCCTCTTCCGTGAGCGGCGCCATGGATGTTCATTATTTGCATTCAAAATTGAGAGGTGTGCGCCGCACCGACATTTTTACTTAAACGGTGCCGTCTATCAGCGCAAGATTTGACACAGTGGTAGAATGGATAATTACCTTCAATTTGGTATATTGATCACGATGTTCGGATAAAAATTCTTCAAGTTATAAGGCGTCAAAGTTGTTGCATTCCTATTGGCCCACCCTGTAGAAACCTACTAGACAAGATGCAAAGAAGAGCTGGGAAACCATAATTTGAGCCATGGAGAAAGTTTGAAAAAGTGACGAATGACGTTAGAGAGGAGGCGCAAAGGAGACGTAATTGAAGTCTACAAAATTATTATTGAAAATGACGACAGGGCAGTGGGAGAAGTTCCTTAAATTTGGCACCAAGCAGGAGGTCTCTAGTTCACATATACAATAATTTAATAATCTGAAAGGAGCATTACTTGCAGAATTCTTCAGTGCAAGAATCACACATGTGAGGAATGATTTGGATGATGCCACATTGGACACAATCAGTTCTTTTAAAGAGGAGGCTATACCAGAAGATAATAGGCTATCAAGAGTCGAAATTTATCGTGTGGTGGTGGTGGTACTAACAAGGACTAAATGTCTTCTGAATCACTTGGCTATGATAGTCCGTACGTGGGAAACCCAAATGGCGTGGTATCCATTCAAACAGGTGAGCGGTGGTGAAGGATTCTCACCCAATAGATACATAGAAAATGATCAGGGTCTATAAGCCATATAATTATGGTCGTTATATAAAATACTTTATACCATAAAATAATTACATCTGATTACATTTACAGTACTGACGTGCACCCTTGTGATGTAGAACAGTCGTGATTACACAAGCATTAATAAACTCAATTATCAAAATGTTTTTTTTTATTTAGAACCATAAAACTGACTAAATGTATGCTTAATTAAAACTATCACAACGTGCTGAGGAAGCACTCGCAGTCATTTAAGTGCAGTCACTGCAGAGGATCTAGTGTAAACACTGGCATTTATATAGCGACAATTGTCGTTTCAATTATACAAGTCCATGCTTTGCAGGCAAGTCTAAATCACAACTATTGGTTGAAACACACAATGGAAAGGTCAATGGTAGAAACACCTTAACGCACTCAAGGTCAAACCGAATCTTGGGTCAGCTAGGGTCAAGGGCAGACTGACGATTCGTCAGTGACAATGACACTGGATCACTCCAGATAAGCACCAAGGACATGACCTTGAGATCAAACCAAACATCTACATGGCCACCGGGTTTTAGTGCTGCTCTCTGTTAAAGAGTCTTCTTAACAACTAAATCCGAATCCTAAGAAATGGAAGATACATTTAATGGGACAATCAAACACAATTACTAAACTCTGATAAAGCATGTGACCTAGAATACCAAAAGACAAATTCTTTGACAGTACTGGCACCTCAACGTATACAATTTCCTCTACATAAACAGTATATAATTATACTTATACACAGCCTACCTGCATATATATATATATATATATATATATATATATATATATATATATATATATATATATCACATGCATAAATTGTGACCTACAGCCATGCATTTCTGCTTTAAAGTCAGAAAAGAAAACAGAATGAGCCACATGATACAGGTCACAATCAACAACGCGCTTAAAAACCAGACAATGTTTGCAAATATTATGAGCACATTGACTCGCTAATAGTGCGAGAGTCTCAAACATCTGGCATTTTATGCATTGAAACACTCTCAGTTAGTCGAATAACAGTGTGAAATGTGGCCATACCGATAGCCTTTAAAACTGTCCGTTAATTTAACGAGTTTCTTGCTGCTATATAGCAAGCATCAACGACTGTTCAAAGTTATCACAACAGCTTTCTGTCTAATATTACTTAAGGCATCTACAACAATATACACACTCTAATCATCCATGATACAAATTATTATTGTTAAGGTACCGGTATGTTAAACGAGTGCGCTTGTTGCAGAAGAACGCTCTCCGTGAATTATTATTATTATTCAGAGAAAAACTAGTACGAAGAAGAAACGACGTGAGATACAAATTCAAGTGATTACAGATATATATCGAAAGTGAGAGTTCACACACTGATCACAGTAGTAGTAGTACAGCACTTTTATCACAGGAAAAGCCTCTCGATTGCTAATGGAGCTGATTTTCCACCCCACATGAGGAGCGGTAGATAATTGGAGTACATGCATGACAGAACGCGGAGCACAGTAATGTAAAACAAAAGCCATATTCACTTTGACGAACATACAACTGACCACCTGTAGTAGGAGTAATCAGAGGAGACAACCTACAGCCGGCTACAAAAACCTTCATCTCACCACACTGATCACTGTCAAGCAATACAGATTACGACATTCACATTTAGAGATAGGCATACCACGCTTACTCCCAGGTCTTAAAGTGCGGCTGGACGGTCATGGATGGCGTCCAAGCATTTATTTTAAAATCTGAATGCCGTCCTGCTGTCACTTATTTTGCCAGAAAATACTAGAAAGTTAGGGAGCATCCATGCACCTCTTTTTTACACTTTAAGCGCTGCTTACTCCACAAAATCAAAATTTTCTAGCAGTTCTTTGCGAAGCATGCAAAGAGATAGGTCCAAGCAAAAGAAAAATTTCCCATTTATTATCACTCACAACTCAATTCACACAATTTACTCTGGTGAATCATTGTGTTAGGAGCTCATGTTAGTCACTGGATCCTAGTGGCAACTGCATTGAATCACCAATACTCAAAATACGGACCCTATGGGTATTGAAATTAATATGAAGATAGTAGTTGCTCCAATAATGCTCTTGAAAGAACGTGGCAACAAAATGAGTGCATCAACTGTACACTGTCGGTGGGATAATCAGGCAGCGGCGAGGGAGAGGACTGGCCATAACCCTTCATCAAGCACATCGTATCAGGACTACGAAAATGAAGTCAATACTTCCTTAGTATCGATAACTTGCAGTTAGCTAAACAAACTTTGGCGCCAATGCCAAAAAAGAACAGCCTGCATAAAAGAAGAAAGTAGGGTTATCAGATATTATTGAGCAGAATAAATTCACGACCCCAAAAAAGTTGGCTGGAATAAAGGAGAATTGTTTAACTTGAAGTGAAAGTTGTAGCTTTCAACGACAACATCTTAGCGCAAACTCCCCAATATCTCCCATTCCAGTTTTCACTTCATACTCTAACTTCCCAACATTCGTCACTCCAAACACCAACCTCTCCATATCCTTGAACTGCAACCTAGACGAAACTAAAAGGGGAACATCAAATCAAAGCAACAAGGATATGCCAGAGAAGCTGCTGATCAGCTCAAAGGATGCAATTACACAATTTAGCAGCACTTCAACAAACAAATTGCTGTTTTAAGTGCCACAGAGTCGTCACAAAATACGAATACCATCAAGTTTCGGCTATGCTTTCATTCAAAAACAATCATGGGCAGCTATAGTCCCTCCTCCATCCCCATTTCGATATCAACATTCTCTCCAGAGTCAAATGTAATTTGATCACCTATAGCCTAAACCAGTCACTTTTAAACCACATGAAAGACAATTACTGTAGCAGTAGAACGATCTGATGAAAACGAGGAAACAGAAAACAACGTAAAATCCACAAAAGTATTCAACGTTTAACTAACAGTAGAATTAATCCAAAACGAAAGACATTATTTTCTGGCGAAAGCAAAGACAGCATATCGTCAGTGGGACGTAAGCAAGACAACATAATAAAATGTCAGAAACGCGCTCCAAACATTTGACTCAACAGAAAGTTGAAAGGAAAAAAAGAATCTGAAAACATATGAACTTCACGAAAAACAGCATAGACTGAAAAACATCCAGAATAAATGACACTGAATTATATGTAACCAAATTTTTTATTCTGTAGTTGCAACACTTTATATATAGCGCCAATTAGAAGAGACTCATCAGAGGCACCCCCCCCCCCCCATGCAACCATGATCAGACAGAATGGTCTTCAAACGACTGTTGAAAAGATAAAAAGAAAGACTGAGAATTTCATTATACTAATAATAATAGTAAAGACAATTTGAATGGTCTTCAAACGACTGCTGAAAAAGATGGTCTTCAAACGATTGCTGAAAAAACCAAAGAAAGACTGAGAATTTCATCATAGTAATAATACTAGACAATTTGTATGGCACCGTAACACCGCCACACAAGGGCGTCACGTTGCAGGTAATTATTGAACCACATGGAACCAGAGTAGACTTAACCAAAATTAATTAGAATAAACTGAACAGCAGGGAGCCAGCGTAGATTGAAACTCTTCCGTTGTTACTTATTGACTAGACCGGATGTTTTCGGCCTGAAAGAACGGACTCAGAGGTTGCAAATGAAAAAGATGTACCGGTATCCAACTAATTGCCAAATTGAGCAAGAATGTAAAAACTGCAAGCCATTACATGTATAATGAAACTGATACAATTCTCAAAGTAATTTTACCAAATCATGTGAAGTAAAAATATTGAAGGAATAAAAATTACAGAACAAGCACAACTATGTAATAACAGGGAAAGAATGTAACTTGATAAACATGCTACGCTATATGAAGCTAAGTGATAGAATGACTTATTGGTTTTAAGCATGTAACCACACAGCTACCCAAGAACCTAAACGTACTGCAACTAAATACTGAAAAGCAATAATACAAAATTCAAGTATCATGAAAATGTAGCTAACTGTGAGAAACTTCTTCAAACTGCAAACAAACAAACTAGCTTGTTAGTGAAAGACTGTAACTGTAATGTAACAGAACTAGTAAGTTGTAAAGAAAAATGGAAGAGAAATATTTAAGAATTGGTCATGCAGGAAGGCACACGATTAAAGACATTGCAGTTGATGTGTTTGCTAAACAACACATCAGGACTCAGCAAGCAAGTGCATGCATGTCTTATCACAGTATCGGGAAAAACAGATTTATCCATACAACGACTAACAAACTTAAGAAGAAATTAAAAAGAAGCAAGTGACACTGAAATTCATGAAAATGTAAAGAGTTTTCCATTTGCCAAAAAAACATAAGAGGCTCGTAAAATTCTCGGCCCCTTGAGCTATTGCTCTTTTTCCTCTTGCAGTGCCACTTTCTCTTCAACATCCTACACATGCAATCCTATCCTCAGACTCATGCACAGTTTGCATACGCATAAATGTAGACATCTGCATGTTCACATTGAAGAAAACGTGCACCCACGTATTTTCTATGTGGTTAAACTTAACAAACTAAGCACAAGAACCTCTCAAAATATTACAGAAAAATCACAGGGTGATAAGAGTCAGAGTGACACCACATACACAACAAGTGGTGTACAGAAAAACTAAAGCTAAAACACAGACATGGAATTTCGCATATATTTTCACCGTTTACACACAAGTCCCGCACAAAACAGCGTGAACGACATTATAATTCGCTCTGGGATACACGAAATGAAATTGTCACATCAATGTGACCACATGTCACTAACACAAGACAAGCAATAACATTTAACCAGCATTCCTTAGGTAATGCCTTTTTCTGAGAAGGTCAGACAGTCCACGAAAAAATTAAAGACGCAAATAAGTTAATTAAAACGAGTCAATGAATCTTGGAGCAGACGGAGGAAACGCAATCCGCAAACTCGTCGATACTCTAGGAAGCAACGCAACAGAATGCTCACAGTCTCTCTCACCGTCACAATCATTAGTCCGTGAATTATTTTTCTGCGTTTCCAAACTTAATTACACAGAATAGATAAACAAGCAGCAGACAAACCCTACATCTGAAGACTTTGCTGCACACAGTAAGGCACCTCTTATAGCATCCAAGATGTTGTTGATAAGACCAAGATCTTCCTTGTGTGGCATCTCCTATGCACAGTCACACGGATTTTCCTATTTCTTTGCGCAATTCTATTTTTCTGGGTTATTCAATAATATTTTAACATTAAAAAAAATACATGACCTTGAGATCATAGTAAATAGCTGAGACAAAACAGTCATACACCAAGGTGCTTCACCTCTAACCGTACGACAATAATTCAGCCAAAACACTGCCGGAAAAACTTGCAACTTCTCGCAGCGTTTTAAGAAGCGCAGTGACGACAGCTTCATAACGAAACATTTCGCAAATTTTCCTTACATTCTGCAACTCTGGAAATTGTCACCACTTTCAAAATACCGCACCTAACGCACAGAAAGTCCAGCGCACGTTTACTGGGAAAAGCCGAACAACTGCGGTCATGACCAGACAATCTGAAATAAAACTTTGAAAAACAAATTAAAGCTTCGCACGGAAGAAAATGGTCGACAGTCTTACAACAAGACCGACAAACAAAACATTAGGATAACACAAACAGATTAAATTCTATGAAATGGAATTTCACGCTGCAAGCAACTCAGCCAAACCCAAGTAGAGGTGCAAGTTGCTCGTCACGAACAAATAAATTCGACGAATACCAGACTTCGTGTGCGTGCGGCACACGGACTACGTCGGGATCACCGTCATGAGACAACACGCGCTCGAGAGAAGAGACATCCAGAAATACAGGAAGAAAACTGCCACGGCTGTTGTGCAGCAAACAACTCTTTCTTCTCAAACGCAAAAATATTTCGGTAAGTAGGTATGTAAACGGTAGACAATGTCAGCAAGACTTGAGAGCGACCGACCGCTGCACGGTCGATCAGCAGCTGCTTCAATCATAACTTGAGAGCAAAGGCAATGTCGTTGCAGTAGTCAAGGCCAGCTTCCCCGTCGTTCACGTCGCTTGCTTCTTCGTCCTCACTTGGACCACTCGTCCCGCTGCCAAGCACATCCAAATCGTCTGAAAATGTGATCAACAGGCACAACGTAAGAATAAAGTCAACCAAATTTTACATTCGCATACACTACTTCAAAAATTATTATCGTCTAAACCTAAGTCCTTACCTTAGACCTTATAGTTCTTACTTTAGTCCTCACCTTAGACCTTAGTCCTTCCCAGGCAGGACAATAAAATACAAAAAAGGGTAACATTGACCATAAAAAGTCAACACCGCGGTGCCTACTTTCTTTCACAACATCTTAACGGACATGGAGGAAGTTATTTTATTTCATATTACGAATCTCAAATATTCAACAAGCAGACATGCCATAATCAGAAATTCATCACACAACTCTGTCTGTCAACATTAAACTCCCAATACCACGATTATCTGTCAATGCAACATGCGAGACATTATTCACATTTAATCGTCAAACAGATGAGAAAAAACACGAAGACTGACCTCGCTCGGAAAAAGCCGAGCTTCCCGAAGACGACGAAGATGAGACGCTGCTTTCGCTGATCGTGTGGCTTCCTCGGAAAGAAGAAGACAGGTCGCGACCTCCAGCATCTAAGATCTTCTGATGACGAAGGAGTTGCTGCCGTTCGCGAAGAAGTTGTCTCAGGCAGCGCACGTTCTGCTTCTGCCTCTCCTGTGCTGCCTAACATTATTATCAAAACACCTCAATAATCAATATCTGCAATAATTAAAATAATCAGGGTTTTTTACATTCTATTTCTCATCGCTACCTAACATCATTTAGTGGTAGCATCGTTGCCTTGGAGCCGAAAAGTTCGAGGTTCGAATCCATCTCGCCACGCAAGGACCTTGGGCAAGTTCTTCACTCACAATTGCTCAGCGCTTCGGCGTGAAACTCCAATGCAGTGTCCGCTCTGCATTCGGGAGCGCCTCTAAGTAGAGAGAGCTTGAAGGGGCGATATAACAAGTGCACATACAAACAAACATTACACATAGTAATTAATTAACATTTGCTTAGTATCCACTCTTTTCCTTTGAATTTCTGTCACTTATATAAGCTGTTCCACTGTTTCGCTAAAAAAACCCAAATAATCTCTCATCAAGCAAGGCCTTGTCAGTGGATATAGTAGGCAGAGTTAGCCTCGCGTATGCCAGAATATGTTGGAAATTAATAATTAATAATGACAATTTATATGGCGCCATAACACGGCAATGCCATACAAACAAGATTCCACGTAATTACCTCGATGAAGAGGCGCGCCTGTCTCAGCAGCCCAAGCGTCGTGTGGCGAGAAGCATCATCGGAGAATGGCACGACTCTCTTCAGCTCTTCAAAGCAATGCCGGAGGTGTGCACGCCTACACAACAATTAGCAAAACCTTAACCCTTTAATGCCGGAGTGTATAGGATTTCCCATACCATTCACTAACATCTCGGCATTAAAGGGTTAACTGACATCATTGCACGTAACGTAGAATCACAGAAAACAACCCACATACGGATCACTTAACCCTTTAATGCCGGAGGGTATAGGATTTCCCATACCATCTCGGCATTAAAGGGTTAAACATTCATCAGTGCTGCTTTCTTCTTGAAAGCAATGTCATAAATGAAGTAAAATGCAACTTTCTAACCTAGCCCAAAGCCTCATCTTCTTACCCATCTCACCGTAAGCGCTTTCTATGTTGTTTCTGGCCCTGTCGTCTAGAATGGGTTAACTCCATACCTGCATCTGCTGCTAAGAGAGTCCACTCTAGCACGTTCTATCACAATTTTACAATACAATACAATACAATACAATACAATACAATACAATGTTGATGGATCATGAAGGTCATCAAATTAACAATCTGTAGACAACTACGGTCTAAAAATGACACAACCTGGTCAGCAGGTCATATCTCTGTTGCATGCCTAATCAGCACATAACTTCTGGCGATAATTAATTTGCATAAATGTTATCCCATATCGTAACAAAATCAGGGACAATTCATCATCGCATCAAAAACGTTGAGTTGACAAGGTGCACTTTAAGTGGACTGCACAGACAATAATAAGCAGACACAACTGATAAGCAAACAACACCTGCACCAATGTACAGCACTTGTTGCTACGCAGGTGTCAAAAACTGAGAGCTTCGAACTGCATTTCTGTTGAAAGTGATGTGGATGCCAATTCATCTTTTGCTTTAAAAATCAACAAGCTTTGGAGAAGGTAACGGGGTGGTGGATTGGGCTAAACAAATGCTCCAAACAAATAAACAAAATAAGAAAAGAAAAAAAAGTACAATTGCACATGTTGAAAAATCATCATTGCACATTGGAGTCTTGATTCAAAGAAGTAAAAACCTGTACCTGTAAGCTTACCCCAGCACTTAGGACCACAAAGACAATTTTATTTATCTATCCATATTTTTATTATCTTTAAACGTATACTATACTAGAAAACATGGAAGTGATTAGTTACTACTCCGGACCCTTGATAAGCATTTTAAGCTCAACACAAGTTTGGCAACACAAACATGTGTTTCTAATTAAATAAAGGAAAAATTAAATCTTGTAGAAGATTTGACAAATATGACAAGATATATACTGTTGTAGGACATGATAATTTTTTAAACGCTACACTAAATTGCTCAAGTTAAGTTAGCATGAAGGTTTAAATCTGAGCAAGTACAGATGAACCAATCCACAGATTTAAGCTCTCAAAAGTCTCAATACCTAGTTCTCTGTGATCTCAGGGTTTGATGATGATTCTAATGGTTCTATCCAATTAGGTCATGATACAATAGTACCTTTAGCACTATCAGCATTTTAAAAAGACTTTCAAATTGTAGTCCAGGCATTAACAGAATGAAGATATAATTATTTGTAAAGTAGGAAGGCTGAAGCAGACTTCTCAGAGTTACACATGGTTACAAATTAAAGTAAATACGAAACACAAGGGTCGTGAATACAAAAGATGAGATAATGTTATAAGACCAACCTGTTTTTCTCCAATTCATTATGCGATGACCTGAAACATTATATGTGACAAAATATAACTTGATATTTTTAGAGTATTTAAAGTAAACCGGACGTGTGAGAATTAAATCACACGTTCCACTATCAGTGTACATTTTATACTGCACAATATTTGTGAGGTTATATTATATCACTATTTCAAACATTTATCACAGTGTATGATATCCTGCAGGCAAACATTAAGGTCAATAATTTATCTAAAGTTTACTTGCAGCATTGCAGTATCCAGCCAACCATGTCACACAACTTTAATTTTACTATAATTATATGGTCAGTATCCACAATATGCAAATCGCTACATGTGTATAAATTGTGTAAAGGGGTAGACATTAAATTCACATAACGAAATAACCATGAAAAGCTTTGTCTACATGGTTTGTCCTGATGTGACACTGAAAATGTCATAGATGCATAAAACGAACATTACAGCTTCATTTTTAATTCTTAATTATTTATAACAAACTTGATAATGTGCCTCTCCCATTTTTCCTACTCAGGTGCACTCCCAGTCCAACCCCAGTTGAATAGGACAATGCAAAATGAAACAGATATACCAATAGTGGGGCGCGGTGGTGTATTGGTGGCGTCGTTGCCTTGGAGCAGGAAGGTTCGAGGTTCGAATCCACCTCGCCGCGTAAGGACCTTGGGCAAGTCCTTCACTCACAATTGCTCAGCGCTTCGGCGTGAAACTCCGATGCAGTGTCCGCTCTGCATTCGGGAGCGCCTCTGAGTAGAGAGCTTGAAGGGGCACTATAACAAGTGCACATACAAATAGGCATTTGATGTTTCATATAGTAAAGACTCCATTCCAGGTCACAAAATCACAGCCATGCAAAGATAGAAAATTTCATCTAGATGGGCAAAATGGTTAGATAGAATACTTGCGAAATAAGACATTGTGTAACCACTGACCCCATTATTTGCATTCAGAGATACAAAATAACAAAAACACACACATATGACCCACTAAGCAATCGAACAAATATCAATCACACTGTAGGTTAGCTTCAACCTCAGAACCATCTGGCCATGACAGGAGCGCAAAGTGTTGTTCTGCTCTATGCAAAACAGCTTTCAAATCAATAGACGGGCCAAGGTTCTACAATTTATTTCCACAATTTCTGCTCTGTTTTTAAATGTTTACGTCTTTCAATCTTCACTCAAGCCAATAGTTTCAACGAGTTGCTGATCTTCCTTCAGTTGCTTGAATGTCTCAGGATGTTAACGTTAATTCATGTAAGTGCCTTTGTGAGGTTATTGTAAAGTGCAATATAAATGTTCATATTGACACATAAATGGTCTGAACCAAACACAGTAGATTGTGGTATGTTACCAGTTTATACCTTATCAAAACAGCACCATATGAGTTACGAAATTAGTTTCAAGAACGTTCGAACAATTGCAAAACCTGCAAATGTTGTTTTCCACACAAAAGAAATGATTTCAGATGAATTTTCAAAATATGTATTTAGTCTACAATATCCTCAATGTTTACTACGACACAATTAATTCAAGAAAACAGTAAGTAGAAAGAACAAGTGAATGAATTCAGAAATTAATTATGAAAACACTGAATCATGAAAAATATCAAAATCTAAATTAAGTAGCCCACCACCAAACCCATCCTTACATTGTAATTCCTCACAAGAAACTATAATTTTTTAATCCACAACTCATTTATATGTACCTGGTTATTCTGGCTTTACTAGATTTTTGTTTACGGGTTCTTGCGGCCACAGGTGCTGGTGCTGTCAGTGCATAACAGTGCTCAGCCTCTGAAAAATCACACAATAGAAACACAAATGTGTTTATTATACACTACTCAGCGTTTCTAGATAAGCTACTTAAATTAAGAAAATTACTTTCAAATCTGGAAAGAATAGTTTCCAATTATCAGCATAGATCATAAATTATATTATTTTGGGATTAGCGGCATTCATGTCAAAGATTTCTGTTCTATTTGAGTCAGCGACAGTGAACTTCACACAGTAGGCCTAAGAAACTGAAGTTTGCTAACACCGGTGGTTAAAGTGGTTGGGGTGAGCAGCGGGAATGCCAACTGTGAACAGTGGGAATGCTGATGAAGTTTTATTAAGAACACCCATGGCTGGCTTCAGGGTGAGACAAATGGAATGTCCTTCTGCTTTCTATTAGTTTATTCAGTGAAGCACAAACTTGTCAACTAGTAAACTTGCTAAAAAAACCCACCAGGACTAATGAAAGACATTACCAAATAAACAAATGTCGGTACTTGTCGGTTAATTCACCGCCACACACAGAAACCCTATATACGAAATTTTACATGCAGAAATTAATTCACTGCCACACGCAGATAGTTCTCAGTCTATTACCGTTTCTTTCCCAATTTCCAGTTGACACTCGCAAAAACGAATGCTCGTCATTTCTTTGGACCAGCAATATACGAACAGGATGATTTGTCGGTAAGTTAGGCGTGATCCTTGTAGCCACTTGCCTTGTCGCAGTGGGATGTTTTGCCTACAGCTACGCTTAAAACATCTCCATCTGTCTTGCCGATCCATTAATTAAACATAGCACCATTAGCTTACATGTAGTTATAGTAAGCGGGTCCCTATAATGTTGGTTAGGTTCAGGTTTAGGGGTCGTGAGAGTCGGTTAGGATCAGGTTAGGCATCGTAAAGGTCGGTTAGGATCAGGTTAGGCATCGTGAGGGTCGGTTAGGGTTAGGGACAGAGTTAGTGCAGTAATTCATAGGGACCAGCTTGCTATAACTATATGGCCACCATTGGGTGGTTGTTAGCACACTGTCTCGCAGCATGTAGGATGCCATGCTGCTGCAAGAAAATAACGCTGCTTTGTTTATCGTGAACTAAAGCCGAAATTATTAAGAAATTCGGCGTTCAAGAAATAAAGACGTGCTATAAGTTAATCGGATGCACCATTATGTTACGTCACTAAAAACCAGTGCGTAAATATTTGCAGTGTGTAAACATACGGCAAACTGTGGCGGTGAACTAACCGACAAGGTAGACAGACGAAACCTGTGGCGGTGAATTAACCGACAAGTACCCTAATGTCTTAGTGAAAAACTTCTCGTTGTGACCAAATACTAATCTTGAGAAGAAATAATATAAGGTAGCATATTTTCATGCACTTTCAATTTACATAAAAATGAATGTGAGTTCATAAAACTTATTTTCAAATCGTACAACAGAGTCGCACTGGAGGATCTGCAGCAACAGGACAGAAGTCGAGTAACAGCTGTTACCCAGCTGCTGTTGCAAACTGAAATTCTAATTCACCTGTCTTTTAATTGCAACAAGCTTTTTAATACTTCAACGTTTATTTCTAGGTTAAATTACATTTCGACATGTATTCACTTTCTGTTAAGTCACCGACACATTTAAACTGCTGCATGATTGATAAGTACTTCCTTCTGCACTTTAAAACACGATGGGCGTGAAATAGGATGCACCACACGGTTAAATGAACGTTGGTTCCGCTTTAACCACCCATAATCTTGGTGTGCTTTCACATATCTGAAGAAATTTGAACTTAATAAACTTTTCATTTTACTTAATTGAAACCATTGCGCCTGGCTGCTTTGACCTCCAAATGAACCACTAACTAAAAGCTACAAGCGTCATAAGCGTTAAAAAATCAAAAAGAAATTCAGCAATCTACACTGCATACGTCTCAATCAAAGTCAGTTATTCGATGCTTATTTATTTTCTTAGAAAATAAATGAAATCGCAACTTTCAAAATGTTCCGAAAGCAGGAAACGTTGGTCATATCGACGTGGCAATTCATCTTTCATCGACAAACAGTTGAAAAGAACTGCCAAACAGAAAGCCATTACACACGATCGGCAATCGTTACCCTTTTCTCTTCTTGCCAGATATTCGGCGGCTCTCAGCAGCGTCGAAATGTCCATGATTTCGGTAAAAATATGAGCCAGAAAATGTTGCCGATTTTTGTTTCCTTCCCGTCGCTGATCCAAGTCACGTCGAATGTGATGCCGTCAGCTGGTCGGATACGAACTATGACATAATAATTTTATGGGTCAGATCATAAACACGCGGTTTCATTGGTCGAAAGCAGGCGCGCCCATTCAGGAACTTGTTTCACCCAATGACAGATCACCGACCTCATTATCAAGGTCAGGCCAACGGGCCAAACCATGCGCACGTGACCATATGGTGAGATATGATAATGGCATTTTCGCCGATCCTAGGTGACTTTAGCAATATGGACTGATATCGCTTGTGTGATTGGTCCAAATCCGGAGCGACCTCATTAGCGACGCAAAAGAACAATATATCTAGGAGTCAACACAGCAATGATTAGCACTGAAAAGGGCAGTGGATGAAAGAGTCAACGTCGCCTTGACGAAAAATACACTGAATAAAGGAAACATATTGAAGTTGAAATTGATAAACAGCGACTTTTGAAAGCATGTTTTTGAAAATAAGGCCGCTGAATGTCATGCAATGAATAATAATAATTATTATTATTATTGGCAAACTATAGTATCGGCGACTGATTGACGACTCTAACCCTGAACCTAACACTAACCGAAACCCTAAACCTAACCCTAACCGACCCTCACGACGCCTAACCTGACCCTAACCGACCCTCACGACGGGTAACCTGACCTAACCGACCCTCACCACGCTTAACCAGACCTAACCGAACCTCACGACGCCAAACCTGACCCTAAACGACGCCACACCTGACCTAATCGACATTCGGTCTCGATACTACAGTTTTGCCGAATAATTTAGACCAATTCGACGATAAATAACCAAGGTACATTACCTTCCGTATTTTAGACGTTCGTGTGCTGCTTCCATGACATATTGACGATAAACTGACATTTTATTGCCTATATGACTTCAAAAGTAGGCGGAAACGTGTCTGCCGAACGGAATCAACAATCCCTTAAAGACGGAGGAGAGGCGTGGTCAGTCTATTTTTACATTGACCCATATACAGCAAATTAGGAGGCGAAGTTTTACATGGCTCCGCCTTTTTTGCTAAAGTCACCTGGGATCGGAGAAAATGCGTTGGCTCTGACCTCAAAACACAATAATAAACAAGATACCACCCACCCACTCACAGCAATAACAGTTACTTTGCATATGATTTTATGCTGCGCGATGTAGTTTACCATAATTATTATTATTGCCATTTTCTATGTATCGTTGATAATTCACATTTTAAAACAAGGCGATTTTTATTGGCTATGGGTCAATAATAAATTACACGAGTCCTGCAGAAACGGGTGCGTTGACTATGCTATAGGCCTAAATCGATATGAGTACGATGCGCCATAAACAACATTAATGATATGAAATCAATGTTGCACTTAATTTTTGAATGTTATTAGGCTAGTAAATTATATGAAAATAGATAATGATGTTATGCGCACTTAATTGACGCACGTTAGGCCTATTAATAGGCTACATGCACGTGCACGTAGGCTACGTGGGTTTATGTTCTGGCTATCAAAATAATTATAAAGCAGATGGTCGCATGCTCGCTCTGGTAGGCCTACGTCAACGTCCTTGACTATAATTCTGAGCATATCGTCAACTTCTGTAGCCTAGGCCTACGTCTTGAATTCCTGCATGCGTTCATGCGTAGGCCACTTATAATTAGGCTATTATTGAGGGTTTCTGCCATTCAGCACGTAACGTTGACCACCGTGGCTTACAGCTAGTACAAGTAGCATAAGCCTAGTGAGATAGATCATGTGCCGTTCCCGCCAGACTATACTAGAACTCGGTGCTATAGCTATAGCTATAGTGTCTATACGTACGTCTCTGCTAGAACTGGTTGGGTACAACTAGACCGGCCTTGCCCATATAGGCTTATATTCTGAGTTTTAGATCGTAACTTTGTAACACATCGAGGCCTACGTATAATAGCACAAAGTTTCTTAGGTCTACTTCCACCGCAGCTTTAACCATTTTCGGGTAACCGAATTCGAACCCCCTTTGAGCTGCGTTTACAGGCGAAACCCCTCTGACGTAACAGCTGAGCTCGTGAATAAGCTCCATGCGTTAGGCTTTCGCGTGACCCTTTACAAGTTAGGAAATTACGATTACAAATAAATAACCATTATAATCACATTAATATCTTGTCGTAGGCCGGCCTAGGCCTATATCATTATTCTTTGTCCAGGACTTTAAAACTAATATTAATCATAACAAAAAACAGAAAAAGGAACATCAACCGTCTATATTAACCGAGTCTTAAGAAAGCAAGGCTCGCTTAAAATCTAAGATTTGTTTCTCACATTCTTTTTACTCCAAATAGGCCTAGAAACAGAACAAAATCCAGATAATAAAATATTAAAACTAATGAGCAATATAAATTTCCATCTGCTTTTAATAGATCCATGGAAACACAACAACGTAACCGGAACAGGTGGTGTCTCGGCTAGTAGGGCAACTGATCAATTTTTCGCTCGTCATAAAATATCCAATTGTGTTTGTATTCAAAATTTTATAGCATTAGGCATCTGCGGAGTAAGATTACTTGATATTGAAACGAGACAATGAGTGGCCGAGAAGATGAATATGATTATTTGTTCAAGGGTGAGTTTAATTGTGCCAAAAATTAACAGGTGAGCGAGGGAGTAAACTGGCAGAAACTGGTAAAAGACAATCATCGATGCAATTACAACTGCGGCACGCACACAAATTATCTTAAGTGATGTTAATGATAACTTTCACTAATCCAGCTTAAATTTACAGAAATATTTATCAATCGAAGTTCTGCGTTAGCAAAAATCATTGTCAACAATCCAACTTCTGTTAACCAAGAACGATTTAGTCAATCCATCTTCTATGTAGGCAAAAAAATCTAGAACACTGCGTGCCTGTTTATGTAAACAGTATGGTCGCCCAAGAAATCGCGATCGCTCGTGACGTCATTGGAAGTGTGTGTTTATATGGCGAGACCGAAGTTAAATACGAAATTCCCATGTATTTCTGTACATTTTCGAAAAATTCTAAAAATCACAGGATCATTCTAGAACATTGGGAATAGGCGCGTTTGAATCCTTACGTTCATATGCATAGGTGAGTAAGACAAATTTGACGTTCTGGGCACATGTATACTTATATACCCGTGCCTTTATAATTTTATTAACCTGACCGTTTTACTTCAATCTCACGTTGATCTATTGTAGCGTTTTACAATGCAGCCGATAGATCGCGACGCTCTATTTTTGTCAAGTCTTTGGCAACCATATTTATTTTGTATACAGGCACGCAGTCTTCAGGATTACCCTGAAATCGATTTACTAAGTTAGGACACATAACATAATGATTTTTCGGCAATCCTGTCAACGGCGGTTTTAAATTCCGATGGCGGTCATAAATTCCAAAACACTATTTTCAGGGTCGAAATAATTGATGTCAATCGCGTCATTCAATAGTTGCTATCCAACTTCTATTTAGATAACAATTTTTTCGTCAATCCAGCTCCAGTTAGGCAAGAACATTTTCATCAATCCAGCTTCAATTTCAGCAGAATGACTGCACTAACCCTAGAACTAACCCTAACCGATCCACACGACGCCTAACCTGAGCCCTAAACGACCATCACGCGCTCAATCCTGCTTCTATTTCGTCAGCAAATATTTTCCATCGAATTTATAAATTTTAAACGGCGAGACGCGTAAAACACGGAGCTGAAAACATGGACTATATACACAATATAAAAAACAGTGTAATAATTTAAAACCGCCGTTGACAGGATTGCCGATTTTTCGACCCGAGGTTGTGTTATCAGCAGCAAAAACGCTACAATTATGCTCAAACAAAACCACTGTAGAAACTGGACTGATGATTTGCTATTTATTTGTTTTATTTTCTTCTATCATGTTCTAGTGGTTCTGATCGGTGACTCAGGTGTAGGTAAAAGTAACCTGTTGTCTAGATTCACACGCAATGAGTTCAACTTGGAAAGCAAGAGCACCATTGGAGTCGAGTTTGCGACAAGGTACGATTTTTTTTTGCACCCGAAATTTTACTTATGTGTGAAGGAATTTACTAATAACTTAGCAATTATAATTGAACATTTTGGTATTAAAAATGCAATATTTGCCAGGAACTTAGTAATATAACTGCTTTGCTATTAAAAATTAAATGCTTTTTAGTTGATGAACGCGACGTTTTTGATTTTCAGGAGCATCTTGGTAGATGGAAAGAAAATCAAGGCGCAGATATGGGACACTGCGGGTCAGGAGAGGTACAGAGCCATCACAAGCGCGTAAGTTAGACAAACTTAGGAAAATCTCCTTCAATTTTTAATTTCCTACACTATTTGATTGGAGTGCTAAATGATACATGTATCCTTGTCGTTTGTAGTACTTACACTCTCATTGTTAAAACACTGATAATCACTAAACAATGTGAGTGCTGTTATTGAAAGAATGGAATGAATGGAGTGAAGTAGATCCCATATATACTCCAGGTTGCCCATCGATCTTGTTGACTAGAGTCATGTTGACTAGAGTCATGTTGCCCATCGATCTTGTTGACTAGAGTCATGTTGACTAGAGTCATGTTGACTAGAGTCGTGTTGACTAGAGTCGTGTTGACTAGAGTCGTGTTGACTAGAGTCATGTTGACTAGGGTCATGTTTGTGATATACAGTTTCACTTATTAATTGATTCATATCAAGAATTTATATAGTTTACTTTGACATGACTGTTGTTTGATACCTTGTGTGTAACGGAACAGTGCTCATTAATGTAATCAACAGTTTAGATTTGGCGATCTAGCTTAACGTAGAGTTTAAGGAATAACAACTTGTGTAGATTGACAGAGGATGTGTGACGACTAAGTATTTATTAGATGATTTATCATATTTCCATAACGTGATGGGTGAGACTTGTGTGTGTATCGCATATGAAACAGATACTACCGTGGTGCTGTTGGTGCTCTCGTGGTCTATGACATTGCAAAGCATCTGACGTATGAGAACACCGAACGATGGTTGAAGGAGTTGAGGGACCACGCCGATGACAACATTGTCATCATGCTTGTTGGCAACAAGAGCGACTTGCGACATCTTAGAGCTGTCCCTACGGATGAGGCCAAAGCATTTTCTGGTGAGTGGTCACATTTATGATCGTAGAATGCTGTAGGATATAGTGAATGTCATATGTATAGATAATAGATATGCATGCACTGATTGGAGTGGTTCATTGACTATGTGTGTGTGCTTATGTAACTTATATTGAAACTATTATAATGACAGACTTGCTATGATTGGACAGTATAAATAGAACATTACAGTAGAACCAATGAAATTGCACAGTAACGGACCATTTTATGTGTGTATAACACTGTATACTGTGAACATTTGGAAATGATGATAATAAAGTTAGTTGGACTAAAATCTTCGACTGAGTGCCAGCTCGTGTGAGCAGTATAGGCTATTGCAAGGGTGGTGGTTTGACAAGAGTCTTATCTGACATTCAGTGATTTTATATCTATTTTTTTCTCGTACCAAGTTGCTGGACTTGTTGGATGATGCCATTCTTGTTGGCGCTTCATCCTACTTGTCTGATCTCTGATGACCTGTCTATGACCTTGCAGCATGGCATAGAGGAGCTTTTGGTTTCGAGAGCACACCCTTCTATTAGACAGTGTTGATACTTTTTAATTGCTGGGTCCTCCATTTGGAGTGATCTCCCACTAAACCTGTGCCTGTTTTCAGTCAAACTCGCCTGCCATTTATAAGTCCCTCGTATCAGACTTCTATGGCTGGGCAGGGAACTCCTCTGAGAAAGTTTCTAGAAGAGGTGCTATATGAATTCTCTAAATCTATTATTGAGCTCAGCAAACTAAATTATAAGTTTCTCCGTTCAATTACTTTCACTAGCTTCTTTTACTGATGTGTATTTGAAATAAGGTAACATTTGATGAAAGTGCTCAGTAGCTGTTGCTTTTTTCGTTTAAAACTTGTATTGCAGACAAAACCCATTTTAAACAAATTTCTGCTTCTAATGATCAGAATTGTAAGATTTTGTTGGTTTTTGGGAATTTTTTTATTCATTGTTGCAATAAATTTGATATTTATAAGAGTAGGTTCTTGTTACAGTTTTGCCTTTGTAAAGGACATATTTTTTTCTCTGTAGAAAAGAACACTTTGTCATTTATTGAGACATCAGCTTTGGATTCAACCAACGTAGAGGCCGCATTTACGCACATTCTTACAGGTGGGTGTTACTGATACAAGCACAACTTACCAACGTCTTTACAAAAACTGAGATGTCTATTTGCTTCAACTAATATCAAAATAATGTTAAAAATGTCTTTATTGTATACATGTTATTAGGCCACTGCAACTTGCTAGAATACAGCTACATAGACAGTTAGACACATAGCCATTTGCTTGGTTGTAAATTATTATTTCTGTATAACGCGGCCCTCTCTAAAAGATGGTAGTTGATGTGGATACAAAATTCTCGGTCATAGCGATGGTGCGGAATATTACATGATTTATTAACTTATTTGGAGTGTGATTGAGCGACATAATGCGATACGGCTGCAAATGCTACAAACAAGTTCAGCTTGAATTCTGTTTAGTATTGTGTCTGATTGGTTAAAGGAACTGAGAGCACTTGTCTGATTGGTTAGAGGAACTGAGAGCACTTGTCTGATTGGTTAAACGAACTGAGAGCACTTGTCTGATTGGTTAGAGGAACTGAGAGCACTTGTCTGATTGGTTAGAGGAACTGAGAGCACTTGTCTGATTGGTTAAACGAACTGAGAGCACTTGTCTGATTGGTTAGAGGAACTGAGAGCACTTGTCTGATTGGTTAGAGGAACTGAGAGCACTTGTCTGATTGGTTAAACGAACTGAGAGCACTTGTCTGATTGGTTAAAGGAACTGAGAGCACTTGTCTGATTGGTTAGAGGAACTAAGAGTGCTTGTGTGATATGTTAGAACAACTGCTTAAAGTGCTTAACCTGTAACCCAGAAAGTTCGGGCTGAAGCCTTGGGTGAGGTAATTGCTGTGTTGAGAGCAAGTCGTTCTTGCTCACAATTGATGCCTCCATTGATACTCAATCATTTGGTTGTTTGCACCAGTGTTATTTTAGTTCAGAAAATCATTTCTATTTTAGTTTTTATTTAGTTCTTCATCAAATCATTTCAGTTTTAGTTTGAGTTTTGCTTCTGGTAATCATTTTAGTGTTAGTTTAGTTTTTATTCATAAAATCATTTTAGTTTTCGTTTTCGTGAACTAATGACTAATCTTTTTCGTTTCGTTTCGTTTTCGTTCACGAAATTAACTCTTTGAAGGTGAAGTGAAGCATTGGAACGTTTGTGGTCAGGTGGGGTATGACATGCCCCAATAGGCTTACATGTTTTTTGTTGCAAGATATCAAAACGACAATATTAATTCGATAGAAAACATTAATTGTGAAAGGGACTGGAAAGAATGAGGTTAAGTAAACAGAAATTAGAAACTAAGCCATAAAATTAGCCTACAGTTCAGATGGAAAGAATCAACCTCTCCCAGATGGTTCTAAGTGAGTAGGGGTAGAGCGATAGCAATGTTAAACTGGAGCCATTCAAGCATGCAATTGGCTGACCCCTCACCCAAAAGGGATTACTCCGAGCCTGGAGGTAAAGATTCAAGTATGGAATTAAAGTGTGGTGACCAATAAGGCAGATAAGATAGACCTTTCAAAGGCTGAGGTGAATTAAAGAGGAACCAGCAAGCCGAGTCATAAAATGCATTGATGTCGAAAGAGCAACCTTCCAACAATCGCTTCTTTGTGGCCTTTAAAGACGAGAAGGGGTAGGGTGACAGTAATTTATGGCCTATTCATGCGCATCGTTCAACTACTTTGCGCTCGAAAATTCCAACAAAGTACTAAGTCTTGTATTTTCTATAGTTTTCGTTCAGGATTTCAATATCGTTCTCGTTTTTATTTCGTTCCACAATGATTCTTTTTCATTTTTATTCAGTTTCAGTTTACAATTTCTTTTTCGTTCTCGTTTCGTTCCCGTTCACGAAAATAACACTGGTTTGCACTTCTGAATTTTGGACGGAGGGCAGCATCAAACTACAATTGTGCTGTATAATCTAATCTTAATTGACGAATTTACCAAGATCAAGGATATATGCCAGAGTGTGCGTTCAATTTTTGCAGCCATCTACCGGATCATATCGCAGAGGCAGATGGTTGAAAATCCAGAGGATTCCTCACCGACGTACAACGCACAGACGATCTCTGTGGCGCCAACCACCAGCGGCGCCGCGGAGAGAAAGGGTGGCTGCTGCTCGTAGTGTCTCACATTCGGCGCCTCTTTCAAAGACTTGATCTACTTAGTGACATGGAAGGCAGATTATGTGCTCGTCTAATCGTCAGAATATATATGATACTCCTTGCTCGATATAAGTTCGGCTTGAAGGACTTGTGCTGTTACTAGTAAGGGTCTTTTGAGTGTAGTTTAGTGTATTTAGTCCAGAAGAACCAGTTTTAGATTTTTAATTGAAGTTCTGCCAATTGATGTAACATTGGTCATTGGTAATCTGTGCTTTTGGGGCTTTTATAATTTAGGACTAAATCTAAAACTGGAAAAACTAGCTATATACAAGAGTTGTGACTTCTTTAAATAGTGTGTTGTAGTAATGCTTTTAAATTTGTGAATAACAAAACTCTTCGCTGCAGCTCCTCTGTGCCATCTTTCTTTCTAGTACACGTCTGGCAACTGGACTCCAGTGATTTTCACCTGGCATCTCAGGGCAACCCCTTTGCAACACCATGCTGCGCTCATGCACAAGCCGGTGCCCTGCGCTTGGCTTTTGAGTAGCGCTATGGAAATTTTGAATTTAATTTCTGCATCCTCTTTAAAGTTATCGTGTTTGGCATTGTACCCCTGCCGTAGGAATTTCTTTCAAAGTGATAGGAACTAACAAGTTTACGATTTTGTCTACTTTTGCTTTTAGCGACCATTAATGTTTTGTATTTAAATTGGCAATTTGCATCATTATTTTTGTGAAATCAAGTTGTCACATATATTAAAACTGATGATGCCATTACGTCTGTGCAGCCGAACCCACGAATCAATGTTGTGATTGACATTTGAACATTTTATTTTGTGCTATTCTTCATGCAGACTTAGGCTGGCAGTTTCTGTTGTGCACTTGAGTCGGGAGTTAGTACCATCTATCACCGTTAGTTATGAATAAATGGATTAATGAATTAAATGGATCAATTACTATGTCTTGTCTAACCACTCCGTGCCATAATTCATCGTATTCTGTAAAAGGAGACCCCTCTGTTGTTAGTACAAACAGAACCATTTTAGACTTCGTTCACACATTACTTCTCCTATTTGTTTGTATGTGCACTTGTTATATAGTGCCCCTTCAAGCTATCACTTAGAGGCGCTCCTGACTGCAACGCGGACACTGCATCAGAGTTTCATGCTGAAGCGCTGAGCAATTTTGAATGAAAGATTTGCCCAAGATTCGTACGCGGTGACTTAAGGTGGATTCAAACCTGAAACCTTCCGGATGCAAGGCAGCGAACATACCCACTACACCACCGTGCCCCACAAATGTTCAAATGTTGGTACAGATCGTCTAAATAACCATGCAAGTATGGCTTTTGAGACGTGTTTACAAGGCACTACATAAATTAAATATTTTGCTGCACAACATTGCATGGTTCCTTGTATAGCCTATTATAATTTAAATCACACAACAATATTTGACTTCAACTGCCAAGCTTAAATTCTAAATTCGAAAAACCATATCATTGCAGGCAATATAACTTAAAATGAAAATCAATTAATTCTGAAAACATGATTTTAAAAATAACTTTTCAACCCAAGTAATACAAATAGAAATGTGTAACACTAATCATGTAAACCAATACAAAATAATGTTAAACTAAATGCATTTAAAACTTGAAAGACTTAATCGTGATTTAATGTCGAGAGTTCCGGATTTATCAAACAAGCCGTACTTAATTATTTATTTACATTTCTTGCGTTAACAAAGAAAAAACCAATCAGTAATCCAGTATGGTGTTTAAAGTGTAGAGGTAAAGATTGAAGATAATGGGTTATGGCCAACAATGCCTAGCTTTCAAGGCTGAATTAGGTAAAATTTTATACATCTGCACCTCATATTCAACAAATATTGGTTGCTTGAAAAGTGCATTAGATTTGAGGAGGCACTCTGGTAAATATGCATAATCTCTGTTAGAACTTGGGTGACAGAGATCCACCTTTTCATGCTTATGAGCAACTTTGATAAAACCCTTCTGATGCTCAGATTGTTCTAAACATTAGAGCTACCTTTAAGAACATTGTTTATAAGTACGGTGGATAAAAGGAGTTAAATTCCTATGTTTTATCTCGGGTTTCTCGCCATCATGGCTGCTTCTTTCGCCAATTTAATAGCGTCTGGACAAAGTTTTCTCTCGACAATTTCACCGTTTCTGAAGCTACCTTCATAATGCGGAACACCATTTGAGCTGTTGGCATCATCTTGAAAGGTTACTCGACCTGCAATGCAAACATAAATGTTTCAGAGTAAAGCAATGTGATATAAAAATGCACTGCAACACTTTAATATCCCCAAAACATTTCTATTTACCACAGGCAGCTTAGCTTCTAGGGTGTTCTCAGTGAGCTTTTAAATTCATTTATCTGTTCTGAGCATTCGTAAAAGTTCCTTAATGTCATTCAGAATTTCCGACCTAAACTTGAAACTTGTCTGTTACAACTTGCTTACCTACTCACTGAAGATCGACTTATTTTACCCATCAGCCTTCAATTGGACTTCTCTGGTTGATTATCATTATGGATAAGCTTACATAACGGCCTCTGAATAGTCATTATGCGAGAGGCACTATGATGTATAGATACAACACAATACAGTTTTTATTGAAGCAACCATCAATAATTATATTGATAAGTTGATTATTATTATAATTTTCACTACATGGAAGTTTTTCGATTATATTAGAGCAGATGTGACGAATATTAACCAACTCTGCAGTGTAACCGTGCGCACATTACAAATCGATTTAATGTAATCCATGCATAATTGCATATGAAACTCGCCATTATTACCTAATCCCTGTAACTTTCCATCTTCAAACTGTCCTTCGTACTTGACTGAGCCTTGGTCGAAGACTCCATAGCCGTGGAATTTGCCTTTTGAAAACTGACCTTCATACTTGTGAATTGGCCTAGAAAACAAATCCATTGTTGCTATAGAAACCATCATTTAAACATAAAAGAGAGCTAATGACCAAGGTGCAATATATCTGAAGATGCTTGAAAGATGGCACTATATCTGAGTTATCATAATTTATGCTTTGCTATTATCTTACCTTTGATCATAGGATCGTTAAAATGTGCCAGAAACAATCTATGCACCAGTACGAAAAAATAGTTGACTCCCTCCTCCCCCCCCTTGGGACATACTGAGGTACACCACGGAGTCTTTGCCCCACACCAATGCTTTCACACACAAGGCGAATGATGTCATGCATCATGGAAAAGGCAAATGACAAGAAGGTCATCAGTTCTTTTTGGCAACTTAAATTCACAAACTACAATTTTGAATTGGCTTCATAATTGGTTAAACAAGTTCTCTGAAACTTCAGTAACCTGGATCCAAAATTAGCTTCGAATGTGGCAAGACTTTAAACTGTACATCAGAAAGTTTCACCATTGAACTGCTAGTAGTGCTTTTGACAGGTTCTTTCAAATGCTATGCTACATGCATGTACACAATTTTAACCTACCCAGTTCCTGCAGGGATTTTCATGACACCACGACCTTCAAAATACCCGGATTTGAATTCTCCATTGTACTCAATCTTGTTTGGAAATGTCAAACTTCCAACACCATCCTTTTCACCCTTGTCGTTAAACTTTCCCGTGTATATGCTACCATCTGTGTAACTCTTTGGTTGACCCATGGTGCCTTTGAGGCGAAGAAGAGGAGCAGGCAGTTGAACCTGACAAAGCCAGCAACTTAACAATACAAACAATACAATGCAATAAATTTCAGTTGTTTGTCAGATGTGAATATAAATAGTATTATTAAATACCATTCATCATTTAGCCATACTTCCTAGTTAAACAGCCAGTTCAAACGTTTTGTCAAACAGTGTTTATCAATATGGTTTGGCTGTGGCAGAATTGCATGTACAGGACTGATGATGATATGTATAAAGATCGATTTCTGGGATTCTGACCCATGCAAGTATGCGTATTTACTTACATGATAGATACATACATACATACACGTTGACAATAAAATGATTCAGTAAGGCTTACGAGACGAGACCTCACGCAAGAAACCGATAATGCTACCCAGGCGTTCTATTACTGAGAACTTGAGAAGGTTCTGATTCTAATCATTCTACCCATTCAGTCAGCTTGAAATTTCGAAACCATCGGCTTTCCATATTCAAAACACGCGCAAGGCTATAACAGTTGCTATAATTAGAATACTTCCTCATTCGTAGATGCCAAATCGTCTAAAAAGCTAAAACATTTCACACGTTTTCCCTTCACCTTTACTTGACCCCTAAACCAGCTAACTGTAAATACACTAATTAAACCACGTTATACAAGACAAAAACAAAACTTTGTTGATTTTAAGACGTACGTCGTCTTGTAGGCCTAATAAATAAAACGCCTAGGATGTTTATGCCGCACGTTGAGAAATTGTATGAAACGCTTTACGTTCAAAGGAATCTGCAGCTGGTCATAATTATGGCTGTCACGATAGGCTATAACCTGTATTTTAAAAATTAAAGTATAAGTAATTCCTTTCCCAGCAACAGGGATTCTGAACGCTAAACATGATCCCTTTGAATAATTATTGTAAGCCTAAAAATTGGCGTGAACGACACATTAAAGTCAGTCTGAGAACACTTACCCTTGTTATTTTAGATCAGAACTTAAGCAACTGGTTGAGATTTCCACAAAATAAAACGATTTTGCGAGCTCACTGTACGAGATTGAAAAGCAAGAAGTGTGAGCTACAACTTGCGAAAAGCACCGCGTTCACTCAAGCGTTACCATCCTAACCATGTCGAGCCAGATTTTTTGTTGTTTCTTATGGAAGACCATGTTCATCAAAAATATATCTGTCTGTCGTCAAATTGCCATATTAATGTTGTTGCCTTGTGTTCATGAATTACCAGGTTTTTTTAACGTGCAGTTCTATCTATCTATCTATCTATGTACACAAAATGTGCAGTTCTAAATGGATTAGTGCAGTTGTAGAAGCACTCCTGTGCAGTTAAAACTATTTGAAAAGGCCATTTTCCTCCGATTGGGAGCAATTTACCATGGAGGATGGGAAAGGAAAGGAGTTGTGCAGTTCTAAAAATTCCTTTAAAACAGCCCTGTGAAGTACTTGTAAGTAAAATTCACAAAATTAAATGTACAAATATAAATAGTCAATATAATATGCAGTATAAACAGGAAATTTATTTCCAGCTGGTATTTTGCATGCTTCAGTTTTCAGTCAGTGTTGTTATAAAGAAGTATTCATGGTAGGCCTATTATTATTTTCTTCCTTACAGTGCACACGAGTCCTCAGGACTCTAAGAAATAAAATATTATTATTATTGTTATTACACAGAAGGTACCAGGTAATCTGGTTGCTTTATCCCCATTATGGACTTTCACAGTTCAGTGGTCAATCTAACATCCTGGAACAGGTTTCCATTGAATTTGTGTCATAATAGACGCTTAAAATATTTAAATATTATTTTATTTCTTGCTTTATCTCACAATTAATAACAATAACGATACTAACAATGATGATGATAACAATAATAAAAATAATAATAGCAACAACAAAAATAATAATAATATTAATAATTTATGTAGCCTACGTGGTGTCACAACAATGGGCATATTTAGGGGTTTACAGATTCAAACCCCAAACTACACAATTTCCGAATTTTGAAATTAATGTACTTTGCGACCATGTCCATTGGACCCCCCAAATTGTTTCGTAGCAACGCCCCGGCCAGTGGCGTAACTAGGAACTCGGGGGCCCCTACACAAAATATGAAGGTACGTGGGGCCCTCTCCCTACGGTGCTTATTGAAAAAAATGTATTCTTACTTATTAATTTACTGAAATGATGATGTATATGAACAAGATACAAGTACAAATTACAGTAAACTGTAAGTTCCTAACAAGGCTGAAATGACAATTAGCCTATGACATGTGCGACTGAAGTTAAGTAGGCTGGCCTTAACGGCCTATGTAAGGTTTGGTTGAAGTCCTTTGCTATAGTGTGAAGTCATTCAGTCAAAACCCAGAACTCTTTTTTTCCAATGAGATGCGCAATTTATTTCACGGAAATAAGTTTCTTTAAAATAATGTCAACACCATGCAAATGCAATGACGCCATTTCCGGGACCGGACAGTTATCACTAATTAAACATTAGGGCTGTGCACTGCTGGAGCTGGGCGTCTCCGAGTCCGACTCGTCGTGTCGGGTTGACGGAACTTGACGGGTTCTTGGGTAACCGTACTGACTACTGAGAGTCTGACACGGTTACGGTACCGTCTACTTAGTCTACTACAATATTTATTTAACATAATTGTGATGCGATCATGGAAAATGGGGCCCATGTCGCACGGTAGCATTTTGAGATAATGGCCGATTTCTGTGAACAGGGTATCAGAGGTCGATTTTTACTTTTTTGCATTTTCATATAGTACACTGTATTATGTAATTATTCGCCAAGTATCAAAGCTAAAGCTAAAATCCATCTGCAAATATTTTGTACCAATTTTATTTGTGAATGTTGTATCTTTTCAAAGTGTCAAAATCGGACTTTGTAGTGCGTATTCAAATCATTCCCGCCGGTCATTATAACCTTTCACCCCTATTGAACTTGGTATCTTCTGAAAGCTGAGACTCTAGGCTAACAAATGCTGGTCAAATAAATTATGCTAATTATTTTCCGGCCATGATAATAAGCAGAACATAGAGGCAGCCCTAATAAACAAACGAAACTAGGCTGATCACCTTTGCCTCGCGTTTCCCGAAAACTGCATTATCACAGTTTCGGACACTAAAATATTCACAATTCGGTCAAATATCAAGATATTTGATCCAAATAGGGCTTGTTTTAAAGGGAAATATTTACTGTTTAATACGATATAAAAATGTCATTTTAGACTTTACGACATCGGCTTCCTTTTGACGGATCGCATCACATATTTTTTCGGAGTCTTGCAAACTCGGGGGCCCCTCTGGGGCCTCTACACTCGGGGGCCCCTATACTTTGTGTACCCAGTTTACCCTATTGTTACGCCACTGGCCCCGGCCATAACTAGGTCAAGTCATTACAAAGGTGTTTCACAATACAACTAGCAACAAGGAAGAGTAAGCCTTCAATTCCATATTAATTTCAGTCAAGGTTTTTAAAAAATGTGATTGTAGGATTAAATAACTATCATAGGTTCATGCCAAAGGCTCAGTCAAACACCAGTTTGTTTATGCGGTAAATACACAAGAGACTATTATAACTATATAAATAAATAGACAGATACATATGTACACATCAAAATATGTTGCATTACAACACTGGTCAATCTTTATAAGAAAATAAGCTCTGTACAATACATAATACATAATACAGCCGACATGTTCTTAACAATGATCAGCTTCTTTATAAAGCGAAAGTCTGCATCGAGTTCATCCATAAAAGTTCAGTTTATCACTTGTTTTGCCCTTCAGAACGTTGATAGACTGAATAATCAGTTAATTTATTATTTAATCCATGCAAAACTTGACTTTTTGGCAACTAAGCTTTTCGTCCAGATGCAAGAGTATCTTTCGAGTCCTTCACGAGGGTCGGATATCAACACTAAAACATTGAAACACAAGAAAGATACTAATTAGTATTAGTGCATCTTTGGCACCGTGCACTATCCAACCCTATTACATGCACATACTGGGTATGAATACATATACAGATTTATATCAACACAAAAACATTAGATGCTTCAGCTAGGCTCGAGGCCTACTCCATGGCCTTGTGCATATCTCCATATGCATGATTGAAGGCTTCCTATTTATTGCATGCATCCTACAAGTCTTATAAGATACTCTTTCTAGTCTCCAAAGCACAGCTGCCTCCAAACACTTATAATATGTGAAACCATTGTCCTCATTTGCTCATTGTTCCATGCTGTTCTTCGTCATCTTTTTATTTTCAAGACTAGGACTGCTCTTGCCAAACATCAGGCATTTGCTATGCTTCGCCCCCCCCCCCCCATTTGAAAATGACCTTCCTCCCTCACTAAGGGCTAAACTATCCTCATCAGTCTCTCATTCAGTGAAGGCATTTCTTCTTCTCTGGCTTTCCATGCTGAGAACACCTCTGAATAATTAATTATTAAGTGCAAAACCCTGCAAGACTTCCTCCCACAGACACACAAGTCGACACTAACTTACTGTTTTCAAACTTGCATCGAAACTTTGTTTGAAACCAAGATGTCGGCTTGTATGGGATTCAACTTCATGTACAAAGCCTCTGGATTTGACTGAACACAAACACACAAAAAGATAATTTTTAAAGAAGAACTTAGTATTTTTCTTATGGTTGAACATTATACAAAATGTTGACTCTTGAATGCGGAACACCTACAAGTCTGTTCGCAAGGATAAGGAATCGGACAATGATGTCATTCACTGACAAATAAACCTAATATTTAAATTGTACATAGCATTCAGTGCAACGTTTATAAATTTTATCTTCCTCGCTGCCACGTCTCCGGCTATGTGTCGGATGCACTACACTGGTTCCCCTTCAAGCAGTGGATCTTGTATTGAAGCATTGCTTTGAATAGAGCTATAATCTATAAATAAATAGGATGAACTAAGGAAGAAAAACTTAATTAGTAACTGACAGTTTTTCTAAAGCATGCATTTAATTAACAAAAGAATTACACTTGGTGGCTTTTGAAATAAGGTGAGAATGGTTGGATAAACAATTTCCTCACAAATCAAACAACATATGAACGAATTACATACTGGGAACATATATATAAAATCTCACCATAAAAAGCTCGTACAGAGAGTCCCCCATGGCTTCATGCACTTGCTCATCGACAATTGGAAAGCTCTGACAGAATTGCTGAATCACAAAAGCAGAACAAAATAATCACAAATTGTACACATGTATGTATATGTCATTCAGTGCAGCATTCATTCATGTTCAAGTACAATAAACTGGGGCACAGCAGGCTGAGTTGCCTAGTTAACCCCTCCAGACGACCCCTAGAACTCCTTGGATGTGCTCTGTCTTATGTATCATCATGTGCACACCTCCTTGACTTTGGAAGGGCAATATCAACTGCAGAGACATTGCATTGTATTGTATTATAATTATGATGATCACATGCCCTACGATAATGTGCATCAGCAATCTAAAAACATCTGAACATCAGCTCCTACCATACATCACTTGATATCAATTACAATCTTCAATTCACAGCTTGAAAGTGTGCTGTAGCAAACGCGATAAATAAAATTTTAAAAAATCACCTGCATTGTATTTACATTTGGATTGGGTAAAAATACATCAGTGGTTGAATTAAATCTCTGCATGACTCGATTTGAAAGGAAAGAACAGACTGCAGACAATGTGAATAGTGGTAGCAATTGTTGCAAATGCTGCATTGTTAACGACGACTTAACTTAATCAAAGTTGGCTGGGAGAGATTCAAGCCTGAATAAGTCATTATTATCAATACGCAAAGTTAAAATAAGTCAGAAAAGGATGATCTTTCCCAACTGTCTAAGAGAATATGATCGATAAAATGAAGACTAAAACAGTTAAGACCAGTTTCAAAATACCTCGAGAGTCATGGAGGCTTGTCGTTGGCTGTCCGCATGATCCACGTTGCCCATAGCAAACATGAGATTTGATATAACAGGAAGCTGAAAAAAATATAATTCCACTGTAATTATTACCAAACTTTCTTATTCAGTTCAAAAGTATGTTGTATTGCATTGTATTGTATCTATAAATTGTAAAGCGTCTCTCACAATGCGCACCAATCAGAGGCGCTCCCCGAGTGAAAGATCCCAGAGAAAAGAAAGTATGGTAGTTTTGAAACAAAAAAATATGTGATTCAAGTACCAGTTAATAAAGAAGTACACATTGATCAATGGAAAAGCTTTAAAATAATGTCTATTAAATAGATTCACTTCCAGTTTAATATTTACACCCTACACATTATTACAGCATATAAACTAACTTCTAAATACACATAAAGTGCTCAATAATGCTCAATAAAAAAAATTGATTGATTGATGCTTTACATCATGGTTTGAGCATCTCTGAATAGTTTGTTTTGTAAGAAGCACTACATAACTTGAAAGAATAAATATATGAAACACAAAAGAAGTCGAGAAGTCTGAAAGATACAGCAGTTTCGTTAACAATACCTGCAGAAATTCTTCGGCAATGAGAGGAGATCTATTAATCAAAATTCTACAAACAAGACATATACAAAAATTATACATTCTAAGTTATATTTAGCGGGGTACTTTTTCATATTTATATTTTTTATATTTTATATTTAGCAGTGGTAAAGATCTCACCCAATCAATTCACTGACAAATAAGAGTGTCGAGGTCATATATATATATATACGGTCGCTAAATATTATAAAATCTGAGTACATTTACATTTACTTTACTTTAAGAACATGGGGCTTTGAAAAAAACAACAACAGAAACACATTGACCGTAAGACAGTTTGTGGAGCACAGTGGTGTGGTGTGTATGTTCATTGCCTTGCAGCCGGAGGGTTGCAAGTTCGAATCCACCTCAAGTCGCCTCGTAGAAATCTTGGGCAAGTACTTTACTCGCAATTGCTCAATGCTTTGGCGTGAAACTCTGATTCAGGGTCCACGCTGTAGTCGGGAGCGCTTCTGAATAGAAATCTTGAAGGGGTGCTATAACAAGTGCACATGCATACATACATACATACATACATACATACATACATACATAGAAATGGCCATGGACTATATATATATAGAGTAGAGGTTTACCCAATGGTCTTTGCAGCAGCGGCTTGTTGAAGTAAGACGGGAAGTGGACCAGACATATTCTCAGCCGCAATATCTTAAATAACCACACAAAAAAATAATTAAAAGTCAGTTAATTTCCATAATCCTATCTTCCATTAAGATTGGCAAACAAACAGAAACCTTTAAATAAACTGGCAATTAATCAAATTGATGTTACAATGGTACACTATTATAACTACACTGGAATCTTATAACACTGCTGTCTTTTGGATCGATATCGCATCATAGACCTTATGCTAAGGTCTGGTCATAAAAGGTGGATTGAATAAGAAAATTCAGTCAAACAGACCATCGAGAATTTCTGGTCGATTGATTAAGTCTTCTTTCGTTGGTCGCATCAGCTTCACAAGACCTTGCAACAAGAGACTCTGAACATCATAATCCATCAACAACTGGATCATTTCGATTGCTGCATGAAATAAAAAACAAAAACACAGGCACAGCATGAATATTCATGAGACTCTGAACGTCGTAATCCATCAACAGTTGGATCATTTCGATTGCTGCATAAAATAAAAAACAAAAACACAGGCACAGCATGAATATTCATGAGACTCTGAACGTCGTAATCCATCAACAGTTGGATCATTTCGATTGCTGAATGAATGAAAAAAAACACAGGCACAGCATGAACATTCATGATGTCAGACTGTTTCACATTTTCACAACATGCAATAAATCAATAATACACTGTGCCCCATAAAAAAACACACCAAATTGTTTTGCAAATATCTCTAATACCTGATGACATATCAAGCTAAATATTTTCCAAATATTTCGAGGAGTGGACCAAGAATATGATTCCAAAATTTCATGAAATAAAGTTGAACGGATAAAAAGATATGAATATTTAAACTTCATATACCGAAATTGCAGTTTACAAGCAATTTTCTGTCAGATTCAATAAAAAGTAAGCCAAACAATTTTTTTTACATCTCTGATGTCTGATGAGTAATCATAAAAACTTTCTCCATATATTTAGGGAATTGAACCAACAATAGGATTCCAAAATTTCATGTCATAAATGTAAAGGGATAGAAAGATATGGATATTTCAACTTCATCACCCGAAATTTCAGTTTTCAGCAAGTCTGTTATTGTGTAGACTTCATTTCTCCCACATTATGGCCTCCGAACAGTCCAGATTTGAATCCTGTCGACTATAAAATGTGGAGCGTGATGCAAGATCGAGCCTACCAGACAACAATCCATGATATAAACGATCTGAAGCAACGCTTGTTGGAAGTGCGGGATGGCCTGAACCAGAGGATAATCGACGTTGCTGTTGCCATTGCAATGGCGCCAGCGCCCTCAGGCTTGCGTGCAAGCAGGAGGGGGACATTTTGAGCATCTTATTTAATTAAATTATCAAACCATACTGTTGGGGTCATATTGTTAGTTCAATTCTCTACATATCTGGAAAATGTTAGAATGATTAATCATCAGGCATTGGAGATAATAGGGAAACAGTTTATCGAATCTGACAGAAAATTGCTTGTAAACTGCAATTTCGGTATATGAAGTTTAAATATTCATATCTTTTTATCCGCTCAACATTATTTCATGAAATGTTGGAATCATTTTCTCGGTCCACTTCTCTAAATATTTGGAAAATTTTAGCTTGATATGTCATCAGGTATTAGAGATATTTGCAAAACAATTTGGTGTTTTTTTTATGGGGCACAGTGTAGATCCTGAAGAGACTGGAATGGTAGGTCAGCTCTTCTCCTTTGGAGTCTGACACAAATAAATAACATTTGACTCTCAGTAGTCAACAAATGCATCAGACACTTTAACCCTTTACCAACCAAAGTGTAGTAAATGGTATGGGAAAATCCTGCACCCTACATCGGTAAAGGGTTAAGATGTGTGCAAAGGACTTGCAGGCTCATCGTCCCTAGACAGATGCGCTATCTCAAAAAGGCTTGAAGATGCATGCATGCCCACATTCACGCACACTGCATTTCCAGGCAAGTTTTCAAACCAATGTACGTCCAAAAAGTGTTACACCATGTGGTCGTAAGTTTGTAGCCAAGATGTCATTTCTACAGAGAATTTCTGCTTTTAGCCATGAACTGTTTAATGCAGTGCCACGGAAAAGGACTACCGTATTTTAGCGAATATATCACGCACCCCGGTATAACACGCACGCGAATATAACACGCTAGTTTTTGCGATTTCAGTAAAAAATGAATTATATACCACGCACCAGAGTATAAGACGCAACCATTTCATGTGACAATCAACACGTTGGACGGACGCATGCGCTAACGTTAGGCTAATGCTACTCTACCGTATATGATTTGTCACCGGATATGGTCATAACTTTATAGAATACCAAAGTTAAAATAATCTCTTTGATTAAAATAACTAAAAAATGAAGAATCTTTATAAAATATTAACAATTAAAAAAATATTCTATTTACAACTCAAAACCTGTAAGCAGTACTGACCTTGTTCCTCCTTCTTTACGTTCAGTCGTTCACAGAGTAAGGTCTCCGCAGGTGGTAGATTAATCTTATAGCGCTTGTACAGTGACTTAATTAAAGGAAGGCTTCGATATTAGCCGATTGTATTGTGTAAGCGTTAATTAATAATTTATATTTCCTTTGATTGTGTCCGCCATTCTAAAACGACCGTAGAACAAGTTTGAAGAAAGTGAGGCTTGGAGATAGGCAGGTTCGAACAAAGAGCTACGATTGTAGCCGTCTTTCCTTTGACTATGGTCGGAACGGTACCTGCTTTGAGTCTTTGATGTAGGCCTAAATAGGCTTTAGAAACAACTCAACAAATAGAGCTGTTTTGTTTGCCTTTCACTAGCTTCTGACCGGGCAATTATCGTGTATGTTGTTTGCTGTAGTAGAAAGGTAGAAACATTTGTTTGATCTCTCCCGCCCATTATCTACACTGAACAGAATTTACAAATTTGATTGTTGCCGGCCATTCGAAAAGGAACGTAGAACGAGTTTAGAGAAAGTTAAGATGGGAGATAGGCATGTTAGAACAGCTACCAGTACAATTGTTTGTCTTTCCTTTCACTCTGTTCGGACCATTTAGGCCTACCGGCACCTGGGCCTAATTTGAAAGAACCGATCGAGCCTTTGATGTATATAGGCTCAAACAAGCGGAGCTATTTGTGCATGTCTTTCCTTAGCTCTTTGATCGGCCAATTACGTACCTGTTGATTACTGTAGCGGAAAGATCGAAGTTAAATAAACCGTTATCGTATGATTCTAACCATAGTCGATTCCACTGGCAATATTTACTGTACGCTTTGTTTGATCTCTCTCACCCACAACCTACGCTGAACTTAACGCCGTGCGAGCGATAATAGCTAGATATTTCTGATTCTGAAAATGTACGGACGATTGCGGTAAATTGATTAATTTCTTTATAAATACATTAACTGTAGGCTAGTCACAATTTAACGCTGTGCGAACGATATTAGCTAGGTATTTCTGAACATTCACGGACGATTACGGTAAATAGATTTTAGACCTTATTATTATGGTCGATGAACTAGACTATTTCTTAACAGATATGCGCTACATAAATTCTAGGCTAGTCACATGTTAACGTTGTGCGAACGATAATACAGTAATCAAAGTCTGCGTGTAATTATTTGTTTATTGTGCGTTTCGAATGAAATAGCCTATTTAGAATTATTCGTCTATAGTCTATACGGTACTATTTAACTTTTATAACTATGAGAGGTCGAATTGTGATGTTTTGGAACATTGAACGGTAACTTTGTGCGGTTTGCAATATTCGCTGATTTTTCATGATAATTTTACTGTAATAAACGATTAATAGTACTGTTGTCGAACTTATTGTCTATAATCGATTTAATTAGGATTGCATGCCTCCATATTGTATGTACACGAAACTCAATTCATATTTATAGCATTTAGTGGTAACTTTACGCGGTTTCTAGTATTGACTGATATTTACATGATAATAGAACGGTAATCACCGAATTCGTTCATACATTTTTAAATTTGTACATTGCACCTTCAAGAAACTTACTAAGCTGCGTTCCCAGCCAATTCATGGCAACACAAATTAGATTTCAACAACTAACTTGTTAAATAAATTGACATTATTTATAGGGGCAGGCGCATCAAATAGGTGAATACTACTCGGACTTAATTTTTAATTCATTTCGCCGACGTCCATGCCTTCGTATTATATGTTTAAGAAACTTTCTGGTAGTTTTTGACCATCACCTGAAAATAATATGGTACAAAATTTGGCTGTGTAAAAAATAATTTGTATAACACGCCCCCGAGTATACCACGCGGTTGGGGTGCGTGGTTTGTAAAACTTTGTATAACCCGCGTGTTATATTCGCTAAAATACGGTATTGACAACATGCAAGCTATGGGAGCCCTTGCATTCATTGGCCCTGCACTGTGGAACCAGCTTAATCATTTGACACATTTTCCTTATTAACTGGTCGGCTCAGACTCGGCTGAGTGCCTCTTGTTAACATCTCAAGGTCACTTTTCCTCTCTTAGTCTCACGCACTGAGAGCGCCTCTGATTGGTGTGCACTGCATGAGGTGCTATATAAATTTATCGTTACAATACGATACGATACAACAGTGCATAGCAGTTGCTACCTTCAAACTGAACTTCGGGATGTAGAGTCTTGAGTAGGTTGAGAAGAGGGTCAACGATATTCATATGAGCTGTTCCAACGATAGGCTAACAACAGAAACAAATATCTACAGGCATTCTTCATTTGACCTGCCGCACATTTTTTGTGATAATTCAGTGAATGATGCCCAGAAACAAACAAGGTCTATCAAAGTCATACGTGACACCTGAACATTTACTCCTCTAAACAAATCATAGAAATAGCTACATTCAACAGAGCATCCACTGGTAAAAGCAAGAGATTAACAAGAACCATAAACCCGTCAAAAAGATCAGAAAAAAGTTAATATGAAAATCATTATAAAAAATACGACGCATCTTCCAATTTAATGCAGCAACTAATGAATCTAATTTGTACTCCACACCATGAAATTTGTATGTGCACTTGTTATAGCGCCCCTTCAAGATCTCTTTATTCAGAGGCGCTCCCGAATGCAGAGCGGACACTGCATCGGAGTTTCACGCCGAAGCGATGAGCAATTGTGAGTGAAGGACTTGCCCAAGGTCCTTACGCGGCGAGGTGGATTCGAACCTTGAACCTTCCTGCTCCAAGGCAACGACGCCACCGCTACACCACCACGACCCACAAAATTATATGCAGCATGAATAATGCATTTTAATGAATCCATAATGCACAATGCAATCATATAAAAGACCACTGTATCATAATTTTTATGAAAGACGCTTTGGTGCGCACACCTGTACAATGCGCAGCGTCTGTGCAGCCATCTGCTGGGCCTTTGGTGAACTGCATGGAAGGAGGGCAATGAGACCCTTGTAGACCTGACCCTGGAACTTCACGTTACCCTCAGCCAACATCTGCAGCAGGTAACGCGCCCTCTCCTGTGTCACCTCTGACCTCGACTTCGCAAGGCATTCCGCAACTGATCGAATTCCTGACGAAGAAAAATGTAGAAACAAGAGTCCATTTGACCAAACAGACAGAATGTGCAGTGTGCAGAAGACTGCTGAATCTGACAAGTGCTGATCAATAAACCTACTCGTCATTGAGTAAATTTCCTGTTCATTGTATTTGTTTGTAATTTAAGAAAACTAACCAGCTGCAACAATCCAATGGTTGAGACGGTGCAACACAATGCTCTCTAATGGTCGACCTTCTATGGTTGGTTTCCAATGGCTGGTCTCTAATGGTCGGCCTCCAGTCAATATCCAATCCCTAATTGTTCGTATGTATTTGTTTGTATGTGCACTTCTTATAGCGCCACCTCAAGCTCTCTCTACTCAGAGGTGCTCCCGAATGCAGAGCGGACACTGCATCGGAGTTTCACACTGAAGCGCTGAGCAATTATTGGGAGTGAAGGACTTGCCCAAGGTCCTTATGCGGCAAGGTGAATTCGAACCTCGAACCTTCCGGCTCCAAGGCAACGACGCCACCACTACACCACCGCGTGGATATACATTGGCCAATCTTCATTGGCCCATGTCCAATGGGTGATCTCTAATGGGTGATCACAAAGATGAACTAGCCAACAAAAATTCAGAATTGAAGATAGAGTAGCTTGGTTTGCTAAGTGTCTTCCAACAAGCATAAAACACCGCCTGCCATCTATAATACAATCACAAAATGACCGAATTTTAAGAAGTCTCTAGAGCATATTCATAAAAGCATCGTTACATTGCATAAAACACTCCAATGGCTAAGAAAGATCAGTAACTATTCGAAAGTCTTATTATAGTACACAGCTAACTAAAAATTTGTAAGTCCATAAATGCTTTGATAGTCTCTGATGATGATGGTGCTCTGACCGTAGGCAGGTTCATTGGCTTTACGCCCCTGGAGATGAGATGAGTGAGGTGGTTTCCCGTTGCCTTCCCACAGACAATGATGGGTAAGCAATTTGCCTAAGGTCGCTCCGCAGCAGCTTGCGCCCCTGCGTCCCACACGTGCTAGCCCAAGATAATCTAAATCTCTGAATGTCAACTCCTAGCCCGGGATTTGAACCGCAGTCCGTTGCAACGAACAGACGAATGCCACTCTCGCGTAACGGTGTAGCTAACTAGGCCAGTCTTTGATACAGTAAGGTAAAAAAAGTAGAGTTTGACAAAAAAGTAGAATAGAGCAGGAACTGGAGTAGATCATGTGCTTACCATAGCCTTCACAGATCAACTCCTTGTACTGTCTTCCAGCATTTGCGACGCAGGTCAAGACCTGGAGGGCTTCAGCCTTGTCAGCTTCACGTGCCTGCTTCACGCCAAGAATCTCTAAGATGGTCATCACACCTCCAACTTCAAGAAACTCCTTCAGGAATTTATGCCTGTAGAAATAGAAAGAAGAGAAATTGGAATCCAATGCAAACAAGGTTCACTAAATACTTGGAACAGAACAAACAATGCCAAGAAAGACAATGCAACTGAAGACAGCATTGTCTGCTACAGCAAAATTTTACATCACCCAGATTCACCCTGAATCAATAAAATGATGTAAGTAAGCCGGTAAATAACTGTTGTCATAAAATCAAAAGTTCTGCTCAGGTATTACATGATATGGAACAGTTCCGCAGAGGTATAAAACAGAAGCAAATGCAACTGATGGACATTTACTGTATGACTACCTGTTATTCCGAACACATCTGTTCACAAGACTTAAGGGAATGCCTCTGAGAAGTTTCTTGAAGGGGAGCTATATAAATGCTCTGAATGAATGAACATAGATCTAACAACAGACATCAGAGAAGAGTGTCCTCTCTTGAGAAGAGAATACTTGTCCTCAAGACGAGGTGGCAAGAGCTCAACATCAACTTGACAAATATGCTCTTCTACAGTCTAAGTTTCAAAAACTGTCATCTGCGAGCACTTCGAAATGCTGCAGTTAGCTGATGCTGAATTATCAGCACGTACTTAGCTTAGTACTTAGTCCTTCTTAGCTTAGTACTTAGTCATTCTTAGCTTAGTACTTAGTCATTCTTAGCTTAGTACTTAGTCATTCTTAGCTTAGTACTTAGTCCTTCTTAGCTTAGTACTTAGTCATTCTTAGCTTAGTGCTTAGTCACTCTTAGCTTAGTACTTAGTCCTTCTTAGCTTAGTACTTAGTCCTTCTTAGCTTAGTACTTAGTCATTCTTAGCTTAGTACTTAGTCCTTTTTAGCTTAGTACTTAGTCCTTATTCGCTTAGTACTTAGTCCTTCTTAGCTTAGTACTTAGTCCTTCCTATGCAAGACTGCACATCGGGCAATGCACTTCACTGTTGCATGGTTCTTCTCGAGAACATCAACACCAATTATATATTCAGAGAAATGAAAATGCTTAGTGCTCACTGCCATCAGCTAACTACACAACTGCATCAATTGGGCAAAACTTCTAACGGCTCATTGGAAAGAAAAACAAATCAGCCACGCCTTATTTTCTATGCATCAGAAAACCTGCAACTCAGCTGTGTTTATTTTGATTGCCAGTGACGTGAAGCAATGTTCACTGTCATTATAATATGTCTGCTCTATGCAGACTAAAAAGATAACTTTGACGCGTGGAAGGAACAAGGCCAGCGCCAAAGAGCAGGACTGAGCCGAGGTGCAGACTTGGCGCCACTAATCATTTCCAGTGGTTGATAAAAAGTGCTATTCTGGTTCCCTGAGTGCACACACACACGCACGCACGCACGCACACACACACACACACACACACAAAAAAAACTCCAAAGGAAAACACAAAACAGGAAGCTTTAGCAAATCAGAGTCCATTCTCAACAGAGCGACTTTTGTGTCCACAAATCAGCTCTAATCTTCTAATAGTCCTCTAGGGCGTGTGTGATTATCAAATACCACAGCCAGAAGAATTCGCAGAGAAATCTCACGGCATGCACGAAGTAAGACGTGATCCAGAAAAAAGAATCCATGGAATTTGGATAATTCTTATCAGACAACCATTCAACAGTCATAAACAAATTAGCCCCAGACCAACTTCTGCCAGTTTCTTAAGTCTTGGAAGTAACAACAATATCAATAGCAAAATAACAACAACGCAAGCAATGCAAGCACAGAAACATTCAACAATAAAAACACGACAATAACAACAACAGCAATGCAAATGAACATCACCACAACAATATCTCATGCACAATCCATAGGTTAAGGGTCAGACGAAAAATAAAAAGATAGTACCATTCTGTGACCTACTACACAACTGACAAGAACAGCCGTACATATAGATCTGTTACCAATTTGTTATGGGAGCTAAATATATAGTATCCTGTAAAATATTACATGTGCATGTATACAGAATAAACACGATTCGAATTATCTTTAAAATGAATTGCTGTTTTAAAAAAAACAAAGTGCAGAATAAATAATGTCAGAACAAATGAGAATTATATGATCTTGCTTATTCAGTGACTTCAGACCTACCCACTGGAAGCTGAGAGGAATATTTCCAAGGCCTGCAGTTGTTCATAGACACACGTTCCAATCATATATCTGCAGCGTTCAAATTCAGGAATTCAAACACAATAAATAGTTACCTGGTAGGCGGACTGACACAAATTTTACAACCTAAAAGAACTATAGGGAACCTACCGAAAATGATAAATCTGAAGACAATGTAGTTTTTGTCAAAACACAGAAGAATTAGTAAATGACAAATCACATGTGGACCTTGGAACATAAAGGATTTCCAGCCACAGTACACTGAAATCATCAAGCTTTACATGATACTTCTAACTTTCATAAACAGGATTCAAATCAAAAATCACTTTTCATCCACGAATCTGCTTATCTGTCTGTCAGTCTCTGTCTATTTCTGTCTGTCTTTGTCTGTCTCTGTCTGTCTGTTTGATTCTGTCTGTCTGCCTGTCTGTCTCTCTTGCATCATTAAGGCACCAACTCAAAACGTTTTACTTCAGTTACTCATCCTTCTATATGCATTTTGTCTATGGTCAAACTCCAATTCAGTCTGAAGCCTAATCTTACCAGGAAAAATTATTTTATTAGTACTATTATCATAAAAAATAATAATATAGGCACCTGTTGCATAGCACCATTAATAAACATGCAGTACCAATAAATTCGCAAACCAAAAGCACCATTATATTATATTATGAAGTTCTTCAAGGACCCTGACAAATTTACAGATATAAGCAACATTACTGAACACACAAACATGCCAATTAATTTTCACATATATATATATATATATTTCAAAAGAAGTCGCTGCCAAGGATACGTGAGCCGCAGCCAGGCCAAGAGACGAGCAAGGAAGAGGCTGGCAGCATCTGCAAACTCCGCATCCAGCTCAGGCGCCGTCTTATTGTAGTTCTGAGCGATGAAGTCTTGCAGCAGCCTTCGACGAATCGACTTCGATCCAGAGTCCCACTCATGAAGCAGCTGCATCAGCTTAGATACGGAGACAGAATGTTGCGATGAACTCATTGTTGCCACGGTTTCCAAGTGATCGCAACAAATACCTAAACGAATAAATTCTTGTTGAATAAAAAGCTTTAATAAAACCCAGTTTCACAAAGTATCAATGATATTTAAGGCACATAATATACTATTATTAATTCTTGTAATTTATTTCTATACTTGTTAAAGAAGAAGGAACCAATGTTCATACTTTCTTCAAGAACAAAAGAAGAAATGAACTATAAGTAAAAATAATGAACAAAATAATACTAACAGACACGCAACAATTAGTACAGCACAATTCCATATGTTTTAATAAATATAATAATAGTTATACCATGAATAAGTCTCAGAGCTAACTCACTTGAAACAGTTGAAGAATAGATAACACAAGCTGAACACGTCTCAGTAAATCATTGAATGAGGTGTACTCAAGCCATTTATATAGCGGCTTTCGAAGGCACAAATAGACAAAACAAATCCCCGGCAGGCTGCCACCTCTGTCGCCACCCGTTCTCTAATTGATAACATCAACTACACATGTGGGTTATCTTACATGAAGGGGCCATCTCAGAACCAAGAACTCAACAACACATGCTGAGATTTGTTATTGCCGTTTGTTCATTCGAAAGTCGCAATGTAAATGGCGTCAACTTCAACATTCGACTCCAAAAAAGTTTTGACACAACCATGACCAAATATTTATCGACATTTTAAAGTGCCCTTTGAATAGAAACACAGCATCAGGTTCCAAACTAGTGCAATATAATTATGGATGCATAGTTGCATGTATACTATATATACAAATTATACAATATACATATCTAAATAATACATAGTATACATTTTATATACTGTACATACTCACAGGCAAGCATATATTATTATAACCATAACCATAACCACAATTTTTATTACTTTAAATGACAGGAATTAACAACTTTAGCTTCTTCTTACACACAACAGATTTAGAAGCTACAAAAAGCAAAAGGAGAGAATCCTTACATATATATAATATATATACATTATATATACTTTGATTACTGTGAAGAAACCAAGGATAATTAAGACTGCAGCTTTCAAAATAGTCATTAAAAGCATCATCGTTCATGAGACTTAAACTGCAGTAGCGGAAACAACAGAACTTTCCATCATTGTGAGATGGTCCCTAAGTTGGTATTTACAAATCCACTCCAGTTCTCTGAATGAGAGACTGAGTGGGCCGAACCTGTGTAAAAGCACCTGCCAAGAGAAGCGGTGGGCGGCTGAAGACAGCCATACACCAATCCATCAATTCGTCAGCAATTACTCCGAGCCAATCAGACACCTGAGCGAGGGAAGGAAAAGTGAGCAAAAACTAACAAAGGAAGCCCACGGTAGCATTCTCTGAATGCCACTTTGAAACTCATAGGCTGCTGTTGAGATAACAAGAGTCTTGGGTACCAAGAAATGTCAATCAACCAAAACCAATGATACCTAATGCAACAATACAGCAGCAGCAGCAGCAGCAGCAGCAGCAGCAGCAAGACAGACTCCCCTCTGGTGAAGAACCCAGAAGAAAGGCTACTAAATCACTAGATATAAAAAACATAATGCACCAGATCCTAAATCATGTAACCTCTCAAAATAGCTACATAATCCTAGACGGACAAAATAAGAATCTGCACTGCAGAGCAATCTATTGGCACAGTTATCGCTTCTAAAATTACCACATACTTCATCTATCAACTGCTACTGCTTCGAGCCATTTAGGTCTATCAAAATTCTACGGAAAAACCTAAGATGACGTGCAGTTTTTGGAGAACAATGGCTGCTTCTTTGTATTCTCAGACAATACGGTTCCATTAGTCTTTATGCCCTAACTTCCTAACCTCTGACTTCCATATAAATTTCACATCAGCAATTCTGCACTCTCAAGCATATCGTCATAATTGTTCTTGGTACCAAGCACACATATATTTATCAATGATAAAATGTTTTTTACTTGTATTATAAAACAGGTCTGTGCACAGGCATCAGCAAGCACGAATCTTTGGCAGCAGTTGAAAAATGTTGTGAGGCTTTAATATACATTCCAAGAAATTTTCCTCCGTGTTTCTGAGCAAAGGTCTGACTTAGATTCCCAGAAACCTCTGGAAATTGTTGGTTTCTTAAAAAAATAATTTGAATTAGTTATAGCCTAGCGTTGGAAGTGTAACATAGGTATCTATGGCAAAGCAAAGTTCCATGTGTGCTGGGCAGTGTTTAATTTAAATGTGGTTCCCTTACAGTGCAAGCATTACTACCTCAGAGTTTACCCAGGGTATATAGCCCTCCCCTCACTACACACACTTAAATGGGTAAGTATCACTGCATGCACTACCCCAAGTACAGTCACAGATTCTGTTAACCAAGTATGTATCGTTGTACACAGGTTTCATAGCTTCCTGGTAGGTAACCTGATAGAGTGCCAGAGTCAATGCCTCTTCTTGCAGATCGTAATAAAACGCCTGTTAACACATGAAGAATAAAACTAAGGCAGATCACCAACTGGCAGTAAAGTGTTGTTGCATGTTTACATTACAGTAGCCATATAAAATCCATCTGCCATGCACTGCAAGTGAAAGCCATTAGAGATCACCATGGTAACAATTTCTTAAATCAAATCCAACCATTTCTGTAATTTCTCTCACCATAATGCACCAGTCTTCACTTCAAATATATCGTTTCATTTTGCGATGCATCTCACATCTAACATTTTAAAAATATTTTCCCAGCCAGTTGCATCTAAAATAGCCATATCTGTTTCCTATGCTCAGTAGCATGTCTCATTGATTAAATACACAAATTCAGTCATGTTTCAAATTGCATGCTGAAAATTCTGTGATGGTTCCCTGTCCATCAGCGAATTGAATACAGAGTAGCTTCCTTAATATGGCGATGCCAGCAATGTCATGCTTCAACTTACTTACTTGATCTTGCCAGCTCGTGTCAGGTACTCGGACTAGTGACACTAGTCGATCCCTACGCTCAGTGGGAAGTATTGTTGAACTCATGAACTGGCTGCCCAATGAGCAAAGAATTCAGTTCAGAATTCTGTTTGACATTGTTAGAGTTACTACCATCGCAAGACTACTTTATGCCTCCTCTGTTTGGTGGGGATTTGCATTGCACTAAACTGCACTTAGCTGCCAAGTTTGATCAATGGCTTGCTCAAAGCATTGAAATTCACTGTCCAGGTCTTCATCATCGTGTATCTATTCTAATTTCTAATTCAACTGACTAAGGCAAGACACTGAGAGAATTTATCGATCAAACAGTTTCACGTATACAATTCAAATTGTTTGCATGCATTTTCACTTTACAAACAAATAATAAAAGTAAACAAATACTTTAAGATACAAACTTGAATTGTTGTGAACTACTCTGTTGTCACTGGTCAACAGGTTGCCAGGCCGCCATTTTATATTTCGCAATCTTCATGTAGCTCCGTAATTTATACTCAAGTGGAAATGTAGTTCACTCACAGTATAATAATTCAAGCCATAGTTTCTTAATTTCATGGAACCATAGAACTTGCCGGTACATTTTTATAAGAGAATACCAGATTCAGAGGTTTCAAGTTTTGAATAGGATTTCGTGATGATAACGCTAATAAAGATTATTATAGGCCTATGATTCAGAAGTCTGACAATGCGATGAAACAAAAAACTGTGGTAAAAATTATAGGTTAGTGCTCCATGTCTTAGATTTAGAAGTTCAGGACAAGCTTGTTCGTTCGCATTGCAATATTTAGCCTAATAGGAGATCGCCAGAGGTTTATAACGGGTAAGTTTGCAAATATAAACGATCATACGCTAGGTGTCACCCGTAATATTGGCGCCATCTAGTGTATGGTCTTTTATTGCTGTTGATAACCAAGAGAAGCTAGCCTACATTTCTGTTTTGTTAAAACACAAACTCCGCCACTGTTCGCATTCTCACAGTGCCAGTCCCAAGCCTGGATAAAGGAGGAGGGACACTAATCATCCTTGAAATGGCGTTGTCGTTAAACAACAAGTTGTTTGTTTAATTTGAGTCACAGGAAAGATCGACGATTGGCTTAATTCGCACTCTTCCTTAGGTCTACTTTTTATAGTCTTGGGACTGACACTATAATTTATATCACTTGTTCAACTTCCTCGCTTGTTCTACACCTCTGCTTTCAGGTTTGACCGCCTTCATTTTGGCTCCCTGGGCCTAATTGCTGGCTGAGTCGCTTCTACTCAAGCCTGTATACTTGCTCACGGTCATAGGCGTAGGGGACATTTCAGGAGTGGGGGGCGGGGGGGGCAAAAGTTTAACTTTTGCCCGAAAAATCTGACGACTCTTTTGTCGCCTGGCCGAAAATTCCCGTAACTTTTTACTTTTTCCTTTTTCCGCTCGAAAAAAATCTGACGACCTTTTTTTTAGTCGTCCGGTCGAAATTGCCCGAAGATTTCCGTTACTTTTCCGCCCGAAAAATCTGACGACTTTTTTTAGTCGTCCGGTCCAAATTCCGAAATTTCTTAATTTCCTTATACATTTTTTTTACTTTTCCCGGACTGCTTGCCCGAAAAACCAGACTTTCCCGGAATTTGGGGGGCAATTTTGCCCCCTCTGGACCCCTGTCTCCTACGCCTATGCTCACGGTCTCTTTCACTCGTTGTAGGCCTACCCCCAAGCAAGGACACATATGTGACTTTGACAACCCCTTGTTCGTTTGGTTTCATTGACCTGGCACAACGGGAACCAGCTCCCTTCTACATTGCTTGGAGTTCACACACACATACACACACAAACTCACACACACACACACACACACACACACACACACACACACACACACAAACACACACACACATACCATAGGCGCAACCACCCTATGGGACCCACGGGGCGCGTCCCCCACAATTGAGTGTTCTCCCAGATAACCACCCACGTAGGGGCGACATCGGTAACACGTCGAGAAACCCATCAGTTTATGACGTCTATACTACGTGTTTCCGTTCAGCGGCTGCTCAGATATCCGGCGAGTTTTGGCGACATCGTATTGACGAGTTTTGGCTACGTCATAATGACGTCGGCTTTCGATATCTCTCCTACGTGTTATGGCGACATCGTAATGACGTCGGCCTTCGATATCTATCCTACGTGTTTTGGCGACATCGTAATGACGTCGGCCTTCGATATCTATCCTACGTGTTTTGGCGACATCGTAATGACGTCGGCCTTCGATATCTATCCTACGTGTTTTGGCGACATCGTAATGACGTCGGCCTTCGATATCTATCCTACGTGTTTTGGCGACATCGTAATGACGTCGGCCTTCGATATCTATCCTACGTGTTTTGGCGACATCGTAATGACGTCGGCCTTCGATATCTATCCTACGTGTTTTGGCGACATCGTAATGACGTCGGCCTTCGATATCTATCCTACGTGTTTTACTTGTCCAAGAATTGCATGATCCCAAATCTGAAACGATAACGAACCGACGGTCCGTTATCTTTTCGAACCATGCTCCACAGTCTGTTACAAAGTCCCATATCCAGACGTCCAGTGTCCAATGCCACAAATTAGGAAACCTGCAGATTTCATATCCTAGGCAAGAAGTGGCTAAACTACAAGACTCTAAACTATAATAGACTTCTGAAAACGTACATTTCAGCTTCTGCTTTCTTCTATTATGCAACTTGCTGTGGTTATCAACCATGACCTACAATTTAGGTTTTATTCAGTCTCAGTGCGATAAATGCAAGAGCACATAGGCCTATTATGCAATTTATGGAGTTCAAGAGATGTGATTTCAACTGGCTACCTAGCCGGAAAACCTCAAAGAAAACTTGAAGTGGGATTTTCCCAACATTGGAAATGGTACAAGTTATTAACTTTAGTCATCATATACAACAATCATTATTTTGGAAGCCAAGAACAGTATCTCATTCAAATGATGTTTAGCCATGGGACTCTGAACGGGTCTTATAGCCTTGCAGATTGATATAAAATAGTAGGTATCAAATCAGATGAAGAAAGCCAAAATTGCACTAATAGTTTAAACTAAACAGTCAATGAAAGAATCTACGCTATCTTAGCATCATGTAATCCTTCTATCTATACCATACCAAATAGGTTGTAATGTTGCAGTAATCTATTATATAGTGTTCTGTACCTTCATATGGTATGTATATAAAGTTTAATGAACACTATATAATACAGGGGTTCTCAAACTTTATTTTTATTGTACCCCCAAGTAAAAAAACGAATGGTGGCGTACCCCCAGAAAAGTCAGATCACAAACATGCCATTGCTATTTCCCCATTGCGGTGACAACTAAAAAGTCCTTTTAATCATTGTATGGTGTAGCCTATTAGAGTCGATTATCCTACACGAAGCAAAATTTAAAATATGCCCAAAGTTTTATTCATGCAATCATATCAACAAAAAAGGAAATTGGTTTATAATCCCTGCAAGAAAGAGCTAATCAAGAGCGCTATATTGCTGTGACTATTGACTATATTGACTAGCACAGATTTTAAACAAAAAAATTACCTGGTTTAATAAATATTTGTCAATTTCAAACTCAAATTTAACCCATATTTATTTTTGATAACAAAAATATATAGTCTAAAAACTAGTTTCAAACAGATATAATAACTATATGACTTGCTGAAAGGAATCACAAAATTTTAAAGCTGACCAGAAATTAATCCTTAGAGCAATTCATCTAATCTTTTTGAGCTCTATAATAGCATACGATGAGAATTGCTGCTTTGGTTCTTTCAACCATTTATACATTATTTTGTTTCAAATTTATAGTGACAGGCCTAAACATAGACACCTTGTATGCACTATAATAAAAGCTTATGTAGTATGTGAGTCTAACTCTAATCACATGTTGTGAAAGAAATTGGTCTAATAATTATGGCGATGCTGTTACATGAAGCAACGTTAAAAATCACTGCTAATCAAGGAAAAATGGACACAAAGTCCATAAACTCAAAGAAAAATTTATAATTCTGGAAATTTTCGCGTACCCCTTACCGGTGCGTGGCGTACCCCTAGGGGTACGCGTACCACAGTTTGAGAACCCCTGATATAATAGATTATTGTAGATCAGCATTTCCCAAGCTTTTCACATCCTAATATTTTCTTGCAGAATCAGATTTCAACATAACACAATAAAGCATGTAGTGTCTGAGAACTTGAGAAGTATACTAATATACATACATAAACACACACACTATAGGCCTAATTACACCATGCCTCAGCAGTGATGCAAAAATGGACACCCAATGGGTGAGGATCAAACATAAAAGACGACTGACGGTAGTTTCAAACATTCAGTACATTTTCAATACCTGTTTTAAATGTTGAATTCTGGTCAAATTTCTCAACAGATTTTTTTATCTACAACTTTTCCCAGAACCCTAGCTCACCCCGCGGAACCCCTGGTTCACACACAACTTACAAAGTCGTTCTGGCATGGAAACTTTACTAGGAAAGAGTGACAGTTTAAAATGTTCTTATCATTCAGTGTTCTTTATCTTAATATAAATATGGTCAGTTCATAGCATTCTTCATCTTGACTCGTTCACTGATCGTCAGTTGGAGATCTTGACCAAAGTGTCAATTGAAACGCCGGCCTAATACACAGCGTTGAGTACAGTTGTTTGGAGGTCGGACACAGAGAAGCCTTTTTTGTTCCGGTTCGCATTGTGTCCATTCGGCGCAACGGAGCCTGTGCTGCTTCGAGTTCTCCCGGGCTGCTTGACTGAAAAGGGTGTGCACTCTGCACCATCTTGCATCTCGGCGCATCCTTGTAAGCTATGTCCCGACCGTACTTCTCTATACAGCCAAAAGAAACACAAGAAATGTGTAAGAGGCAGCAAAGTCATTCATGGCGAAACACATGGCATAAGACATTTTTATCATGTACAGTTGTACACTCATGCTTGCAAAAATGCGGCCCTCCACTAGGAGAATCTCCATTAGTGGTGCTCGAGACATGAATGAAAAATGTTCAAATATACAGAATGACCTAGATCAGAGTTAGCCTACTATGTTAGAAATGCATAAATTTATTTTAAAAATCAAAATAACTATTTCTAGCTGCATTGCCCAAATAGAGCATTCACTCAGTTTTAATTTGGCATCTCACTTTCGTTTCTAGTTGAAATAGCTTAAATACAGCAGTTTAGACCTCGTTGGGTTAGCGTAAATCAAGACATTTTGAGGTTGAATGTCCAGTATCTCAGAAACCGATTGACCCAAAAATGGAAACTTTGGTTTTGACAGTTTGAAACTGGGTTCTACCATCTTGCTAAAGTTTATCAAAAATCAGAGATAATGATGCAAACTTTGATTAAAAACTGTTGATTTGACCTGGAATGACTAAGCTACCAATGCTAATAGAAAAAATTCACACATTTCTCATATCTATTTTCTTTAGTTGTGGCTGGGAGTGCTCCTAACTAGAATTTCTTGATGGCGTGCTATATAATTCCATGCTGACATTATCAATGTTTAGATTTGTTGCATTGAAAGTGAGAGTCGGTTTGCCGTGAAAACATCTATGCACAACGTAAATAGTGCCCCACAGTAATTACTATTCATGTTGTGCACAGATATGTGGTGAGTTCTGTACCTTGGAACCAGAGGGTTCCAGGTTCAAATCCATCTCAACCGCCGCACATGGACTGTGAGCAAGTCCTTCACTCGCAATTGCCCTTGCCCTGTAAAAAGTAAGTAAGTAAGTATATTCTTAAATATAACCAGCTGCCCAACAGCACTCAGGAGAAGAAGTATCCTATAATAAAATTCCCATGAGAGATCAAAAACTATCAAGAGTCTTCGGGAGCGCTTCTGAATCCGAGTAGAAAACTTGAAAGGTGAAATAAATAATCAAAGTTAGTTCATAGCCAAAGCAACCGACATATGCATGTTGTTGTTTTATGTTGTCCATTGCTTTTGGTTTTGGTGTGCGGATGTCCGCAAAGGAGGAGTGGGATGCAAGGTTGAAGAAGGACAAAAAGATTAGATGGGGTCCAAACTAAGGCATTTTCTGTGGTGTCCTTTATGGACGACCCCTTGCAACAGTAACATAACAAGATCAATAAAAAGAATAAAATCATAATTTTACAATAGAAATATAATATTGAAAGACTAACCATGAAGAACTTCATTAACTGCAGCGATTTGAAGCCGAGCTTGCCAATGATTCATCAGTAGGGCTTTGAGTTCGTTAACATAGTGGCGTTCATCTGTCCACCAATGAGCAAAAAATAATTATTAATTAACATGCAAAAATAAACCACAATATTACAATCAAAGTTATAGGCTTCCATTGCCTATGCTCCACCCACAGTACTATTTAACACAAACTAAATGATCATATCACCATGAGTAGATTGTTGTTGATAGAGGTGCTATATACTGACAATTAAATCCGTACATTAGTGGCATTTTTTTACATTCACAATCAAAGTCTGAATTTATTTAAAACTGCTACTGAAATGAAACAACCTATACAAGAATGTAAATATTAATAAAAAATTATTGCACAATGTAGAAAGAACAGCCCGATGTGTGATGGATGGAGGAGCTTGAGGAAGGTGATGGTGTGTGATAAATAATGATGGCGTAGACACTGAAACTGAATGGAATTCAGAAGGCAGATCATTCCAAAAGTGTTGTGTTCTGTTGGATATGGCTCGGTTGGAGAACTTGTGCTTACTTGTGACTGTGGTCGCGAGTGAGGCACATTAAGCAAGTTAGTGATTCCGTGTCAATTCAACAAAATTTGCAACCAAAATTGACAAGACCGACTCAGATTTACTTGAAATTTGGCACACTTGTTGGGCTATGTGAGACATGTAAAAGCCTGCAAAGAACTTTTTGGGTCAACTACTTCACGAGATACGGGTCGTCAAACTTTGACCCAAACCACTCGACCACGTTCCTCTGGACATCTCAGCTTGCATAAGAGCTGGAAAGGTGTTCTCGGTGTCATTATTCAGCTCTTTGGATAAACTATTTGAGCAGATCATCTATGACTGATTAAAAGTTTAACATGACCAATTGACCATATTTGACATTTTAGCACTTTGACCTTGACCATTTCGCCATCTTTTTAAAATCTGAAAAAATCCCACTTATTGGCTTAAGGGACTTGAACATCCTCTGAAAAAAATCAGAATGGGATCTATAGTGGTTCTCTCACTATATAATAATTTTGTCTATAATTCTGTTCAAATTTCAATGTTCAGTCGTCTGACATTGGAATCACTCATATGTTGAACTCGAACTTTGAGTTTTAAACAGTGATAGCTGATCTCCTCAAATAGTTCATACAAAGAGCTGAATAATGACACCAAGAACACCTTTCTAGCTCTTATACAAGCTGAGACACAGACGTCCAAAGAAACATTGTTGTGCGGTTTGGGTCAAAGTTTGACAACCTGTATCTCGGGAAGTAGTTGACCAAACAAAAATTTATTCACAAGTTTTTACATGTCTCAGGCCTAAAAAAAAAAATCTTGTGTTTCCGGTAACAGAGCTAAAAAAAATTGGGTAGGTAGGTCGGAAAATATTTTTATTTTGTAAAATATTTTTATGCAGTGACTATCCGAAAAAGTATACCCCACTAGTCTTTTTTGCACGCTGAAACAAAGTACGTGTTCTAAGCAAGTATAAACTGCCTATTTCCCCGACTGTCTGCACCTAAAACTGCTCTAGAAACAGTCCTATTAATTTCATTTTGTTGACTTCTCTTATGTTATGTCAATACAAATGTAAAAAAAAATTTTTTGGAAAAAAAAATTAATTTTTTTTTGGGAAAAAAAAAAATTTTGAAAAAAAATATTTTTTTTTATAAAATTTTTTTACAAAAATATTTGGGTCGCGGCCGTAAAAATGGGTCGGTCGGGTTACCGGAAACACAACACTTTTTTTTTTACGCCTCACGTAGCCCAACAAGTGTGCCAAATTTCAAGTAAATCTGAATCGGTCATGTCAATCATGTTGGTTAATTTGACATGGAATCACCCAAGTAGGTCTTTAATTCACCATGTGCAAATGCACATCAGTCATACAATGAAATACCCCAATTGAGGTAGATAAAATTATACATTATATCCAATTACACCTCAGAGAATATTTTAATTTTACATGGCAAGGTTTATTACGCTATTCATCTAAAATTGTCCCCAAATAGCTCTGCAAGCAGTGTGAAAGTAACAATCAGCCTACACTGCTTACAGCCACCTCAAGCACGTCTTGTAGCTGTTTTGTTCATTTTTGGTAGACTCGAATATTGTGTAAGAACCCGTACAGTGTATCCTCTATTGATTTTTTGCTTCAAATTCAATATAATCAATTTTAGCACTGCTGCAGCAAACAAATTTTAGAAGTGAGCAACATTAGCAAGACTTAAGTTCAGACCTAAATGGCATTAATAATTCAGAACTTTATACTTAGACAGCACACCATAACAAGTTTAATATGACAATAACAAATCCTGAATGGCATCAATAATTATTAAATCTATACTATGTCTACATAAAGAAACTAACACAGAAAAAAACTTGGCAAGCAACATTAATTTTGTCAATTAAATGCAAGAACCAGCTATTTGCAGTTGGAGATTATGCCAAAGGATCACATGTGACGAATAAAAAATGTGGAGATTTATGCATGGGACGATTATATTATATTCTATAACCAGTTTGTAATGAGTAATAACCAACTTGTGAATAAAGCTGAAACCGGCAACAATAGGTGAACATTGTTATTGGTACTTACACAATCATGATCGTTTAACTTCTTCTGCATCCACGAAACTCAATGAGTTCTGATCCCCTTAGCTGGACACGGCTTTGGCATCCACCACCACGGTAACGTACTGTGCGCAGTCACTCCATGATGACATTATCAATGTCTGCACTGGTACTCGTTGCTCTGCGAGTCGGTCAGTTTGCCCTGGCAGCATCTGTCCACAACATAAGTAATTCAATGCAAAGTTAATGAATAGGCATAGCTACTAATTATCACACACATCATAATATTATCACTTATCAGGCCATATGTCAGCATGCATATCAGCATGTAACAGATGCATTGCATTTGGCTGGAATGGTTCCAATAAAAGAACATTAAATCAATGTATATTACCGGTACCTAAATCATTCACTGTCAGCAACAAACAGGAATTTCACATTTGGTGCATGACAGCATGCATCCGTGATACATTTTGAAGAAAAATTTCTTTACAAATATTGCAGCTAGTAAAAAAACTTGCTAAAATGCCAATTACATCAAAAAACTGGAAATCATCATTATCCCCAATAAAAGTAGAAATCCACGCATTCCCAAAGCATAATATGCCAATATCAATATTATCGAAAGATAAATCAAGAAGTACTGCAGTGAATTACAGGGCCATTTTAAAATCCCAGGCACTCTTGCATTTGTAGGCCTAACTGTCAACTCTGTATTACAGCCAAACATGTTCACATTAATTATTTCTTCACATCACATCACTCATGTGTGACTTACTTTTTGACTTATGGCCCTTGCGAAGCTTGCGCCAGCATCAGCCTCTCCCATGGTTAATCTCATCCTCAAGCAGTCCTCCTCCACCATATTCATCCATCGCTTCCTCTCCTCTTCCTATGCACATACCTCTGGGTATCTTCCGCTCTGCACTCATGTGTACTGAAGTATAATCATTATTCATGAATGCAACCAGCTATGGCTTTAAATTTAAATTTGCAAAATTTTGTAATATTGATTAATGCATTGATTAAATATTTCTAGCTTTATGATTTTTGGTCTTAAAAATTGGCAACATTTTCTAATATTTCATAGGGCGAGTACAAACGGCATAAACAGTTTTGAATACGCCTCTGCTAAAATTTACGAACATATATGCTTATTAACATTTGACTTCACTGTCACAATGTCAGAAGTAATGCCTACAGAGTCGACCAAATGCCTAACAAAAGGAAACAGACCGGTGTCAAAAATGAACAGGTACGTCAGACTAAAGTGTTAGCCAATCAATCTGATCGGAAACTGATAGGTAGAGTAAAAGATTTAAAATTGAAGCATAATGATGTGCCTAGTGATCCAGCTGAATGGGAGATAACTACAGATTTCACAAGTTATTATGCAGAACTTCACAAAATTTGGAAATCTGATTTTCATTTAAATGGCAGGCATGTTTCTGGTGAAAAGATAAGACATGCAATCTCATTTTTCACAGTGCCTGATGGATAAGACTCATTTGAAGCTTTGCCTGCCACATGGCCAAAAAAGTTCAATTGCCTTGCCAGATCAAATGTTAAAAAGTAGGTATTAAACAAATTAAATATTTCCGAATACAGATCACATTTATACGAAAAGCTTGATAATCATAATCGTAATAAGACACCAGGGCTTCCCCTGCTATATTCAGTGCAGGTCAATCATGACAGGTGCGGTTCTCTTGGCGCCGTATGTGGCTGCCTCTAGTCCGTCGATCGCTTGTCTCTGAATGCGTATACTTGTCTTTGTCAAGGCGCCCTTGTAGCAGGTTGTGTTATGGCGCCATAGAAATTGTCCTCATTACATTACTTTACATGTAGGCGGAATCATAAACATTAAACAATCCAGCGCATGTGCATGACTAGCGCTTGCAAGAATAAATGTTTGTTCATTCTCCTATCTTCCCTTCTAATCTAACCTCCCCTCCGCTCGTACTTCAAGCCATCCTATCCCTCCCTCTTCTGCTTAAGATTCCACCATTCATCACCGATGACCATCGTAGCAACAAGCTGTCTCCTCGGCTTGACCTCGGAGCAGGGCCGGATTAACCAGTATGCCATGTCTGCCATGGCGGCGGGCCCCCCGTCGTCAGGGGCCCCCCGCGTCTGCCAAAAAATAATTTTTATTGTGCATTTTCCCATTTATTCATATTTGCTTCTAACACACTGTGTAAATTTGCGTTCATTGGTCATTGTTTTCTTCTTAGGGCGAACAACAATTTTATTTACGTTGGCCTCTATGTTTGTGCCAGCTCTGATTTATGATTTTGTCCGTATTCCATTTGGCCTACTTTTAAAAGTGATAGGCCAGAGTTACAGACAGGCGGACAGAGAGGGAGAGATACGCCTTTTAAAAAGAGTCAGACATTAATAGACTACATGTAGACGAACAGACAGACGGAGACAAAGATATAGTCATAGAGATTCGGTTAAACTAGGCTGCATGTAATTTGAACAGTTGAACTCTGTAATGGGTCTGCAAATTCATGCACAAGGTGTATCATGTTATCTTTGGCACAGTCTTACAAAGGAGGCAATTTATAATGATTATGTCGTAGGGGAATGCTGTTAGACTACATGGATGCGTAGATCACGGCCATCTCAATTGAGCGTGGACGTAGAGAGGGGAAGAGTGAACTGTAAATTGTCACTTGTCAGTGCTTCTGAACTTCCCACCCACTTTCGTATAACTAGAACTCCGCATTAGGCCTATGGATGTTGCAGGCACTCGCTGCATGCCACGGTGACTCATTTGGCATCAGGGAGGGTCGGTCCTGAAGAGGGGAGAGGGAATTATCGCTAAAAGTTGTGCAGCCAAGGCAGAGCTATAGGCGAGGTCATCCTACGTTTGGGAAAGATAGGCTAATATGTTTCTCAATCTAAAGCCGACCAAAGCTGGCTCTGACTTGTATGATGATACATGTAAATTGGGCGAATCATGGATGCCCGAGACCATACTCTATGTATGCGGGCTTGCATTCCACTGAAAATCACAACTATACGTGCAAATTGGTCAATGACAGATATATCTTGCCAAACCCGTAGACCCGTAGGGTAGGTCTATGTACAGGAATTCTAACTCGTGAAGAAACCGGACAAAACGAAACAGTAATTGACAGAATCAGGAAGAGAAGGCTGACTTGGTTCGGATATGTAACACGGATAGAGGAGAAAAGACGACCAGCGACAGTGCTATATGGACAAACAGAGGGAGAAAGAAGCAGAGGAAGACCAAAAAAGACATGGATGAAAAACGTGATGGAGGACCTACATGTAGAAATGAAGGGCATGGACATACGAAGAGCTGTGGATAAGTCCAGAGACCAGAGGCAGAGCAACTTGGAGACGTCTTGTAAAGGCCTCATCGTCAGCATGCGCTTGACGGAGGAGAAATTGGAGGCCTATAAATGAAAGTTGTCGAGGTGGTTAAAAGATGAGTCTTCTTCAATTTGGTTTATCAAAATGTATGCGTAAAAAATTCTGATACCGGAAATGTCGGCGTTTGTGACGATGAGAAAGTCGGAAGAAACACATGCAGCTGATGCGTAAAGAGGGCACGCTCGAGATCTCCTGGGTAAATCGGATCATGTACATAGGCCTAGCTAGGCCTGTATAAAGGTATGCGCTGCAGTCTGCAGATCATTAATAGGCCTATTTAAAAAGTTTTATGTATCATGTAGCATTTCTGCGTTTTTATAGTAATTTCTTAAAAACTAATTTAGTATTATTGTTGTGGTTGTTGCTGCTGCTGTTGTTGCTGCTATTGTTGATCTCCCAAAATGCAGACAGAATGGTCAACTTTACACGGATCAGTCTAATCCGCCGTCCTTTTTCGACAATTCTCACACTGCAATAATTATACTGAATATAGATGCTATGTCATTATTGCAACAGGCTTCTTAGCGTTGAGAGTGATCTCTTAAACACAGTTTCCTTTCAGGACATTCTTGACCAGTTTGTCACTGCCAAGAGCAGAAAAAGCTGAACCATAATTGGTATAATCATAGGATTTAAACCACTAAACTGAACAATAATTATAATCTATTAAATTGACGTTTATAAAGTGTAATTTAAAAAATGTTTTGGTATTTCATTAAGCTACATCTAATTAGGTTTTGAATTATATCGAGTCAATAAGAGACACGAATGGACACGTGGGCCTGTGGAGTGTGGTGACTGAAGGTAATGGAAAATTAGGGGCCCCCCTGAAAATTTGGCGGCGGGCCCCCCGAGGGGTTAATCCGGGCCTGTGACCTCCCCATATCTTGACCTGGCACCGGAACGAACAGGGCACTTTGACTATTGCGGACTTGATTTGATATAGCGTCGTCGGTTAAGGTGGTCTCTCTGGCGTGTCTTTTGTGGGCACTGAGAAATTCTCCAAGACTTATATTAATTACAAGATGGCCAATATCTCTAGGCAAATAGAATAGAATATTGTTACCGATATCCATCCTACTGTTCCTACATAAAATTGGTAGGCCTAATTCTCGCAGAGGGTATGGGGCGTACATAAAGAACGATTAATTAGGCACTATGTAACGCTAAGAATAATAGTTATAACTTTATTCACAAAATCTAAGACAAAGACAAAGACGAACACGTGTACCTGTTTTGGCTTCGTTTCGTAAAAGGACCGAACATTGGCCTAGCCGCCCTCGCGGTTCATTGGCTATCGCTCACCACGTGACCTAGTTCACGCTGAAAGAACTGCAGCTACGACTCTACGAGTTAACTCATCGGTAACTAGGAGCATTAAGGACGAGTCGCTGCCTGCAACTCATCGGTAACTAGTAAAGTTAAAGACGAGATCTTGATGTCGCCCCGATGAGAAAATGTGTTACACAATCACCTAACAAATAAAATATTTCTATATGCAAATTAAAACTATATAAAAATCTTTTTAGGATAAACTTCAACTAGCTAGGTCTATGTGGGTATTTTACCAATTTACATTACTTTTATTCAGCGTCGGTCAAGTCGACGTACATGTAGGTCAGAAACAATAATTAGCCTAAGCATGGATGTGTGACACGTGCAAGATAGACAACTTCTTATTTATTACCGATGTCTGACCGATGTCATTGATAATTGTTTGGGAATATTAGGCCTATACAGAATGATCAATTAGGCCCTGCATGTAGGCTATGCAACGCTGCAGACCTATGAATATTTAATAGGAAATCTGTAGGTTACATTCCTAACCAAGAATCAATTCACAAAAGACCACTCTGATGCAGCTTCAGTTTTCAAAAGACCGATTCCGTTACAGTATCAATTTACAAAGACCGATCGTAACCCGCAAATCATTGGCTACCGCTCGTCCCACGTGATCTCCGTTACCCCAAACAGGTGCCTATGTAACGGTGAACTAGCTGCAGGCTGCAGCCAAGCCAGCGGCTACTCGTCCGAACGGAGACGAGAAGTTGCAGACTGCAGCCAATCCAGCGGCTACTCGTCCGAACAGAGACGAGAAATGGAGTACCGACGAGAATTCGTCCACTTGCTGGTAGGACCGATGTCTGTCCGTGGAGTTGTGGTTTGCTGGGCTCATTATACATTGTTCGAAAGCTTGTTGAAACCATAGGGGCACGATACATGGGCAGTTCTAAATGGGGGGCATGGCCGGATTGCCCCATCTGGATCCTCGCCTTGTACCAAACTTAAGCTACATTTTTAGCATTTGAATAGCTGGCTCGCTAGATGCAAGTCGTTTGATGTAATAGTCCACTGCTCCACTTAGATTTGTCATATTTTGTTCGAAACAGAATAGAATTTTAAAAGCGGATCCATCGCCATAAATTCGTCGTCTGTCGTATTTCAATCGGCAGATGGCCACAGTTGTATAGAATAGTCGACAGGTGGCGACGATTCATTGTGTCGGCGGACATTAAAGGCTTGAAGTATCATCCACTTGTGCGGTGAAGTAGTTCTCACAGTTGTTGGTCGATTTATCCCAAAGAATCGCTTTTGCAGTTCTACGTTTGCGTTTAATAAGCAGCAGGCTCGTTGAAGACTAATAAAAGATGGCTGGAGTCATTCTAGAGACGTTGAGCAATCGGAAACTTATCGCTTTTGCGGTCATTATGTTTGTTTTGCAGGTCGGCTTCTTTCTGATCGGAGGCTTGATTGGTGAGTCATTTTCCGACTTGGATTGAATGTCTGTCGCGGCGTTCTTTGATCTAGATTACAAGCAGCTTAAAGATGATCTTGATTGCTTGAAGGTGTGATTGCTCGATGTAAATAGGTTTATGGAGGTAGCCTCAAAATTATGAATTGTGTTGCCAAAGAGTGTCTGAAATATCTGTGCATCACTGTCCATTCTTGGATGTTTTGGATTCTGAAGTTCTGTTACGTATGACTTCTGTTGCGCCAGTTTAAAACTCGCCCCGTGATTGTACATGTATACCCACGATGTAATTCGATGATATTTCAAATCACTTAAGTATGAGATTTTTTTCATCTTAAGTGACAGGTCTATGTGGAAAACGTAGGTTGGATCATTAGGAGCCTAAGGTTTGTATTATTTATTGTGATATTTATAATTTGTGAGAGTTTATGATGTATGTCTGGGCTGTACAGCTAATGATCCATTAAAAAAATTAATACTCATTTATTAAACACCACTATCAAGTGTCCTGTAAATTATTGGTGCTGCCGAGCAATTGTGAGTGATGACAATTTCGATACATGGAAGGTGCTGAGAACTGCCCCTCTGAGATTCATGGGACATGCATGTACTTTGAGCTGCCATTAGTGATTTGCGATGACTGACCATTGACGTGCTCTAAATTGCTTAACATGTGGTAGAAAAAGGCAAACTAAGGTAGATACTTGTGTGATACACAGTACACAAGTAGCCTACTACACACTTGCATCAAAATCAATCTTCAGAAGTTTGGTCCAGTTTAGCAGATCATTCAATTGAAACTCAGAATGACAACTGTGTTAAAACAGTTGAAAATGTTCCTTGCACATGTTTATCGTTTATATAAATAGTATTTTAATTTTTTATTTTGAACTGACACAATGCACTATGATTACAAAATTTCATAGTATGAACAGATGATCACAAGTTGCAGAAGTAGAATTTGACTGTTGGCAGCCGCGCAAGGCATCCAGGACGTCCTAATACGCAGTTCACCAATGCCATCTGTCGAATGGAAGGCTGAGTGAACCTTTGGGAGGGTAGCGGCCCTACTAGCGGGAAGAGATCTCGCGTCCGTGTGCTCTTAGTGTCAGAGTGTTTACCATTAGAATGAACTCCGCCACTGGTTGCACTCTGCCAGTGCCAGTTCCAAGCCTGGATAAAGGAGGAGGGCTTCTTTGTTACCACACAGTGATGTTAAACAGCAAATACACACACACACACACACCATTAAAATGGATTGTGTTTTAGAGCTCTACTGTTGTGCTTGATTGAAATAACCGTTGATTGTATTATTGATTTGTTATGAATTGATTGAATTGTGGTAACATCTCTATGGAAATCATTTGACTGTCTAGAATATTCTATGTCTAGTGGTTGTAAAAATGGTAACGTAGGTGGTATGATAGTACCAGTGGTGGGCTGATTTCAGTGTTTGGAATCCAGCCAAGAGAGATAATGCCTAGTGATCTGTGATTAGGATATCTGCTAGACTGTTAGAATATATAAAGACTGTACTGTCAGAAAGCCAATTTTTTCCAGGTTGTGCCAACATAAATACATGCTTTCTCTTTATTAGATCTTTTCATCATCCAAGGGCTCCTATATATTTAATCTAGAAGTCTATGCATCATCCCACTGTTTTATTAATTTACGACATAATTATATGAATATGCAGTAACTGAAAATTCAACTGGTGGGGTGGAGTTTTTGGCTGTGAGTTCTTCTATCATTTGAATTTTCTCATTATATTTAAGACATGTGCTGGTTGAATGTTTAGCTGTTTTTGTGACGTGTGGATTGTAGGGGGCTGCGAGTTAACCTTTCCCTTTCATTGCACGTTTCTTATTCTCCAAACTTTTCTGTAGCTGAAAATGTCAAGATTTCTTGCTTACATAGAAGTGGGATCAATTGATTAAAAGAATTCTTGCTTAAATAGAAGTTGGTTTGCTGATAATTATTTAAAATACCAAATAGTGCTATGGGCGAATAATTTAGGCCTATGATGCTACTCCACCGTACCTTGATCCCATTTTGGTATTCCTGAAATTTAGTTGTTTGGCTGGGATTTCTTTGAACTTGGTGAAGTAGAGTGTGGCTGAAAACAGCATCAGAATTAAAATTACCAGTTTCAAGAGAAGTTTTGTCTGCTGGATAAAATGTTGACAATACACATTTTACTTGTAAATTGCATGATTACGGAATTTGTCAGAATGGATGTTCAATGTTCATTCAGTAACAAAGAATGTAAACAACAGAATGAGTTGCACAGTAGTCTGGCACAGGTCTACTAATTTTAAGACTCAGGCTATACCCTGTTGTTCTTTGGAAGTTGACCCAGATTCTCTTGGAATTGGCTTTGTGTTGGGTAATGGTTGACTCACTGATGACATGTGGGAGGTATTGAAGCCCACCCCGCCCGGAGTTTTACGACCTGTGCTGGGGTTTATTGTATAGTGCATACCCAAGGTTCTTTGTGTGGATTGATCTTGGTGTATACCCAATTCTCTGAGGTCAATTGGTGCCATCTATGATTATAAGTGAATCCATTCATTTAATAAGAGACTCCATTCATCCTGCACTTCACCATCAAATGCAACATCATCTAAATAAAATTCACACTCCTACTTATCATGTTTGTGAGTTACTAAAAGAGGTGTTCTCATAAAATGCAAGCATACCGTACGCATAATTATGTATAGATGGGTTTTTCAGTTCAATTCGTTCATTGCTTCCAGTTCAAACAGTTCCCATATGACAATTACACAGCGAGCAATGAGCATGCATACATATGTGCAATGTACATACATAATTACATATGTAGCTTATTTTGTTTCAGTTCATGCCATATTGTCTCTGGTTTTCATTACAGTCAACTGATAAATAAACCTTTGTTTACATCTTTTCACATTTATTATTTTTGCAAATGACTTGTCTCAGGCCAAAATAGATGTTGGTCCAATATAAATCTGATATTTCGCCATATAGTCCGATGTTTACAACTTCTCCCGTGGTTCCGATCAGTGTGTTTGTCCTTTTGTCTACGTGGAAACATTGTTTGCCTTGGACTGTGCCAATTTCTCTACTTCTTTATGTTATAATATTATTTGAGCTGTTTTATCATCACGTGTAAACAAACCGTCAGTCTCATAATAATTTGCCTTGCATTGCATCATGTTCTAATTTTCCCAGCCTGGTTCCCTTTAGCGCTGGCTCTCTCCTCTGTAGGTTGCACCAGTGTTGAGTGCCTGATTCATGCTGCAATCCTTTGGCACCACCATCATCTGGTGAATGTATCTTGTTTGCAAGGTTAGTTATCTCCGTCTGATGCTCTCCCTCATCCAGACCCCTACCCCCTCTTTGATGCTCTCTCTTCCGTCTGGCCACCACCGAAGTTTGGTCTGCAGCGGAGGCGCTCGATTGGATTAGTGGTGAAAGATTCGGAGGCAGAGATTCCTAGCGATGAGACCAACAACATCAGCAGCCAGATGTGTTTCTTCTCGCTCTCCTCTTCCGCGGCTCCTCACATTCGTTACTTCTTTTTTCTCAGAAATCCTGCATCATGGACCAGTCTAAATCACTGACATTGCTTTTGGTGAGGGTTATCGAATGGGGAGCCAGTGCACTGTAGGCCAGAGGGGCATTCATCAATCGTCATACCATTATTATTGTTATTATTATTATTATTATTATCTCCAAATCCTGTTTCCCCTTCATCTCCTCCCCTGCCTGTGGCTTACATGACATCAGCTGTTATGACCAACAACAATAATCACAATGGCAGTTTCCTTTGAACATTGCAAAATAATAGCTGCACAATTAATTATTAATTAAAAGCACGAATAAGGATGAATGCACAAAGTACTATTACGATGTAAGGCCGTATAGGGATATCCTATCAACTGTCGTGTTCACTCCATCAATGGGTGAGTGCTGGATTATTTTTTTATCGGCTGATTTCTAGAAAATCCAGTGGAACGTGGATCCAGCGAATAATTACCTATAGAGGAATTCTGTGTGTGATCTGGATCCAATTGTTTTGCTTCTTTAATGGTGAATGAATGTCCAACAGGAATAGGCACACTACTGCCGCCTACACCTAACACAGACAGTGAGGCAGGCAGACAGCGAGAGTGGGTGCCTGTGGCTGTAACCCGTTTAGTTGATTCTGTGAACTTTAGAATTCTTGTGAAGCCATGGTTTCAGTTTATTGTTGACTAACAAAGGGTTTTAACTAGTACCCGGTATATGGATTGTCTGTGTGCCTTCTGTGAATGAATGGATGCATGGCTGGCTGAATGGCTATCAGTATCCCATATACACATCCGTTTCTCAAGTGAGCTTTGTTGAAGGAATTGGCCTTAAGGGACACACAGCCTGGCGGTCGGCTGGTGCCTGCCACAAGAGCTTCCCACTTGTCCAATATTGATACAGCCAGTTGTATTAAGGCTGCCGCTTCCTTCCTTAGATATATTGCACTGCAACAGCAACATACCAATGTTGCTACTTTTCCTACTCTTCCATGGGCTTCAATTCATTGAACCACTCTCCGTCTTGTCTTCTGCATTTTACAGGCTTATAGTGTGCTGTCTGTCTGACCTTTGCTTCTGTCTGTCTGGTCTGTCATTGCTTGCCATGTATGGATCTTTCATATTTAGATTATTATTATTAGCCTGACATTTATGGTTGTTGGGTCATATTTTTCTCTTGTCATCAGACTCATCAATGAGTCATCATCCATCTTTCAGATTACAAGTTTAAACTAACCTGGATGGCTTCCAATCTGAATTTGCTGATAGACTGAACATTTAATGCTGAGTCATACTCTGATGTTTATGAAACTGCTGTCAGTCTAGTTGAAGTAGAACTTTACGAAGGATGAGACACCAAGGTAGTTGAACCTCTTTATTGTTATTGTAATTGATTGCAATTTTGTTGTCACTTGTAATTACATTATGCATGCATAATGTGATTACCACTGGTTTAACCACTGGTTGCATCAAATGTGATGCATTGCAATAGGTTAATGATTTTGTTCTGCTGGTTCAATTAACTTTTTCATCCATGCATCGATTGCATCTTATTAGAATGTTCAAAGCACTTTTGAGAGGGCTATCTCCATTAGCGACATAATATCATGAGACAAGGTTGGAGTTGCAATGTATAGATACAATACAATGCAATACATGAAGAGCACTGCACTTAAGAATGATGTCATGTTTTATGAGTAAACAGGACTTAATTGTTAAAAGAATATGACTGAATGGTCAATGGTTTGGTCAACGAAGTCGATTTCGGTTCCACTGTTCCAGTTTCTCTGATATCCTCTTTGCGTAAAGGGAATGTCGAGAATATGATTTTTTGGGATACGTAATAATTATATGGATGGGCCCTAGGGTGCTGTTGGCTTAAGGAAAACAATGGAAAGACACATGGTTATACTATTGTATTGTTTGTATCCATTGGTCTTAGACTAACAATGCTAATTGTTTTGTGAATGTAGCTCCATCACCAAACAATGTGCAACAGCTTTTGTCAAACATCTGTGTGGACGAGAGAGCGGACAGGGACAGAGCAGAGCCTGTCTGGCTGTTTCCACGTGGAAAGCACGGGAGATGCGGTGGCAGAGACAGCTCTGTGGCGAATATCATGAAGCAGTTTCCGATGGCCAGTGCAGATGACCTTGTCTTCACCTTACAGTTTCCGCTTCCACGCGGCGGAAGAGACCTGGAGATGTCACGACTTCACCAGAGCATGGTCACTGTTCTACACATCGTGATGGACGACATGGATGGCCAGGGTGACTTATCAGCAAACATAATTCTATTGTTTATTTGTCATTTAGTAATAGCTAGATGTTTGCCCATCCTATCTTTAAAAGAATTTGAACAACCATCCAGCAGGCCACAAGCCTGCAGGACGTGGCAGTTTCCACCGGCAACATGTTCTTAACACGTGTAGTGCCATAGTCCAGAGGTTCTCAACCTTTTTCCGCTCGCGACACACCTAAACTTGCAAGAAAATTTCGCGACACACCATGCAATCGTCATAAATTATGTCAATCTTTAAAAAATTTAAATAGGCCTTTGTTAAATTAAAATAGTTTTTATATTATAAAACATAGGACAACATATGCTGTTGAAACCAAACGCAGCCTCAAAACGTCCAATTAGCCTATTGTCACTGAAAACTTGAAAAGTAGGCCTACTGGAAATAGCCTATTGAGTTAAAAAAGTTTGGGGTTATTTCAACGACTCATTTGGACTTCAGAGCCCCTGGACTTTGTAGCCCACAATTTGTTTTACATTGAATACGCAACCAGGCTGAGAGGACACAATTCCGCATCATCCGTAAAATTTTCGTTTCTTATCAAATTTTCCCCTCCCCCCCATTTTCGAATATTACAGCATTTGTCAAAAGTTTAATCGGCGTGTTCGCTAACATGTTATAATATAAGCTATAAGACTAAGAGGGCACATTTTCGAGCCATCCGCAAAATATTTTATGTAGGCCTAGGCCTAAGGAGGGATTGTGGGCCGCTTCTGATTTCGATGAAATGCAATAGATAACTATAGATAGCAAAGAATTTTCATTGTCCACGCTCGTCAAACTGCTGAAGTAGGCAAGTCACGTGTAATGGAAGAACAACGGATTAATGCTGTGAGAATTCGCGACACACCAATAATTCTTCGCGACACACCAGTTTTATGCGACACACCGCCGGTCTATTCGCGACACACTAGTGTGTCGCGACACACCGGTTGAGAACCTCTGCCATAGTCGCACCACTGAAATGTATTGAGTCGAAATCCATGGGTGGCCGTGTTTTGGTATGTAGTGTGATAGCCGTGCCACCTATAATGACATGAAATGAGTCGAGTTTATTACAACCTTCGTAATTTATAAGATTATAGCTGTGTCCAATACCGAAATTAAATGAATCTTTAGTGTAACAAAAAGTGCACTTCAGGACTTCATGACTTAGTAGAACTTAGTCCTTCCCGTGCAGGTCTGCACATCGGGCAATACACTTCCTCCACTCCTCCATCGCCAATTCTTCAGCCTCTTCCCATGACATCTCCAGACATCTCAAGTCACCCTTGATGGTGTCCTGCCAGTTATTCATGGTCTTCCTCTCTTCCTTCTACTTCCAGCATTCCAGGACTTCACGACATATTTTAATTATTTGTTTATATGTGGCTGTAAATCCCACATTGTTAATGTTCCTGCAGACTTTTTCTGTTTTCATTGTATCTTCATCATAAAGTTATTATCGTTGTTGTTAACTTTGTTCTTGTTAAGAGAAAAGTTTGCAACTTTTCAAAACTGATACAGTTGTCAGCAATATTGTTTCTTATAGTTTCATGGGTTGTTTCCGCTCTATTATCTAATCGGATGTGAATGTTATATATATATAATATATATATGTAATGTTATATTACGTAGATAAACTGGAGCATAACACGACGGTTGAGGTGACAATCAACGCTCGTCTCGGCTACAGCGACGATAACGCAAGCGTTTGGACAGAGATCGCCAGCTCCATGGAATTGCGCCAACTCAGCTGTGTCGTGGAGGTGCACTACTCTTCCAATCTTATTCCAAGCTGCTGTATTATTATTATTCTAAGCATCGAATATACCAGAAACTCCTTATAACTTGTACCATTATAACAATTCTTGTGTTATTCTGGTGCTTTTTTGGTGGTAACTTTATGGGTCGAGGATAGGCACAGATGTGGTGCCCAGACATTACTTACTGACTACTACTGACCTAGCTCACTCATTGATTAACTGAATCTACATATTCGTTCGTTTTGTACTCTGACTGAGTAACCAATTTATATAGGAGCTATCAGACATGAACTGGCTGAGGATGATGAGTTGATTGATTGATTGATTGATGATGACGGATTTGATTGAACTAAGAGACAATCTGGAGAGTGTGCAGTTTCAGTGAGCACACAGATCCTGAGCTTAGGCCACTCTTTGAGCTTCGATGTTTGTCTGTTGATGAAGGCGAATTCAGAGCTGAACTGTGACATGATGCCGCTGTTCGAGTTGGGAAGCGTCCATCACAAGTTCTACCTCGTCAACCTTCGCTTTCCAGGTGATCGCAACGCGAATCTCGGACCGATCAAAGAAGTCTGGGCTTACGTAAGTCATCGGATAATTCTTGCATGTCACTCTTACTTGCTGTATATAAGTCTAAAAATTGGTTGTAAGAAATGTGTTCCACCTGGATACCCAGTCACTTGCATCGCCATTTTGTACATGAATCAATGTTATCAAGTCTGAACTTGCAACTTGCAAGTCTGTTATCAAGTCGGTTGCAAGTCTGTCTGTTGTGTTGATTAATTAATTATTTTACTTGTGACAGAGTTTCTATTCAGCTTTGTTCAGATTTGGTCAAACGAAATTTCTTCCTCACATTAAATTGAGTTTACGATATTTCAGTCTTGTAACATATTTGCAAATTCCTACTTATAAAAGGTTTTAAACGTATAAGATTTTTTAATGTTTTTGTCAACGTGTGTTACTTGTTTCTAGGTGATTCATCCAAATGGAGGTTTTACCATCGTATGGTTTTCCATCAAAACCCTCGTCTTTCCTCTGATTGCGATAGAGCTGGTCTGGTTCATCTGGCGTCTTTACCACATGGACCGCAAGCCAAATGTCCTCGAACAGTGAGTGTCACAATTATTATAAAGCACATAGTGACTTGTGTGATGGAAAGTGGTGGAATAGACAAGCAAAGACCTTTGTGGAGGAACCTAAATGACTGGTTGCAATGCTTCTCAATGGTGTGGTCAGTTCACTCGGTTCTATCCTACATATCAGACACTAATGACAACATCAACAACATTTGCAACAATAACAGTAGAGTCTGTGAACTGGGAGTCATGTAACATTGATGCATATTTTTAGAACATTGTTGCATTATTTGAACATTATTGCATATTTTAAGCTTTCTGTACGGATTTCACAAATTCACATGTCATTCATATTGACCAGATTTATGACTGTTTGTAAATTTTGACTTTAAAAAAAATATTTTAAGAAATTTGCTACGAAACAAAATTGAGTTAAGAATTGTTGTTTTCTTTTGAAGGACACTGATTGCTCTTGGTGCCGCGATTACCTTGCTTAACAGTAAGCTCTTCTTCTTTTCTTTAATATTGATTGCATCAATTCCGAACTGCCATCATTTATTGCTTTGTGTGTTCTGCCATCGTCTATTGCTTTGTGTGTTCTGCCATCATCTATTGCTTTGTGTGTTCTGCCATCATCTATTGCTTTGTGTGTTCTGCCATCATTTATTGCTTTGTTTTTTTGTGTTTGATAATTAATCCTATAAAAATCCTTAGATGTGATAGACGTTTCAGTGTCAAGTTACAGTAATTCTTTAATAAATATCTCCTTGTTCATTTGAATGCATGATGTGAGAAATCTGACAGAGAAAGATTATGGTATTCATTGGCTTTTGAAGTAGGTATAATTACGGTACATTACTTTGGAGTACTTATACAGGTAAAAAATTATTGCTTGGTTTTATTTTAACTTAAAATATATGTCAGAAAGTGAGAAAGGTTATTTGGTAGTTCTTTGCTTTTGAAGTACTTAAATGCACATTACCATGGACTACACTTGTAAAAGTAGTTCATTGTAATGTGTACTTAAGCACTTGTAGAACTACAAGTAGTAGTTGTGATTAGGTTTAGACGTTTTCTTGTTCGTGTTCTTTTCCAGTACCCGTTGATTGGCTGACGCTGTGGATCCACATGCCGTTCATGGTGCTGTACAGCGACATCCGTCAAGGCATTTTCTATTCCGTTCTTTTCTGCTTCTGGGTCATCTTCACAGGAGAGCACGTCATGGTCGGTTCATGTTCATCCATCATGACATTTTCAACTGCTCTAGCTGCATTGCTATAGAAAACATTTCCAATTTCAAGATATTATGGCATGTACCTCAAAGACAGTATCTTCTAATTACCGTGGAACTGTGATTTCCAATCTTCTAATTACCGCGAAACTGTGATTTCCAACCTTCTAATTACCGTGGGACGCGATTTCCAATCTTCTAGTGACCATTGGGCTGTGATTTCCAATAATTTCATCACTGGACGTAGTAGTTAACTATTGTTGCATTTTTGATTTGTTTTACAACCTTGGTGGCTGGTCTGACTTGCGACTTCTTTCGAGTTTGTTGTGGGGCTTTAGTTTTCAGGAACGGAGGCGCTTTTTAGAAGAGCTGCTGAATTTTCTTTTATTGTCTATTGTTTATATTTGTAAAGAAATGATATTTAGATTTGATTATTGTTTTTAATCCAGGATCAGATGAATCGGAATCACATTGTCTATTACTGGAAGCAGTTGTGCGCCGTTGGGTTCGGTTGCATCTGTCTCTTCGTCTTTGAAATGTGTGAACGGTAAGAACAATCCATCAGCCGCGTCTTATCACGTGTACTTTGTTTCAACTTGACCTTAAACTTATATATTGGGTTAATGGGTTTTTTTCAGATCGTTATTATCATTTTGGAAGTTTTATATAGCACCTCTTCAAGGTTGGCTACTCACTACTCAGCAGCGTTCCTGGGCCATCTATGGCTAAATAGGACAGTTTTGAGATTCTGCAGGAACAGAGTGGAGTGGGCCCCTGGACACTAAGCGCAGTGTAACATGCAGGCCAATCTAGGTTGTATTGGTGGAAGAAATATGCCAGAATGAGAATGCACTTAGATTAGGAATTGATTTTTGTTGTGAAAAAGTCAGTTTGAACTATAGGTAAACTGATGTCATGTATTAGTATACACTGTTGGACCTGTTGGTGTTACCTTCTCCAGTGATTGCTGAATAAAGGCAATGCGCACGTCATTATTTTAAGCACAGTGTTGACTTTGGTTGCTTTTCCTGAGTTTGCATCTCACTGTCTACTGAGAACTTACCTGAGCTGTGTTTTGCCTTTACTGATTTCTATTGACTCTGGCATGGCACTATAATTTAACTTAGCATCGTATGTTATGTACTGGTTTGTCTAAGCTTTCTTTTCCTTGTTTTGCTGTTCTTAGTTTATGTTGCTTCCTTTTGATTTGCAACTTTTTTCTTTGATTACTGTAGGTTAAAATTGTACAGTTTAGTTAAGTCCACTACATATCTAAAAATGCAATCGATAATTTGGTGTTCCTACTTAGCAAGATTTTTAATTCCTTTAGGTTTTCCTATTTTGTAACAGAGCTACAATGATGTGTAAACCTGACTTGTTTAATTTCGTTACAAAATGGCCAATTTGATTGATTGATTCATTCATTCGTTCATTCATTCATTCATTGAGTGATTGATTGATACTGAAATAGATTTATCATGTATCTGATGTCATATGCTGTACAGTGTGCAACTATAGACATGCTCGGGATTTGTTCCTACACTTCGACTTCCAGTGGTGGGCTTATTAGCAAGCCATTATTATTTTATTACCAAAACAGACAGAGAAAATTGATTTGGAAGGATGTAGGCAACAGCTATTGTAGCTTCAGTTTTACTTGAAAGATGTGTTTGTGTCTAACTGTATAGAAGAATCATTTTGATTGGTTTTCAGCGGAGTTCAGTTGACCAATCCATTTTACAGCATTTGGGCAACCAACGTTGGCAAATACCTTGGTGTATCCTTTTCAAATTACAATCTGAAATCAGTTTTATTGGATACTTTTGGTTTTTCTATAGTTTTCAGATTGTCTACTAATTGATGTTAGTCATAAAGGACAGGCTGAAAATCATTTTTTATTACTTATTTCTTTAGAGTGAAAATGGTGATGTTTATCTTTGATTTGATTTGTTTATTTATTGCACATATACAAGTCAAACTGAATAAACATGAGTCACTAAACAGAGTGCAAAAGGAATCAGAAAAAGCTAACAGCTTATACAGTTCTGACCCTTAGCTCCATGACTATTTATATAACGCAAGTTAGTATTAGTACTTAATTAATTAATTAGAACATAACTGAAAGTAACAGGATAAGCATACAATGTAATAATAATAATAATAATAATAATAATTAATAAAAATGCTGAAAATAATTATATTTATTAAATAATAATAATAAGTAAGTAATAATACTAAGAGAATAATAATAGATTATTTATTATATAATAATAATAAGAAATAATAGAAACAACATATTATTGCAGCTGCAAATCATCACAGACTCTAAAGGATTTGAGACATCAGAAACAATATAATAAACGGTCAGGATTCTAACATACAGTGTGCCTAGTTGCTGCGAGATAAATGCAGGTATAAAGACCAAAAGTTAAACAACATTAGGAATAGTTTGTAAACAGAGCCTTTTAAACTTTATTCTTGAAGGTACATACACTATTTACCCTCTTCACATCATCTGACAGAAGATGCATTGATTTGCATTCAGGTATCTCTTTTCGAACTCTTTGTGCACTAAAAATATGCATATATTTGTGAATATAAGTTTTGCCTGACCCTTAACCTTTCGTTCAGCTGACTTTCATTATCCTTGCTGGAGTGGCAGCCTGCATCTACTTCATCTATTTACTTGTCATGGTAGTGAAAGTCTTCCGTACAATCATGGCTAAGAAGTCGTCTCTGCCTAGCATGAGCAAACCCCGTCGGGAATTCTACATGGTAATACGGATTTTGTCACTTTGAACGTAGATATCAATTAGAATTCTCAATTGCTGCGTAAAAGTTAATGTGCAAATAGATATAAACTTTTAAAATAATTGCCAATTAAAATGACCACCAGTACATATGCTTTCGATCTTTCGCCTCTGCTACGTCTGATGCAAATTTCAATAAGTATTGAAGCTCGTCTTTCCTTTTCAGAGTTAACAATCTTTATCTCTTGATGTCCTCTTTTTGGTCCCTCCGTATGGCATGGACTTCCCCCGTCAGTTCACTCTGTCTCCTCTCTGGTTGTCTTTCCTCCTCTTTCTCTTGTTTCAAACCTGCCTTCTCTCGTGGGGGGTTGCATGCACTTGGAGCGCTTCTGAAAGGCTCCTGCCGGGCGAACAATACAATGCAATATGTTGCACCCAAAAACGACTGATAGGCTCTACAATCACATTTATTACGAACAAAAGTATTCACTATAAAATATAAATGATCGTCCATATTAAGAACAATTCAATTTCAAGAGTAATTTTTACTCTCAATAGTATTAGTCCCGTTTGTCTTATCCGCTACCTTCATCTAATGCACATGACTGACACAAATACAATAAATGCAACTAATATTACATTATTTCAATATGACATTGTCTTGTCTTGTCTTGTCTTCAACCATCCTCGATCCAAGGGTTGGTCGCTTCATGAACAAGTTTACTCCATCTCCTCCTGTCTCTTGTCTCCATGTAATATGCCATTACACTTGTCAATTGCGAACAATTTCCTTTTCCCCCTAGCATCAACAAATGCTCCGCTCTGCACCCTTCTAGCCCTTTATCTCCTTCTGACCCTCCTCTTGAATACACTCCATTGTGACTTTCTTTTCTCCTAGTCATGTCTTACCTTTTGTGGGACGAGCTCAAAATTTGCTCTCATTTGGCGCTGTATTAATATCCTCACTCAGCTTCCTCCCGCCGTCCACTTCGTTCATCCAACAGATTTGACCTCTTGGTTCCTCGGTCTAGAACTGTTATGGCTCAGTCTCGATCATTTGTCTCAATTGGTCCTTCTCTTTGGAATGCCCTTTCTCCTTCTGTTCGCTCTACACTTCTTTCTGGTAGTATCTCCTCTGCTTTGTCTCTTCTCAAAACCTGTTTCTTCTCGCGGGGCCTTGCGCACTGGGAGCGCCTCTGAACGGTTCACCCTACTAGAGGCGCTTTATAAATGTTTAAATACAATACAATACAATGTCTAGATCTATGCAATTTCCAGCAATGACGCTAATAGGTTGAATGGTTGTGTTGTTGAACTATCTGCTATCATTTGTTGTCATTTGTATCGCTTATAATTATCAGTGTCACCCAGTTGATGCTTTATAACACATCCATCATTGTTATGTGATTAATTCTTGTTTTTCTGTGACAGGGACTTATCTACCGTTTCTCGTTTCTTATGGTTTTCACGCTGCTCTGTGCGGCCATGACTGTCATCCTGTTCATTCTGGGTCAGGTCAGCGAGGGTCACTGGAAATGGGGTGATGCTGGTCACTTGGAATACACAAGTGCCGTCCAGACTGGTAGGTGGTAGCAGGGTGAGAATTGCCGGGGGGGTTGGGGGGGTTCAACCCCCCAGTCATTTTTAGAGCCCCATGTTAAAGTATGTTTTTCATACCCTAATTTAAAGTTTATCATAGGCCAACCCCCCCAGTTATTTTTCCACAATTCTCATACTGGGTGGTAGTTCAATGTCTCACATCTCTTCAGCCAATACGTGTCAAGTCTCAAACCCTGGACACACGGCTGATGTGTCTCGGGTCTTAATATTTGCTTGTCAGCTCTCTTCAGTGGCAGATCATGCTACTCATGTACATGCTTATTAATGATAATTTTTTGATCCTATTCCTACCTCTGCGTGCAAAACCTATGGCAGAGTTTGTGAATTTTAAAACTTTGTCTGTCTGTTCATTCTGCTTAATAAAAATTCTTAATAAAAATTCTCCAAGTGTAAGAAAACCAAGCTACTTACGCTTAATGACTATGGCTGCATCTTCGAGTTAGTATAAGGCACTGCTCTTCCTCTTATGTTACACCACTTGTGCTGAACTACTTACGCTTTTGGCAACAGCACCTTGGATTAACAGTCGGGAATAGCTGTTAAGTCTGTTAAGCTGCAAAACACCAATGCTTATCGCAGAGTTGTTTATGCAGTGTTGTTTTCAGAGTGTTTGAGACAAACGGGTACATGTAGGAGAAGCAAACATTTACTTCATTCTCTAATACAAGGGAGAAACGTGTTTTACGTGGCCTGTTGACTATTTGTTTTTGTGTCAGGTGTCTATGGAATGTGGAACATCTACGTCTTCTGTCTTCTCATCCTCTATGCACCTTCGCACAAATACGTTGCTGTTGAAATTGGTTAGAAACTTTCTCTCATTTGAGCTTAGTTTCAGAGAGTTAAATACCTTTATTTTTATTGATGATGTTTCTAATATTTTACAGTGGTCCAGTGCACCAGAAATACCTTGTTGCATATGCATGCTACATGATTTGATTACAAACAATGATCCTGAATTTTAATGTAACTTTTGGGAGTGACCTTTTCTTGACACAACATTCTTATGATATGTACTGTACGTGATACTATATCCAAATTCTGTGTTATCTGGTGTGTATTGTAGAGTATTGTAGAGTTGTTTTGATTGGTTTCCGTATCGGAAATGTTCTTGATGTTTTGCAAAACATTTTAGATTCTCCTTTGCTCTGTTAAACTGACAACATCTGCAGATTCAAAAGTGGTAAATTTCTGTCCGAATACACTCTGTCCAGTCCTGCTTTGCTCATTTCTGAACTTCCTTTTCCGACTTTCAGTAATTAGGATTGCATTGTTTTCTATTTGTTCTACTTATATCAGTTGATTGGTCTTCAGATGTTAAATGCTTAATGTGCTTGGATAGGAATGAGTTTTGTTTACGGCTTGTGGCTGCAGTCTGTTTTCTGAGCTTCTGTGTGTGCTTCTGTTCTTCCTGTTTTGTGTTCTACTCGACGTTTCTTTATTTCCTCTCTACGAATGAGCTACAGTGACATTTCTTAACTGAAGAACATCTGACATGTTAAACCAGATTGCAGTTTAATGTGAGCTTAATGGTCACATTGAATCTTCTCAATCTTTCTTTCACTGCATTTAACCATTTACCGACCGAGGGTATAGGATTCCTCATACTATTTACTACGCTTTGGTCGGTGAATGGTTAAGAGAGTATGTTTTGTTTGTGTATATTTTACGTCAATGTTTCACTTCTTCAGTGCTGTGGGACTTGGCCCAGTGAAAAGGTCATGTAGACTCCTCAAGCCCATTATATCAGAATCACAAGTTTTGTAAAAATTGTATGGCTGTTTAATATGTTTAATATGTTTATCAAACATCATCATCATCTGATCCAACAGCATATACATGTATCTTTGTCGTCCTCCTTATATTCTTCCTTTCATTCTTTCTTCGATGATATCTCTCAGAAGGGAGTGTCCTCTCAAAATGCGTCCAATCCATTTCCTTTGGCTCATTCTTAGCGTACCCACTAAAGCTCTCTCCTCATTAACCAGTTGTTGTACCTCTTTGGGCTTTTATATGCCCAATGCCCATTCCAGCTAATCTTTTCCATCTTTAGCCATATTCACTTTTCAAACCATCCAGTCAGGGTGAGAATTGCCGGGAGGTTTGGGTTGTTTCAAACCCCCACCCCCAAGTCTTTCTTAGAGCCCCATAGTAAAGTATTTTTTCACACTCCAATTCCATGTGGATCATCATAGCTCGACCTCCGACCCTCTGTTATTTTTCCACAATTCTCACACTGCTTCCAGTCTTCCGACATCTTCCTTTCTTATGGTCTGCGTTTCTGATCTGTATAATGCTACACCCTTTAAATGCGATACAATCCAGTAATAAAGCTGATGCCTTACATTTTGCAGAAGAAAACAGCAACGAAGACCACGTTGAGTTCAGTACGATTCCTTCAGAGGCGTCCGTTCTGACTGCGTTTGTCCAGAAGGCAGCAGCAGACTAACTGATCCGTAGTAGTCTGATCTCCTGCATCCTCACAATCGGATTCATCTGGTTCCATGTTCTTCACGCTGACAAAACGCTTTCTTACATCGTAGAAATCCGTTGTTGCAGTGACCATATTAGTGCAAGACTTGAATTTGACTGCATATAATTACCATAATAAATGTCCGCATTTGCATAAGTTTTAATGTCTACATCATGCTTTGTGTAGCTTTTGTAGATCTTTTTGCCATACATGTGTCTTCTGTGCCCGCATTGTCGTCGTAGAAGGTGTTTAGAAATTATGCGTTATTTTGTATAAATTTTGGACTGTGCTGGAATCACAAAAATCTGCTGCAATTTTGCGAGTTTTGTAGAGACTGGGTAAGAGGCTTGAAACTTGTAATTATTCATAATTATTCATAATTATTCATAGTTATTCATAATTATTAATAATTATTCATTCTTCGCTGTCTTTTGTCTTCCAGTTTTCTGAGTTATATATTGCATGACGTTTATTGATGTAATATTTACAATCGTAAGAGTTAAATTGTGTGATTTTTTGGGCTGCCAAACTGCAATAATTGCAGGTGACGCTGGTTGTCGGAGCTACAGTGTATGAAGTGCACCGAAGTTTTAGTGGATGTTTATCTTGTGCTGTGTGACTGGTTGATAGACTCGTAGAATCACCCATGTATTGACTGACTGATTGACTGACTATCTGATTGACTCACTATCTGGCTGACTGACGGGCTGGGCTGGCTGGTTGACTGGCTTGCTGGCTGACTGACGGGATGACTGGCTGGCTGACTGACGGACTATTTGGCTGACTGACTGACGGCGCGTTACTTCCTGAAAAGTAGTATTATGGTTAACGGTCCTGATGATTTTGCCAGTGGTTTAACGTGTTTCGGGTTGTGTCAGATGAGTTGCTGTTACAGCCAAAATAAAAGATGTACAAGTTTTGTATCTAAGGTGCATAGTTTAGCTTTTACTTTAGGAAGTTTTTTTTTGTTCACAAACCACCGCTGATGATGACGTGTATTTTTAATGCCTCTGCAGTTCATTGTCTTCCCTTATAAGTGCTAACTTCTGATGTAACATTAATTTTTTCTGAACGTTAATTAGTTTGTGCATACTGAAGGTTTTTCTGCATAGATGCAGCCTACATTATCAGTTTTGCTTTGATGTTAAGTTGTACTTTGCTGTAATGTTTATTTTTGCATTAATCCTTTTGCTAGAATAATATTATGTTATTGTAATTGTTAATGTTATTGTAAGTGTTCATTTATAAGGTGCCTCTTCCAAGAAAATGCTAGTATTAGTTTTAATCTTAAAATTGGGTGTTGTCGTACACTTCTGGTAACATGAGGAAACCTGTTTCTTCATATAAATTTTATTATTATAATCCTATGCTTCAATTCACAATTCTGCAAGACTTTTGCATAACTAGACCTTACAGTGACCTAGTCATTCAAGATACTTTGTTTCATCTGCTGCAGTTTTGTAAGGTTCTTTGGGATCATTGCTCCATTACAAATAATAGTGATATTAATATTTATAATCATAACTGTGTTGTTGATTACTGTAGTTGTAATTTTTATTCGCAGTACTGCTGCCTTTGGCTGTGGCTAGAGGTTGGTGTTTGATGTAAACTAACAGATCTGAGTTGGATTGTAATGAATTTGGATTCATACAAAACGATTAATTGCAGTGTACGACTGTACGTATTCACTAGCTAAATATAATTATGATTATTGTGATTGTGTTGTTTTCTGGTTTTATGCTGTTACATGGTAGGACAATTAAGAGTTGTTGATCACACATTCATCTGAAAATAGGATATACAAATGGGAAAAGTAAACGTCTTGCTGCACCTATGATGATCACTGGACAGTTTTGTGTCCAATCCATATTGCTTATCATTCCATAAATGGTCATCCGTGCTTAACGATCTCGATGTTGCTTCGTAACATTAAACAATACAATGGTTGTAATGTAATTGGTCACAGATCCTTATGTAACTTTGATAAAATTATAAATATGTTGGCTTAGTTAAGGATTTAAACAAAAACTTGAATGTAGTAGACTCAGAAGTGTAACTTGAACCTTCTCGTCTCTAAGGTGTATGCCAACCGTAGCCTATAGCAATAAACTGACCGGTTTGCAAAGGAAAAGTTTGTTTGGGCGAGCTTGGGGGTACCTAATGTAAACGACTCTACGCGTGCTCGAAAATGTTACTGAGCAACAGGATGAGAATTTCCGGGGGTTCAGCACTGAGCACTTACTCTTTCTTAGGATCCCATAGTAGGCTTTATAGACTTTATTGTGTGCTTCAACTCCACATGAATCAGCGTCTGATCTCACCAAATTATTTGTTTCTACTACTCTCGTAGGCTACTAAGTAAAGTAAAGTCGTCCAAGGGCCGAAGGCCCTTTGGTGAGGAGCTCATCTCCTTTTCTTGGCCCTGAGCCGTCAATGGACGAATCCCAATTAAGGTCCTGGACACCGGGCCAGTGCATCATAGGACTTGCCGTTTACTTCCCAGCTTATGCCGGTGTAACGGTTTCAAATTACCCCCCGCCCCCGGACACTAGATTTGCATCAATCATTGCATTTATTGCACACAAAAATCAGAAAAATCTTCCCGATTCTTATTTTGGTCTGAAGATTTTCATCCGCCATCCCACTTCGTGGTTTGTTAGCAATATTTTGATCCAAAAGAATAATAGCCTCGAAGCCATTTCTCCATGTAACTTTTGCAGCGATTAGTATTTTTATGAAAATATTGTAGTCCCTCCCTCCCTCCCTCTCTCCCTCCCTCCCTCCCTCCCTCCCTCCCTCCCTCCCTCCCTCCCTCCCTCCCTCCCTCCCTCCCTACGTCTATGAACTCTACATACACTTTCTCCTAAAGCTAAGGCGCCGCCTATAGATAGGTCCTAATATGGATTAAAAAAAGTACATTAGGTCTACACAATAATTGACAGACCCAATCTGTTAATAGCTTACTTTATAATGATCTACCAAGCTACATATTGAGCATTTGAATAGCTGGCTATAGATGCAAGTCGTTTGATATAATCGTCATCTGTCGTATTTCAATCGGCAGATGGCCACAGTTGTATAGAATAGTCGACAGATGGCGACGATTCATTGTACATTAAAGTAGGCCTATCATCCACTTGTGCGGTGAAGTAGTTCTTCCCTAAGACTGGTTCTCACAGTTGTTGGTCGGTTTATCCCAAAGAATCGCGTTTGCAGTTCTACGTTTGCGTTTAATAAGCAGCAAGCTCGTTGAAAACTTATAAAAGATGGCTGGAGTCATTCTAGAGACGCTGAGCAATCGGAAACTTATCGCTTTTGCGGTCATTATGTTTGTTTTGCAGGTCGGCTTCTTTCTGATCGGAGGCTTGATTGGTGAGTCATTTTCCGACTTGGATTCAATGTCTGTTGCGTACGGAGCCCCTAATGTACGGAGCCCCTAAAGGGACATGAATGCAAAATATTGTATGTCGTTCGAACGACTTAGTAACTCGTGCGCACGACAAAATATTTTGCTTTCATGTCCCTTTAGGGGCTCCGTAGTCGCGGCGTTCTTTGATCTAGATTACAAGCAGCTTAACGATCATCTTGATTGCTTGAAGGTGTGATTGCTCAATGTAAATCGGTTTTATGGAGGTAGCCTCAAAATGATGAAATGTGTTGCCAAAGAGTATCTGAAATCTCTGTGCATCACTGTCCATTAGACTTGGATGTTTTAAATTCTGAACTGTTATGTTACGTATGACAGTAGTAGCCTATTAGGAATGCATATCGGATTTTTGGTCCCCGGGTTGCCTTCAGGAACCCAAAAAGTTGGTCTTATTACACAATTGAAACCTGACTTTGTCACTCGATATCAAATTCACACAGTACCACTATTAACTAAGTTATGAAGTTATTCTGACTAGTACCATTGGAACTTTCTCGTTTGTTTATAATAACAGCATGTCATTACACACAAAAACTAAAAGTAGTAGTTCACATAAATTATTTAAAGATACTTTGTTCAATTGAAAGGACTATTGAAAGAACAGTGTATTATTTTTTATTGGTTGATTTGTAAAAAAATCCAGTGGATCAATCAATGCAGTTTCCTATTGATCCTGTGGTGATCTGGTTCCAGTTGATTTGTTTCTTTAATGGTAGATGAATGTCCAATAGCTAACACAGACTAGCTGTCCTACCAGATCCGTATAGGCACACTGCCACCAATAGTTCTACTAGACCTAACACAGACAGTGAGGCTCCTGTAGACAGTGAGCATAGGTGCAACCACCCTATGGGACCCACGGGACGCATCCCCCAACTTTTGAGTGGTCCCCTAACTTTATTATTATGTTCTCCCAACTTTTAGGACGTGATTCATTATGGTACCCCCCCTCCAACTTTTAGGACGTGATTGTGACAGTGAGAGTCGGTGCTTGGCGGCTGTAGCCCTGGCGGCTGTAGCCCCACTAGCCCAGTTTAGTTGATTCTGTGAACTTTAGAATTCTTGTGAAGCCATGGTTTCAGTTGTATTGTTGACTAACATTAACTAGTATATGGATTGTCTGTCTGTATACCTTCTCTGAATGAACGGATGCAAGGCTATCAGTATCCCATATATACACATCCGTTTCTCAAGTGAGCTTTAGTTGGCTGGCGGTCGGCTGGTGCCTGCCACAAGAGCTTCCCACTTGTCCAATATTGATACAGCCAGTTGTATTAAGGCCGCCGCTTCCTTCCTTAGATATATTGCACTGCAACAGCAACATACCAATGTTGCTACTTTTCCTACTCTTCCATGGGCTTCAATTCATGTCCTTTCCATCTTATCTTTTGTATGAAATTAGAGGTTTTGAATGTGCTGTCTGTCTGACCATTGCTTTTGCCTGGCCTGTCATTGCTCGTCATATGGATCTTTCGTATTTAGATTATTATTAGCCTGACATTTATGGTTGTTGGGTCATATTTCCCTTATCATCAGAATCATCATCCATCTTTCAGATTGTTTAAACTAACCTGGATGGCTTCCAATCTGAATTTGCTGATAGACTGAACATTTAATGTTGAGTCATACTCTGATGTTTATGAAACTGCTGTCAGTCTAGTATGTTGAATTAGAATTATGAAGGATGAGACAACAGGGTAGTTGAGCGTCCTTATTGTTAGTGTAATCAATTGAAATTATTATTACCTGTAATTATATAATGCATGGGCTGTTTAACCACTGGGTGCATCAATGTGAAATGCTGTGTTGCAGTATGTTAATGATTTTGTTATGCTGGTGAATTAACTTTGGGATCCTTGCATCAATTGCATCTTATTAGAAAGAAGCGTTTTTAACAGGGCTCTATTTGTGACATTATAATTATCATGAGAAAGGTTGGAGGTGCAATGCATAGATACAATACAATACATGAAGAGCACTGCAATAAAAAGGATGCCATCTTGAAGCAAGGTATTATGAGTAAACAGGACTTACTTGTTGGAAAACAATTTACGAGACAAATAAAGAAGATGACTGAATGGTCAATGTTTGGCCGAAGAAGTCAATTTTTAGTTCCAGTTTCTCTCTGGTTTCCTCTTTGGCCTCTTTGCCTAATGGGGATGTAGATAATATAATTTTTTGCTTACGTAATGTATGGATGGACCTAAGATGCTGCTGGCTTACGGAAAACAATGTAAACATGCATTGCTTTATTATTGCATTGTTTGTAGACTAACAATGCTAATTGTTCTTTGAATGTAGCTCCATCACCAAACAATGTGCGACAGCTTTTGTCAAACATCTGTGTGGACGAGAGAGCAGACAAATCGGAGCCTGCCTGGTTCTATCCACGTGGAAAACACGGGAGATGCAGTCAGCCATACAGCTCTGTGGCAGATATCATGAAGCAGTTCCCGATGGCCAGCGCAGATGACCTTGTCTTCGCCTTTCAGTTTCCGCTTCCACGCAGTGGAAGAGACCTGGAGATGTCACGACTTCACCAGAGCATGGTCACTGTTCTACACATCGTGATGGACGACATGGAAGGCCAGGGTGACTAATCAGCAGACATATTTCTATTGTTTATTTGTCATTTAGTAATAGATAGATTGTGATGGACGACATGGAAGGCCAGGGTGACTAATCAGCAAACACATTTCTATTGTTTATTTGTCATTTAGTAATGAAAAATGACTAGATGTGTTTGCTCATTCTAAGATAGTGGGAAAGAATTTGAACAGCAATCCAGCAGGCCACAAGCTTGCGGGTCGCATTTGAACAGCACCCCACTTTCATTACATAGAGATTTGAATCCATATGACAATTTACTAAATGTAGGAAAACAATAGGCAAATTTTGCAAATTGTCTTATAAGCAGTTTCCACCGGCAGCCATGTTCTTAACACATGTAGCGCTATAGTCGCACCGTGCACCTTCTGAATTGTATTGAGTCAATAAACATGGCAGCCACATGTTTTAGTATTTAGTGCGATAGCAATGCCACCTAATGACATGAGATGAGTCCAGTTTATTACAATCTTCGTAATGTAAGATAAGATTATTGCTGTGCCCTATACCGAAATTAAATGAATTTTTAGCATAGCAGAAAGTTCACTTTAGGACTTAGTAGAACTTATTCCTTCCCGTGCATGTCTGCACATCAGGCAGTGCACTTCCTCCGCTCGTCCCTGTCCATTGCCAGTTCTTCAGCATCCTCCCATGACATCTTCAGACATCTCAAGTCCCCTTTGATTGTGTCCTGTCAGTTCTTTCGTGATATTTCTACTTCCAGCATTCCAGGACTTGATGACATATGTTAAAGTACTTTTTTATATGTTGCTGTTTACTGTAAATCCAACATTGTTAATGTTCCTGCAGACTTTTTCTGTTTTCATTGTATCTTTATCATAAAGTTATTTCTGTTGTTAACTTTATTCTTGTTAAAAGACTTGCAGCGTTTCAAAACTGATACAATTGTTAGTAGTATTGTTTCTTATAGTTTCTTGTTGTTTCCCGTTCCATTATCTAGTCAGATTTGAATGTTGTATTACATAGAGAAACTGGAGCATAACACAACTGTTGACATGGCAATCAACGCTCGTCTTGGCTACAGTAACAGCGGTGATAACGAAAGAGTTTGGACGGAGATCGCCAGCTCCATGGAACTGCGCCAACTCAGCTGTGTTGTTGAGGTGCACTACTCTTCCAATCTTATTCCCAGCTGCTGTATTATTATTATTCTAAGCATCGAGTTTACCAGAAATTTCTTATGACGTGTTCCATTATGACACCCAAGTAAAAAATTCCCAAGAAAAATTAACAAAGATAGCCGAAAAGAAAGAAACTAAAACAAATTAGGCGATGACAGATTGCATAACAGTTTAAATTGTCAAAAGCAAGTAGAAAAAAACTTCACTACGTACTTAAGTAAATCCTTAACTACATGTGGTCATGTGCATTTTAAGTAGATTTATCAGAGGAAAGTAGAAAAGCACGAATTCTCTTTTTAAATACCTGCAGACTAATGGATTGACGAATATCTACTGGTTTTGTGTTCCATACTTTAGTGGGCACATAAAATTTAACAGTAAAACGCCTAGTGTTAGATTGAGCTTTGACAGGGCGATATACAGATGAATTCCTAGTGAAATGCGAACGAATGCCAGAGGCATACTGAAGGAAGGAGACCGTGTTCGAATCGAAAGAAGAACTCGCAAATTTGGAGATCCTTTATCTGGTCTATTTCCAACCTGCAATTAAACAAACAGCCCTCTTCTGTAAGATAATAAGATTATGAAGCCTAGATTCGTATGTCGATGCCCAAACCAGGTTGCAATACGTGAGGTAGGGGTAGACGAGGGTATAATATAAATTCATTCTAATTGTCTTTGGTAAGATATAAGCAATGCGGGAAATAATACCAATGTTCTTAGCAATTTTAGCTGCAATTTGATTAATATGAACTTTCCAGGTCAAATGTTGATCTATATGCACACCTAAGAATTTCATTGACTCAACTTGATTGATGGAAACATCATCAATAAGCAAACAAAGATTGTCACTGGGGTTTATTTTCCGGTGGGATTAGAATAAAATAAAGTTTTTTTCTAAATTAAGGGTGAGTCTATTTGCATAGAACCAAGCAGCTATGCTTGATAGCTCAACGTTCACAGTTTGAAATAACGTCTGTCAAGAATCATTAGAGTAGATCTAAAAAACGTTGGTATCATCAGCAAATAGAATTAAAAAAGACATTGTTGGAGAGACATTGGCCAGGTCATTAATATAATGCAGGAAGAGAAGTGGTTTGAGGTTGGAGCCTTGAGGAACTCCATATTTGATCAACCCTAGCTCAGATAGGACACCATTACAGAGAACTCTTTGTGTACGGCTCTCAAAATAGCTGGCGAGCCATCTGCGCTGTGTCCCCCTAATTCCATAGTTGTCTAATTTTTTAAGCAAAATATTATGATCTACAGTATCAAACTCTTTAGCGAGGTCGAAGAAGACTCCCACTGAGTATTCATTATTTTCAATAGCCTTAGAAATCATGTCCTGCATATTTAATAGGGCCATGTAGGGGGAGCGACCAGGTTGAAATCCATGCTGAGATGGATAAATGATGTGAGAGTTTTTAACATAGCCATAGAGTCGATTATACATAAGTTTTTCATAGAACTTGGAGAAGTAAGGAAGAACGGAAATGGGTCTGTAATTGGTTACATTGTCCTTATCACCCTTTTTTAGTATTGGCACCACTTTAGCTATTTTTATGGCTTGTGGAACAGTCCCACTGCTAAAGGAGCAATTTATTATTTCAAGACACTTTTAGCTCTCAGTCAGTTATATTGTTAACAAGGCATGTAGCTCATTTTAGGACCTCGCAGTGTTAGTTAGCATGCTGGTTAGTTTCGTAGCTGTTTAGTTTTCGTAATTGGTTCGAAGGGAGACATTTGAACTGAAAAATGCAAGCATGGCTACTAATATGAATAACTAGCTGCAAAGTAACATGGGTTTAAAGTGTGGTAGGACCGTCATGGACGGCGTCCTGGCACTTATTTTCAAATCTCTATGCCGTCCTGTCACTTATTTGGGCCAGCACATCTGAAAATGTAAGGGACGTCCGGGCACTTCTTTTGGAAAGGTAAGGGGTGCCCAGGCACTTCTTTTTTTTACACTTTTAGCACTGAAGGTAACTGAGCACTGCATTTATATAGGATAGAAACTATAGGACTTGAATTGACTGAAGAGGATGAACTGAGACAATCTGGAGACTGTATATTCAGTGAGCACACAGATCCTGAATTGAGGCCACTGTTTGAGCTCGGATGTTGATCTCTGTTGATGAAGGCCAATTCAGAACTGAGCTGTGGCTTAATGCCGCTGTTCGAGTTGGGAAGCGTCCATCACAAGTTCTACCTCATCAACCTTCGCTTTCCAGGTGGTCTCAACGCGAATCTCGGACCGATCAAGGAAGTCTGGGCTTACGTAAGTCATCGAGCAATTCTTGCATGTCACTCTTACTTGCTCTATATAAGCCTAAAAATTGGTTGTAAGATATGTGTTCCACCTCGATACCTGGTAACTTGCATCGCCATTTTATACACGATTCAATGCGAGTAGAGCTGTATGTATCATTTGTATGTTTGTATTTGTATATAATTTATTATATATGCATACCATGCATGTTTGTTGTCATATTGTATTTTATTGTTTTGGTATTGTATCTATGGATATTGGCATATTGTATCTATACATTTATTTATTGACATATATGTGTATGGTGTATGTGTATATGCATCATGCATGCATGCATTAAAGCCCATAAAAGCTGTTGCGTTACTATAAGGAATTGGAAAGTTTGCTGAGTTGTCTTGATTGGAATAGATACATGTATACAGACATGCAATGTCATACATATATGCATACATTCATATACATTTGTATATACAATTATACATGCACTTACACGCGTAATGTGTGCTTGCATGCATGCATGTATGTGTGTGGGGGGGGGGGGGGGTAACCAACACATTATGTAACATGTATCAAGTCTGTTGCAAGTCTGTTATCAAGTCTGTTGCAAGTCTGTTATCAAGTCTGTTGCAAGTCTGTTATCAAGTATGTTGCAAGTCTGTTATCAAGTCTGTCGGTTGTGTTGATTATTTTACTTGTGACAGAGTTTCTATTCAGCTTTGTTGAGATTTGGTCAAACGAAATTTCTTCCTCACATTAAATTGAGTTTACGATATTTCAGTCTTGTGAGTCGTGACATATTTGCAAATTCCTGCTTATAAAAGGTTTTAAACGTATTCATAGATTGTTTTATGTTTTTATCAGCATGTGTTTCTTGTCTCTAGGTGATTCATCGAAATAAAGGTTTTACCATCGTATGGTTTTCCATCAAAACTCTCGTCTTTCCTCTGATTGCGATAGAGCTGGTCTGGTTCATCTGGCGTCTTTACCACATGGACCGCAAACCAAATGTCCTCGAACAGTGAGTGTCGTAATTACAAAGCACATAGTGACTTGTGTGTTGGAAAGTGGTGGAATAGACAAGCAAAGACCTTTGTGGAGGAACCTAAATGACTGGTTGCAATGCTTCTCAATGGTGTGGTCAGTTTAGCTGAGCCATTGAGGACAGTTCACTCTGTTCTATCCTACATATCATACACTGACGACAACATTAACAACATTTATAACAATAACAGCAGGGTCAATGATGACATTGTTACCGTGATTTCAGTGAAAAACCGGTCATGCACTTAATTCTTCTGTTTCGGCATAGGTTTGTGCAGTGTGCATAATACGCTTTACAGGCAACTGAAGTAAAACAAATATAAAAAATTATGCAGTCAAAATTATATATGACCATTACAAGACAGACACTCACATAAATGTGTACAGTACACAGTCATATTGTAGCCGAGGTCATACAAGAAAAAATTCCTTATGGTTCATTTGGACATCGTTAATGACCTATACTAGGGTATATGGAAGTTTGATTTTAACATTGGTGTAATTTCTGCATTAGAACTGGGGGTCATGTTACATTGCTGCATATTTTAGAATGTTATTGCAATTTCTACGTTTTTCTGTTTGGATTTCACATTTCGTACATATTGACCAGATTTATGACTGTTTGTAAATGTTGAACTTTTTAATGAAGCAAAGTTGAGTTAAGAAATGCTGTTTTCTTTTCAAGGACACTGATTGCTCTTGGTGCTGCAATTACGTTGCTGAACAGTGAGCTCTTCGTCTTTCTTATTTGATGACATCAATATTATTCCAAACTGCCATCAGGCACTGGTGTGTGTGTGTATCCGGATAATGGACCTATAAATGTCCTTAGATGTGATTGATATGCATTAATTATCAGTCTCAAGTTACAGTAATTCATTGATAAATATCTCGTTGTTCACTTGATGGAGTAATACAGGATGTTAGAATTTAGAAATCTGACTCAAAGAGATTTTGTAGTATTACTCATCTTGTAAAGTATGTGTACCGTGTGCATTACTTAGACTACTTTTACACTTTAAAAAATTAATTAATGCTCTAGTTCTATCCTAACGCAATATGATAAGGCAAAAAGTGAGAAAGATTTATTTGGTATTCTTTCACTTTTGAAATCAGCATATACATTACCATAGACTACTTGTACAAGTACTACAAGTAGTAGTTGTGATTTGGTTTAGACGTGTTCTTGTTCATGTTCTTTTCCAGTACCCGTTGATTGGCTGACGCTGTGGATCCACATGCCATTCATGGTGCTGTACAGCGACATTCGTCAAATCATCTTCTATTTCGTTCTCTTCTGCTTCTGGGTCATCTTCACAGGAGAGCACGTCAGGGTCGGTTCATCCATTTTGACATCTTCAACTGCTGTAGCTGCATTGCTATAGAAAACATTTTCAATTTCCAGATGTTAGGTTGTGTGCCTCAACAACAGTATCTTCTAATGACCTTGGAACTGTGATTTCCAGCGTCCTATTGATCGTGGAGCTGTGATTTCCAATAATTTCATCACTGAACGTACTATAGTTAACTATGCATGCGTTTTTTTATACAGGTCTTGGTTTCTGTCTCTGACTTACAGCTTCTTTGGCGTTTGTTACTGCACTTCAGTTTTTAGAAGAGCGGCTGAATGTACTTAGTTGTATTTTATTACTATATGTGGTTATAAACATTCACAGGATTTTTTCCTAAGCTTCAGCTTCCAGGGGGTGGGCTCATTAGTAAGTCATTGGTGTATTTTACCAAAAGAGACAGAAAAAAGTGAGTCAGAAGGACATTTTTGTAGTTTTCCTCACGAGTTTGCAGATAATCTGCCCCCCATAATGATTGTGTTTATATTTGTAAAGAAATTATATTTAAGTTTGAATATTGTTTTTAATCCAGGATCAGATGAATCGTAATCACATTGTCTACTACTGGAAGCAGTTGTGCCCCGTTGGGTTCGGCTGTGTCTGTCTCTTCGTCTTTGAAATGTGTGAACGGTAAGAACAATCCATCAACTGCATCTTGCGTTGTTTTGACTCTGACCCTTTACTTAAGTTAACCCTTTAATGTCGAGATGGTAGTAAATGGTATGGGATATAATGGGAAGTCCTATACCCTCTGGCATTAAAGGGTTAAACATTGAACAAACGGTTATTAAGATTATTATTATTATAAGATTATTATCGTTATTAATTAGGAGGTTTTTATAGCACCTCTTCAAGGTGAGCTACTTCAGCAGTGCTCCCGGCCCACCTATGGCTGAGTAGGACAGTTTTGAGATTCTGCAGGAACAGAGTGGAGTGGACCCTAGACACCAAGTGCAGTGTAACAAGCAGGCCAATCCAGGTTGTTTTGTTAAAAGCCTTTGTCCTGGAAGAAATATGCCAGATGAGATTAGGAATTAATTTTTTGTGTGAAAAAGTCAATTTGAACTATAGGTAAACTGATGTCATGTGTTGGTATGCCCTGTGGAGGATTTACCTTCACCAGTGATCGATGAATAAAGGCAATGTGCACGCCATTATTTAAGAAATTTTTGCTTCAGGTGCTTTTCCTGAGTTTGCTTCTGGCTGTTTCTTGTTACTTGGTTTTACTAATTTCTATTGACTCTGGCATGTCACTATAATTTAACTTACTATTTATTATATTCTGACTTGTCTCAGTTTTCTTTTCGTTGTTTTGCTGTTCTCAGTTTATGTTGCTTCCTTTTGCTTTGTTGCTTTCTTCTTTAATTAATTACTGTATGTTCAAACAGTAAAGTTTAGTTAAGGTCAAAACACACCTAAAATCCATTCGATGATTTGGTGTTCCTAGTTAGCAGGATATCCTTTATCCATTTAGGCCTTCCTTTTGATTGATTGATTGATTGTTTGATTGATTGATTGATTGAACATACTGAAATAGATTTATCATGCATTATTAGTCTTAAATATCTACTGTACAACTGTACTGTAGCTCTTGTGGCTTCGGTTTTGCATGGAAGATGTGTTTGCGACTAATTGTATATAAGAAGCATTTTGATTGGTTTTCAGTGGAATCCAGTTGACCAATCCGTTTTACAGCATTTGGGCAACCACTGTCGGCAAATACTGTGGTGTATACTTTTTGTCAATTCACAAAGTTGGAACCAGTTTTATTGAATACTTTTAGTTTTTCTATAGTTTTCAGATTGTCTACTAATGTTAGTCATAAAACCAGGCTGAAACAATTTTTTAAATTAATTTCTGCATAGAGAAAATGGTTATGTTTCTCTTTGAGAGCAGGCCATCTTTGATGGCCATCATTGTAAATGTAAAGTTTGGTGTTAAAACCGGGTGTCTCCAGCATATCTGTTTAAAACTACCATGGATACTTGAGCTGTTTGTGGTAATATTCTTTCTGTCGACTGATTGATTGAATAAGTAAGTAAGTAAGTAAGTAGCATTTATTTGCATTGCAGATCTGACAGGTGAGCTTGCATTACACTGCGTAGAATGACAACAAGTGTAGTCCTCTTGAAGAGGCGCTATAAAAAATTCATTTAATGAACGAATGAATGAAGCATTCATCTGTTATCAAAGCGCAGTCCAAATTCTCCAGAGTTCACTTCTCGAACTCATTTTGCATTAAAAATATATTTGTGAATATAAGTTTTGCCTGACCCTTAACCTTTCGTTCAGCTGACTTTCATCATCCTTGCTGGAGTGGCAGCCTGCATCTACTTCATCTATTTATTTGTCATGGTAGTGAGAGTCTTCCGTACAATCATGGCTAAGAAGTCCGCTCTGCCTAGCATGAGCAATCCACGTCGGGAATTCTACATGGTAAGACAGATTTTATTGACAAGTGAACGTAGATTTCAACTAAAATTCTCAATTGCTGTGTAAAATTAATGTGCAAATAGATATTATAAATGTTTTCAGGGCTGTTTTTAAGGAATTTTTAGAACTGCACAACCCCTTCTTTCCTTTTTCATCGTCCACTGTAAATTACTTCCAATCGGAGAACAATGACCTTTTTGCTAATTTTATAGCTGTACATAATTGAGTGTCATGGAGCCAAGTGCTTCTACAACTGCACAAATACATTTAGAACTGCACATTTTGTGTACAACTGCACGTTTAAAAAGCCCTGAATATTTTTTAAATAATTGCCTATTAAAACGACCAACGGTGTAGTGCCATTGGAATCGATCTTCCAAATCTGCACTGAGTTGGTCAAATGGTGAAGTTGTCCTTTTCCAGCCATGAAACTAATAGGAAAAGGTTGTGTAACTCGTGTTGTTGAACTAACTGCATTATCTGTTTGTCGATTGCCTTCATTCCTCCCTACTATAATTCGTACTCAGATCTTATCTGGAAGCACTGCTTTTTATACGCGTTTCCTTAAAGTGTTTTCTTTTTCAAGGAGATCTTCGCACTGAGAGCGCTGTGAGAGGCGCTTTATAAATCCAAAAATAGTATAGTATAGTATTTATGTGTATTTTAATTAATAATAATGACAATTTATATGCCACAGTCACCCGGCCATACCGCTAAAAGAGCACCTCTCAAACAGCTAACTGTGGAATAGAATAATCCTTAACAGACAAATAAGATTTAAGCTTTGATTTGATTAAATCCACTGAGGCGGTCAATCTGATGACTGGTGGAAGACTGTTCCAGCATCTGGAATTAGTTACCAGTTTTACGTGATGTTTTAACAACAGTCATCATTGTTATGTGATTATTACTTGTTTTTTTCTGTGACAGGGACTTATCTACCGTTTCTCGTTTCTTATGGTTTTCACGCTGCTCTGTGCGGCCATGACTGTCATCCTGTTCATTCTGGGTCAGGTCAGCGAGGGTAACTGGAAATGGGGCGATGCTGGTCACTTGGAATACACAAGTGCCTTCCTGACTGGTAGGTGGTAGTTCAATGTCTTGCATCTCTTCAGCTAATATGTTTCAAGTCTCAAAACCTGGACGCATGGCTGATGTGTCTCTGGTCTTAATATTTGCTTGTCATCTCTCTTCAATGCAGATCATGCTACTCATATATGCTTATTAATGATAATTTTGTTGATCTTTCCTCTGCATTCAAAAAACCTATATGGTAGCTTCGGCCAAATTTGAGACTTTTAAAACTTTATCTATCTGTTCATTCTGCTTAATCTTTAGTGTCTTGCTGCCCATGCATGAGGTTAGAGTCCCAGCATGGAGCTGCTGTTCTCAGTGCACTGATCATCTGGTGTGGAATTGATTTGTGTAAATAGTTCACAGAAGGATGAAACCTTCTGCCTATCTAGAACAGCATACTACAGAAGCTTCGAGATTAGATTATTCTCATGGCAGTCAGCTTTGCCACAAAGCAAAGTATATAATCAAAGGATTTTAACTGCACCAGTGCACCTACCTTTAGGAGACCTGTGCTCTACGAATATGTGACAGTTACGACTAACTGTACAGTACAATACGATTCCTGTTGTATGCTTAGAAAGAATTCGAGCTCCACTTTGAAAATCACTATGATGAGAAAAGGAGCAGTATAATCTGACAGTTGTTAGTGTACTGGCCATGCTGTGCTTGTGGGTAAATAGTCTGCATGGTGGGGAACTGGTCACTAACCCTCATTTGCCAAGTGTAAGAAAAACAAAGCCACTTACACTTCATGCTTTTGGCTGCTTCTTTGAGTTATTGCTCTTCCTCTTATGTTACACCACTTCTGCTTAGCTACTTACGCTGTTGACAACAGCACCTTGGATTAAGTCAGAAGAAGCTGTTAAGCTGGCAAAAAAACCAATGCTTATCGCAGTGTTGTTTATTGCAGTGTTGTTTTTAGAGTGTTTGAGATAAACGGGCAATGTTGGAGAAGCAAAACATTTACTTCATTCTTTAATACAAAGGATTAGCGTATTTTTTATTGCGTCTATACAGATATAACCTATTGACTATTTGTTTTGTGTCAGGTGTCTATGGAATGTGGAACATCTACGTCTTCTGTCTTCTCATCCTCTATGCACCTTCGCACAAATACGTTGCTGTTGAAGTTGGTTAGAAACTTAATATTCTTATGATATGTACAGTACGTGATACTATATCCAAATTCTGTGTTATCTGTTGTGTATCGTAGAGTTGTTTTGATTGGTTTCCATATCGGAAATGTTCTTGATTTTTTGCAAAACATTTTAGATTCTTCTTTGCTCTGTTAAACTGACAACATCTGCAGATTCACAAGTGGTAAATTTCTGTCCGAGTACAATCTGTCCTGTCCTGCTTTGCTCATTTCTGAACTTCCTTTTCCGACTTTCAGTAATTAGGATTGCATTGTTTTCTAAGTGTTCTATTTAATCAGTTAATTGGTCTTCAGCTGTTTTATGATTAACTTGTTTGGATAGGAATGAGTTTTGTTTACTGCTTACAGTCTACTGTCTACAGTGTGTTTTCTGAGCTTCTGTGTGTGTGTTTCTGTTCTTCCTGTTTTGTGTTCTACTGGACGTTCCTTTATTTCCTCTCTACGAATGAGCTACACTGACATTTCTTAACTGAAGAACATCTGACATTCTTAAGCCAGATTGCAGTTTAATGTGAGCTTTATGGTCACATTGAATCTTCTCAATCTTTCTTTCACTGCGTTTGACCATTTACCGACCTAGGGTATAGGATTCCTCTTACTATTTACTACGCTTTGGTCGGTGAATCGTTAAGAGATTGTGTTTTATGTTTGTAGATTTTAAACCAATGTTTCACTTCTTCAGTGAAGAGGTCACAGACTCACCAGGATCATAATATTATCCGAGTCGTAAGTTTTATAGAAACGTATGGTTGTTTATCAAAAACTTATCTTCTATCATCATTCGATCCAACAGTATCTGTCTTCCCCTTCATCTTATTCCTTTCATTCTTCCTTCGATGATGTCTGTCTCAGAAGGGAGTCTCCTCTTAAAATGCGTTCAATCATCTTCCTTTGCCTCATTCTTTCTGTGACCATTTTAACTGTTGTACCTTTTATTTTTATTTTTATGCTCAGTCCAAATAATCTTCTTCATTCCTTTCGCCATATCCACATTTCAACCCTCCAGTTGTCTGACATCTTCCTTTCTTACAGTCCAAGTTTCTGATCCATATAATGTTACAATTTTTAAATACGATACAATCTAGTAACAAAGCTGATGCGTTACGTTTTGCAGAAGAAAACAGCAACGAAGACCACGTTGAGTTCAGTACGATTCCTTCAAAGGCGTCCGTTCTGACTGCGTTTGTCCAGAAGGCAGCAGCAGACTAACTGACCCGTAGTAGTCTGATCTCCTGCATCCCCACAATCGGATTCATCTGGTTCCATGTTCTCCACGCTGACAAAACGCTTACATCGTAGAAATCCGTTGTTGCGCAGACGATATTAATGCAAGACTTGAATTTGACTGCATATAATTATGTCCACATTTGCATAAGTTTTAATGTCTACATCATGCTTTGTGTAGCTTTTGTAGATCTTTTTGCCATATTGTGCCCGCATTGTGGTCGTAGAAGGTGTTTAGAAATTATGCGTTATTTTGTATAAATTTTGGACTTTGTTGGAATCAACAAAATCTGCTGCAATTTGGCGAGTTTTGTCGATCGGTTCGTATAGACTGGTTAAGAGGCTTGATCATAATTATTCATAGTTATTCATAATTATTCATTCTTCGCTGTCTTTTGTCTTCCAGTTTTCTGAGTTATATATTGCATGACGTTTATTGATGTAATATTTACAATCGTAAGAGTTAAGTTGTGCGATTTTTTCGGGCTGCCAAACTGCAATAATTGCAGGTGACACTGGTTGTCGAAGCTACAGTGTATGAAGTGCACCGAAGTTTTAGTGGATGTTTATCTTGTGCTGTGTGACTGGCTGATAGACTCGTCAAATCACCCAAGTGTTGGCTGACTGATTGACTGACTATGTGACCGACTAACTGGCTGGCTGGTTGACTGTTTAGCCGGCTGGCTTGCTGGCTGACTGACCGACTGACTGGCTGTCTGACTGATTGGCTGACTGACTGACGGTAGGTGCGTCACTTCCTGAAAAAGTCGTATTATGGTTAACGGTCCTGATGATTTTTGCCAGTGGTTTAACGTGTTTCGGGTTGTGTCAGATGAGTTGCTGTTGCAGCCAAAATAAAAGATGTGCAAGTTTTGTATATAAAGTGCATAAGAATCCTTTAGCTTTTACTTTAGGAAGTTTTTTTTCCACAAACCACCGCTGATTATGATGTGTATTTTTAATGCCCCTGCAGTTCATTGTCTTCCCTTGTAAGTGCTAACTTCTGATGTAACATTTGCTGAACGTTAATTAGTTTGTGCATAATGAAAGTTTTTCTGCATAGATGCAGCAGCCTACCTTATCAGTTTTGCTTTGATGATAAGTTGTACTTCGCTGTAATGTTTATTTTTTTGCATTAATCCTTTTGCTGGAACAATAATGTTATTGTAATTGTAAGTGTTCATTTATAAGGTGCCTCTTCAAGAAAACGCTAGTATTAGTTTTAATCGTAAAATTGGGTGTTGTCTAACACTTCTGGTAACATGAGGGAAACCTGTTTCTTCATAGTTATACCCGGTAATTATAATCCTATGCTTCAATTCGCAATTCTGCAAGACTTTTGCATAACTTGACCTTACAGTGACCTAGTCATTCGAGATACTTTGTTTCATTTGCTGTAATTTTATAAGGTTCCTTGGGATCATTGCTCCATTACAAATAATAGTGATGTTATTATTTAAAATCATAACTGTGCTGTTGATTACTGTATTTGTAATTTTTATTCGCAGTACTGCTGTCTGTGGCTTGAGGTTGGTGTTTGATGTAAACTAACAGATCTGAGTTGGATTGTAATGGATTTGGATTCATACGAAACGATTGATTGCAGTGTAGGTATTCATGAACTAAATATATTATTATTGTGATTGTGTTGTTTTCTGATTTTATGCTGTTACATGGCTTCTTCACACATTCATCTGAAAATAGGAGATACAAATGGGAAAATAAATGTCTTGCTGTAGCCTACCTATGGTGATCAGTGGACAGTTTTGTGTCCAATCTATATTGTCTAGCATTTAATAAATGGTCATCCGTTTTTAATGATCGCGATGTTGCTTCGTAACATTAATCTTTTACCTGTTTGCCCTGAAAATATCCGATGAAAACAGGCTTAAAATTTAAAAATAAACGGTTAAACATAAACAATGATTGTAATGTAATTGGTCACAGATCCTTAAGTAACTTTGATAAAGTTATGAATAAGTTGGCATAGTTACGGATTTAACTTTTGCTTTCATGTTTTGAGACATGTTGTTCTGCTACCAAACTATCTGTGGCTCGTGCTTCGAAGTCTGTGATCACTAACCCCAGAAGCTTATGCCTTTTTCCTCCACTAAACACCGTTCAAATCGAAACCAGATGGCACTCCAGCATGATGACACTTAGTCGCTAGGTGGCGTTTTATGTCACCATCTATCGAATAAATTTTCAAGGCAGGAGCGTAACTTGAACCGTCTGGTTCAATCAGATAGATCGGTTTGCAAAGGATAAGTTTGTTTGGGAGAGCTTATAGGGGGTAAACACACAATGACTCTACATTTGCTCGACTTTCCTGATACGCGCTTTTGTGCAAGATTCTGTTTTGTTTAGGCGCGTTTTTATTTTTAATGACAGTTTAATAATAATAATATTTTTATTATTATCACAATGATCGTTAACTCCAGAACAACACAGCTTTTAGTGTTATTTTATTGTTTTGTAAACTGAGGGATCATATATACATGTACCTCGGGCGTGTATTTTAGCGTAATTAATTATTTTCACGCTTTTAACGACGTAAAAAGCGCCATAAATTATTCCTAATGACTTGCAATGGTCTAACTCATCTAACAGCACACTTAAAATTTCGTAAGGATGCGAATATTGAGAGAAAATATGTTTTTATAATGTCACATTTCCCATGCGAAATCGCCGTTCGAATCGCCATTGAACCACAACATCTGACCGGAAGTTGGGGTACGCGCCCAAACCATCGACTATAAATAACGTGTACGTCAAGACTTCGGTCCTAAGTTCAAAAATGAGAAATGGAAGCTGGATGAAGGTATTTCTAGATGTGAAATAGAAGCCGGATTGATGAAAAAACGCTTAAGTAATGGAAGCTGGATGAGGGTATTTTTATATCTGAAAGAGAAGCTGGGTTGACGAAAATAACGGGCGAGAAATAGAAGCTGGGGTAATAAAAATAATCAAGCTGAAACTGGAGCTGGATTGATGAAAAATAGTTCTTATTGAAACAGAAGTTGGATTCATAAAACAACTGATGCAATTGAAAAAGCTGGAATTTTGCTTACTTACTTATTAATTTTTGCTTGCTGCACGCCACTTCCGGAAAGGGTCGCAATTGAACAACAACTTGGATCGGCGGTTTGTTAGGACAAAATATTACAATTTTTTGATCAAAATCCTTCTTTTTAAGATATTCGAAGTTTAATAATACATCACTTTGGCAATAGCGCGTTGACATAAATATTTTAAGACGCTTTTTGTGCCATTATAAGCGTGAAAATAATTAATTACGCTAAAATACACGTTTACCAAAAAGAATACTAATAATAATTAACTCTAATGCATTGCCTTTTTGCTCACGTGCGTTGTAATAAGAAAGACGAGAACGGCCGTGGCAAAAAAAATTCACAAACGTAGGTTGAGGTCAAGCTCGTTTAAACACCTCGAAAACGTTTGATAAGATTCGATATAAATTTCCTCCACACGTTTTCGCAAATTGTATGTTGGTACGTGATGAAATCTTACAAATCAGCTAGTAGCTTAAATCTTTAAATCAGTGCTATTCGCCATAGCAGCCCCAATTCAGTCTAACAGACGAACTTTTGAACAGACTTGTGCTATGCCCATGAGTAAGAAAAACTAAATTATATTAATAGCAAATACTTTTTGAAAACTAGGCCTATTCTGTTGCAGCATATTCAGTAGGATTTTGATTGGAAAGTATTTTTGCCCTGCATTTTCTGAATGCTTTTGAGTTTTGAAAGACATTTTATTTAATTGTATTTCCAAAATGCTTTGGAAAGCACTTTGCAAATCACTGAATAGGACCAAATTGACGCGTAGAAGTGACAGCATAAAGGCAGTTGACTGGCGCTCTCCTGAAACAGTTTTTTTTCCATGAGTTGTTCTCGTCAAACCTCATGTAGCCTATCGAGCATTGGCGGTCGAGTCCGACAAAGCTAGAGGAGGTGGAAGCAGGGAAGGGGGTCGTTCTTTATCTCAGCCATTCATCTGATCTGTTTGCCTAGTGGAAAGGCGACGCCCTTGTCGTACGCGAGTGCCTTGGATTCGAAGCCACCACCACCACCGCTGTCTCCTCCGCTGCCTCCCTCCCTCTGCTGTGGTCGGCTGTTACCAGAGAATCGATGCCCACCCTCCGCCGCTGCCATCGTCGTCGTCTTTCACAGTCAACAGCAAACAGAATTCAACGCCGTTGCTGGAGTCTGAAACGAAATCCGTCACGCAATACGTGATGGCCTGGTCTTCTCGTCACGTACGTGATGGCCTGGTCCTTTCTCGTCATGTAGTACGTGATGGCCTGGTCCTCTCTCTTGTCACGTACGTGATGGCCTGGTCCTCTCTCTCGTCACGTACGTGATGGCCTGGTCCTTTCTCGTCATGTAGTACGTGATGGCCTGGTCCTCTCTCTTGTCACGTACGTGATGGCCTGGTCCTCTCTCTCGTCACGTACGTGATGGCCTGGTCCTTTCTCGTCATGTAGTACGTGATGGCCTGGTCCTCTCTCTCGTCACGTACGTGATGGCCTGGTCCTCTCGTCACGTACGTGATGGCCTGGTCCTTTCTCGTCATGTAGTACGTGATGGCCTGGACCTCTCTCGTCACGTACGTGATGGCCTGGTCCTCTCTCTCGTCACGTACGTGATGGCCTGGTCCTCTCGTCACGTACGTGATGGCCTGGTCCTTTCTCGTCATGTAGTACGTGATGGCCTGGTCCTCTCTCTTGTCACGTACGTGATGGCCTGGTCCTCTCTCTCGTCACGTACGTGATGGCCTGTCCTCTCATCATGTACGTGATGGCCTGTCCTCTCATCATGTACGTGATGGCCTGGTCCTCTCGTCACGTACGTGATGGCCTGGTCCTCTCGTCACGTACGTGATGGCCTGGACCTATCGTCACGTACGTGATGGCCTGGTCCTCTCGTCACGTACGTGATGGCCTGGTCCTCTCGTCACGTACGTGATGGCCTGGACCTCTCTCGTCACGTACGTGATAGCCTGGTCCTCTCTCTCGTCACGTACGTGATAGCCTGGTCCTCTCGTCACGTGCGTGATGGCCTGGACCTATCGTCACGTACGTGATGGCCTGGTCCTCTCTCGTCACGTACGTGATAGCCTGGTCCTCTCTCTCGTCACGTACGTGATAGCCTGGTCCTCTCGTCACGTGCGTGATGGCCTGGTCCTCTCGTCACGTACGTGATGGCCTGGTCCTCTCGTCACGTAATACGTGATGGCCTGGTCCTTCCGTCACGTACGTGATGGCCTGGTCCTCTCTCTCGTCACGTGCAATACGTGACACTGGAGAGTGGCGTGACTGACTGAAGCGACGTCGGTGTGGGTTCTGTTCGTCGTGTAGACCTTATACGCACTGTGTGTGTGGCATCATGCTGAAGCGTCGACGTATTACGGCTCAGTGGTTGGCTGTGCAGAGCCGTTGAGAACGCATCGGTAGATAGACGCCCCTCGGCTGTTTGTTCGTCGTCGCCGTTGTTGAGATTATTGGTGGTCGGCGACAGGAACGAAGGGCAGGACAGGACGACGATGAAGGATACATGTTGAATTGACAACACGTTGTCAATTGACAACACGTTGTATTGACAACACGTTGTATTGACAACATGTTGTATTGACAACACGTATTGACAACACGTTGTATTGACAACACGTTGTATTGACAACACGTTGTATTGACAACACGTATTGACAACACGTTGTATTGACAACACGTATTGACAACACGTTGTATTGACAACACGTTGTATTGACAACACGTTGAATTGACAACACGTTGAATTGACAACACGTTGTATTGACAACATGTTGTATTGACAACATGTTGAATTGACAACACGTTGTATTGACAACATGTTGAATTGACAACACGTTGTATTGACAACACGTTGAATTGACAACATGTTGAATTGACAACATGTTGTCTTGATGACCCGTCTTCAATGCTGCACGTCCGTTTGTCCTTTCATCCATCCGTTCGTCGTCCTTTCGTCCGTCCGTCCGTCCTTTCGTTCGTTCTTTGTCCTTTCGTTTGTCCTTTAGTCCGTTCGTCCGTTCGTCCTTCTGTCCACATCATTCCGTTGTAGTCAATCTCTTTTCCGGCTGACAGTACTTAAATTAGTGGCCATACACATGTAGTAATTACGACGGCGATTATAGTAGCCTACGAGAAGAAGGGAGAAGACGGAATTAGGAGAAGGAATGAACCGAATGATGATGAGGCATAATATTATGGTAATGATAATTAAAAGAGAACGAGGATACCTCGGAATCGGGAGATTATGATGATGGTGGTGGCGTTTGTACATGTATGACAACGACAAAGCAACAGCAGAAACAAGCAAATAACAACAACAACAACAACAACAAATAAGTCTTGTTGTTATCGCTGTTGGCGTTGATGGAAACTATAAATTGCGGTGGTCGAATCGGTCCCTATTGGTATAATAATGCCTGACTTCTTCTCTCTCTTTCCTACTTCTACCGATGTTGTCTGCCACTTTGTCTCTGTCTTTATCTGTTTCTGCATGTGGCTGTGTGTTTGTCTGTGTGTCAGTTTGTGTCCATGTCTGTGTGTCTGTCTGTGTGTGTCTGTGTGTCTGTCTGTGTGCCTGTCTGTGTGTGGGTCTGTCTGTGTGTGTTTGTGTGTATGTGCGTATCTGTGTGTGTGTCTGTATCTGTTAGTCTGTCTCTCTCTTTCACACAAAAGAGGCCCTTCTGCTGCACTCTTCCGTTTTGCCTGTATGATTATGTCTGCCAGACTGTCGGTATGTCTCTGCCAATGACTCTGTCTCTTTCTCCGTCTGCATACACATGCACACACACACACACACACAAACACACATACACATATTACACACACACGCACACACATGTATGCAAATGAGGCAGAGCGTGTGTATTTTCCCATGTATGTTGTGTCGTTGGCGGCACGGTTATTTTCGTGATGGGGGGGGGCGTGGGGGGTGAGGAGGGGGATCGTTAAGGAGGAGGAGCGGCTTCGTTCGAGTGTCCGGTGGTCACGCGAAATCGTCGGTCGATATATAATAGGTCGGGTTATGTTCCCTCCTCGGCAATCTAGAGGGCGCCAGCGACGACCAGCGCTTCATCACTCACCAGATCAACCCCCCCTACCCGAATGACCCCCCTCCAACCACCCCCCCCCATCACCGTCTCTCCCGTCATCTGCCATGCAGCTTCCTCTCTGTGTTGCAGACGCAGTGGGACACATATCGTGTCAGACACTGAAGATAGCGAGACTGGAAACGAGGACGAGAGGGAGGGTGATGCAGGGTATGACAGGAGAGAGACGAAGGCGGTTGGAGAGAGGTATAGGGAGACTGACAGCCTGTGGCAGACAAGCCGAAGGAAAGATATGCAGAGAGACAGCGTGAAGGTTCTGTGCATGTCTCTTGCGTGTGTGTGTGTGTGTGTGTGCGTGTGTGTGTGTGCGTGTGTGCGCGTGGTGTGCGTGTGTGCGTGTGTGTGTGTGTGTGTGTGTGTGTGTGTGTGTGTGTGTGTGTGTGTGTGTGTGTGTGTGTGTGTGTGTGTGTGTGTGTGTGTGTGTGTGTGTGTGTGTGTGTGAAGCCTTCGTGTCTTGCTGTTACACCCAGGGCCGGATTAACCAGTACGCCATGTCTGCCATGGCGGCGGGCCCCCCGTCGTCGGGGGCCCCCGTGCGAGAACAACAAGAATTTTTAATGTGCATTTTCCCATACATTTATTCAACTTCACTTAAAGGACAGTGTGTAAATTTAAGTCAATTGCTAATTTGTTTTTATGAGCGAACAATGCACTGTGGGCCCTATAGCCTAATAATTATAACAAAATATTTCAACTTTCCAGTGCTCAAAAAAGGCGAATAGCCAAAGAACCCTCTGTTAGAAAAACAGCGTTAATTCCTCTGTTCCAAAACTGAATTTTTTCATAAACTTCAGATGGGTCAAAGGAAGGGGATGGATCGGTTAATTTGTTTAATGGTAGGCCTATAGGCTTATAGTTAGGCGCGGTGGTGTAGTGGTGTAGTGGTGGCGTCGTTGCCTTGAAGCCGGATGGTTCGAGGTTCGAATCTACCCTCAAGCCACCGCGTATACGGACCTTGGGCAAGTCCTTCACTCACAATTGCTCAGCGCTTCGGCGTGAAACTCCGAAGCAGTGTCCGCTCTGCATTCGGGAGCGCCTCTGAGTATAAAGAGAGCTTGAAGGGGCGCTATAACAAGTGCACATACAAACAAACAAACATATTATACAAACAATAAGCGCCAAGGACTGAAGGTATATAATAGGCCTATACATCTAAACTTCTAAAGAATCTAAAATTTGTGGGCCAAGGTGTCTTAAAGGCTACAACGCATATTTCTGCTAATAGATACTATTAGATAGGCCATACTGTTTCTTTCAATGACACTCTTCACCAGTTTGCCACCTCCATTAGCAGAAATTTTGAACCACAGCATGGGCGCTCACGTAGGCGAAGACTTGGCATTGGCTTTGGGGGGAGGGGGCTGTGTGCGAGCAACCGGAGGACGATCGTCGAGGAGCGAAGCGCCAAGCAGCAAAGGGGCATGGGTGGGGCACATCACCTCCCCAGTTTTTAAAAATTTCCACACAACAGCAGTATAATTATATAGCAAAAAAATGTTGGAAAATGTTGGCTGTCATTTTAAAGACATTTCTCATCATTTGATTCATTTCATGGCTCATATTCGTGGATAATCAATTAGATCTATAGGCATGCATTAACAATTTAACATGTGAGAGGAACATGGTGACGGAAGGTCAAGGTGGATTAAGGCCCCCCCCGGAGAATATGGCGGCGGGCCCCCCGAGAGCTTAATCCGGCCCTGGTTACACCTGTGAACGAATGAATGAATGAACGAATGAACAGACACAGACCACGTGACGACAGTCTTCTCTACGATATTTTCCTCCAATCAGTCGAATTCTTCCATTTAGCAATTTAGCCTACATGTAGGCCTATATGCATGTATAGATTTGTATGTGTGCATGTAGATTTGCATATGTAGGCATGTAGATTTGCAAGTATGCATGTAGATTTGCATGTATGCATGTAGATTTGCATGTATGCATGTAGATTTGCATGTATGCATGTAGATTTGCATGTATGCATGTAGATTTGCAAGTATGCATGTAGATTTGCATGTATGCATGTAGATTTGCATGTATGCATGTAGATTTGCAAGCATGCATGTAGATTTACATGTATGCATGTAGATTTGCATGTATGCATGTAGATTTGTATGTATCATGATGTATGCATGTCTTCGCTCCTCTTGTCTACTGCTCTCTTGCTCACGAACTCATTCCCTCTTTTTCTCTCTTTGTCTGTCTGTTTGGCTGGCTGTCTGTCTGTCTGTCTGTCTCTCTCTCTCTTTCTCTCTCTCTTTCTCTCTCTCTCTTTCTCTATCTGGTCATAAATGTTTTCTCTGTACTTAGTACTCAGTCAGTCAGTCAGTCAGTCAGTCAGTCAGTCAGTCAGTCAGTCAGTCAGTCAGTCAGTCAGTTGCTGACTTGCTGTGCACTATCTCTGTTCTGATCACTGATGTCTTGTCCCTCATACTTTTATTTCTGCGCCTCCTTCTATCTTCCGTTCTTTCCATCATTTCTCAAATCGTCTTCTTCTTCCTTTTGTTCTCAGCTGCTTTCTATATAGTCTCCTTTTCCTACTTTCTTTCCCCTCCTCTGACTCCTTCTCCTCTTTCCTCTCTACATGTCTTCCTCTCTTCTGCCCTCTCTTCTTCCCTCTCTTCTTCCCTCTCTTCTTCCCTCTCTGCTTTCCCCTCTGCTTTCCCCTCTGCTTTCCCCTCTGCTTTCCCGTCAATCGGTTGTCAGGCTTACCCTCCTCCTCCTCTCCTTCTCCTCCTCCTCCTCCTCCTCCTCCTCCTCCTCCTCCTCCTCCTCCTCCTCCTCCTCCTCCTCCTCCTTCTACTGCTGAGCACCCTCCTCATGTCCGCCGACCACTCGTTCGTTAGCTCTCCTCAATTGAGTCTACGGCGACCATTCAACCACGGCGCTACCATCCGCTGCTTCTGCTACTGCTGCTGCTGCTGCTGCTGCTGCGCGCTGCCATCAACGAGACCGACGATCACTAGCACCACTGCTGCTGCTGCTGCTGCTGGTGATACGTGCGTTGAGTTTTGTCCGTCCTCAATTGGAGCTCAACCCATCGACCGCCTCCTCATCCTCCTCCTCATCCACCTTCCTCCTCCTCCTTCCTCTCTCTCTCTCTTTCCACACAGTCAAAGCAAATCCTCACAACGTCCACGAAGTAACGACCTGCAAATCTGGCGAAATGTGACGACGTCGTCGTTGTCATCGGTGTTGTTGTCGTCGTCGTTATCAGTGGCTGCAGGGCTCGTTGTGCTGATGATATCAGTTGATGAAGGACAGCCAGAAATTACGTTTATACACAGGTATGTTGTGTAAACCGCTGCTGATAAGCTAAAGCCTCTCTATCTTTCGTTCTCTCTGTCTGCCTCAGCCTTTGTCTGTCTGTCTGTATCTGTCTGTCTGTATATGTCTGTCTGTCTCTGGCTGTTCGTCTATCTGTTTCTCTAACTCATTCCCTAATCTACTCTGTCTCTAACCCTTTGTCTTCGTCAAAATGCCCGTCCTAGGGCTTTGTACCTGTCCCTGTCAGTCTGTAAACTCTGTATGTATGTCTCTGTCTGTGTGTATGCCTGTCTGTCTATCTGTCTATCTGTCTGTCTGTCTGTCTGTCTATCTGTCTGTCTGTCTGTGAGTTTTTGTCCTGCCTTCGACGGTGGTTTTATTTCCTATTAATCGTCCGTACACATAACAACAACTGCATGTTGTGGCAATAAGTGCACAGCAGACGAAAAGCAATTCGTCGATATAACATCGAGTGGATACTTTTACAGCCAACACGATGACTACTCTTGGTTCTCACCCTCGTCCTCCATCACCCCTCTCTTGCCACTCTCTGACCCATCTCTCACCCTCCTCTAACCCTAGCTCTCTCGCCCGTCTGTAACCCCTCTCTCACCACTCTCTCACCACTCTCTCACCCTCCTCTAACCCCTCTCTCGCCCGTCTGTAACCCCTCTCTCACCACTCTCTCACCACTCTCTCACCCTCCTCTAACCCCTCTCTCGCCCGTCTGTAACCCTCTCGCCCCAATCTCACCATCACTCCTCTCTCGTCACACTCGCACCCTTCTCTCACCACTCTCTCTCCTTTTCTCACACTCTCTAACTCCTCTCTCGCTACACTCTCACTCGTCTCTCATCTCTCTCACCCGTCTCTCACCTCTCTTACCACTCTATCTCCTCGTTCTCGATTATTTCTCTCTCACCACTCTCACCCCACTCTCCTCTCTCTCTCTCTCTCTCTCTCTCTCTCTCTCTCTCTCTCTCTCTCTCTCTCTCTCTCTCTCTCTCTCTCTCTCTCTCTCTCTCTCTCTCTCTCTCTCTCTCTCTCTCTCTCTTTCTTTCTTTCTTTCTTTCTCTCTCACCATCACTCCCTCTCACCACACTCATCCCTCTCTCATCCATCGTTCACTCGATTATTTCTCTCTCTCACTCAATCAACCACTCAATCAATCAATCAATCAATAACTCAATCATTCACTCAATCACTTCTCTGCTGTCTCTCTCGCTCGCATTCACCGGCAACTCACTCAATCATGTATAATCATATTCACCAACTCATTCACTAATCGGTTAAGAAGAAAGATCAAGCAGGGCAAGACGCGTTGCAACTAGAAGTGCATCATGGGACAGGTGACTCTCACTCCGATACAGGACGCATAGGATAAAAAATTATATCCGAGATATAATCTCAGCAATTTCATGTCTTCTATTTCTGCATCGTATCATTGATGTCTCCGTTCTCCACACTGAAGAATAACCACCATCAGTGGCGTAGCCAAGGTGGGTTTGGGGGATAAACCTCCTCCCCATTGGCTTAGGGAAAAACTTTTTAAAAGGTTGTTTGTCCAATTATATAGGAAGAAAAAATAAGCATCCGGCCATAAACCCCCCCCCCCCCATCAGAAATTCCTGGCTACGCCACTGACCACCATGCAATGAGATATAAGTTTTTCATATTTTTATAGCATACGACATAAATGCATTTAAAAGCTACATCGACACAAACGACACATATTTTTTAGGTACAAATGTCATGTCTATCGGCCTATGTACATCTATTATGTACATCCATATAATTTAGAGAGCATATATAGTAAGAAATAAAGTGACGATAGTGATAAACACAGTGTATAAAGATTAAAGGTTTAAACTTGCAGCATATTGTCTAAAAGGAAGAATTTAGATGTATAATTATTCCATCTGAAAACAACGACTATAGGCTATAAATATATATATATATATTATAATATATACATTATACACATAATATATATATATATATAATAGCTTTCCTCCTGCCATGGGATAATAATATTCGCACATGTAGGCCACCTTGGATCTGTCTCAAGATTCTATTCTCCTGTTTACACTACATATGTGCCAGTCTTCTTCTTTTTCTTCTTTTTCTTCTTCTTCAGCTTCTTCTTCTGCCCCGAAGCAACTCCACAGATCATGCCATCCATGATGTCATCATATGCATCATGTACATGTATGCGTGTGCTACATGTTCAGCAATTGATTTAGGTTAATAATCGAACATGCAAGCGACTTAATTCCCCGTCGAGTCAACAAAGCTTCGCACTCTCTGCCCCCAAGCGACGAATCGAATTACTAGACCACCACCCCCTCCCCACCCCCAACCTCTGTCACCGCTTCAGCAGGTAACTTAGATGGCGCTCCAGACAATTTAATAACAACCGTCGCTCAAGAGGACGTCGTCGTCGCTCCCCCCTCCTATGCCCCTTCATGACCCCCCGCCCCAACACTGTATGCGTGACTACGTGGCACGCTGCAAGAGGGAGGTTCTGTAGGGGGGGGGGGGGGTCGAAGAAGTTGATCTGAATTGGGATTTGGAAAAGTAATATAGTGGCCGGGAGGGAAATAAATTTGGAAAACTACGTCTATACATGGAAGAGATTATCTGTGTTTATTTATGTCGAGATCGTGAGATCCTGCAATGACCTGCAGAAAGCTATACATGTAGATGCATGTATGGGCAACTAAAGCATGATGATTATCTTATACATCATGTAGGCTTATACGTGACGACTTCAGAGCTGCGAGATCGATGCATTATTATAGCGATGATGATGATGACGACGACGATGATGATGACAACGACGATGATGATGATAATCGTGGTAAATTACTGCCGATATGAGGGCTGCAGTGACTTTCCTAAAACTAGATTCCACTGCATAGAAGTGCTTCTACAACTGCACAAATCCATTTAGAACTGCACATTTTGTGCACAACTGCCTGCTAAACAAGCCCTCGTCTGATTATAAAATAATTCTATTCATGGAATAGTTGAATATCAGGTAAATCCACGAAAATGAATGACTGTATTATAGTCAAGTACTGAACCTCACTCGGAGGGGTCGTATCAAAGGGTCGTATCAAAGGGGTCGTATCAAAGGGGTCGTATCAAAGGGGTCATATCAAAGGGGTCGTATCAAAAGGGTCGTATCAACAGCGCAGTGTTGCTCTGAACCTGCCTTCTATGTTTTTTTGGCACGAGTATCCGGCTGTATGAACTTGAAAGTCCTTATGTAAGCATTTTGCAAAGAGTAGGCTACTGTAACACAACTCAACAAGTTCAGTTTTACAAAGTATAGGAAGCATTAGAAGGTAAGTGGATTTAAGAGTCGACCGAATTGGCACAAAGCAATGACTGCTGGGCGTGTTGTCAACAATTATTTGAAAGGAAAGATGGACGCAACTCAGTATAGTTTGTCCTCGTTTGCCTTCTTTGAAGTAAGCCGCCGCTGCTTTGAAGCCAGCGGCGACTAAGATGGTATACATTACATATTAATAGGTATACGCCAAGATCAATCCACACAAAGAAACCTGTAGGTATACAGTTATAAGTGCAATTGATGAGTTGCTGAGTAACGGACCGCACGCACTTGGTGCTGATGCGTCGAGAAATAGATTTAAGTTTAGTCGCCATTGAAAGCTTTCTACGGAATGTAGTTTCTCAGTCGTCAAAGTCGCCCGACAGAGTTGGCAAAACCCTTCTCCAAAGCAGCAGAATACACATTTCTCAGTAGGTCTAAACAATAATTGCAATTAAAACGAGAGCTATTACCGTAGATATCGAGTGCAGTGGTGGCCCAATGGCTATCGCGTTTTACTTTCAATCAAATGGGATTTGCTCGCACAGGTTCGAATCTATATCCGCCGCCTTTTTCATTTACAAAGACTCCACAAAAGCTCTTTAGCAACATTTTTTTATTAAACGCTGACCTATTCAGCCCTCTTTCCAGGACGGCCGCGTGGTGTCGCCTTTCCACGCGGACTTCCGGTCAGAGCAAATTAACCCGACCACCGACGTGTGACTTAACCGCTTAACCGCCACATGCCGGATATATCCGGCGCCCTGCGAAAATCCTCACGCCTTACCACCGGATAAATCCGGCATAAACGTAATGACTCAGGCATAGGGCTGGCGTGTGTATTTCATGCGGTATGGCGCATATTATATTAGCAGAGGATGTCAAAGGCTATATTTGGGCGGAATTTTTTTTCATAGGCTACTTCCGGTCTGATCATGCCGATGCAACCATGACGTATAGTAACATACAAATTGGCGATACGCAAGTTCGCAAGCAAAGAAGTTTTACACAGAATTTTAGACAGCAGCATAGGTGCAATCACGACCTAAAAGTTGGGGGGCATAATAAATCACGTCCTAAAAGTTGGGGGACCATAATAATAAAGTCAGAGGACCACTCAAAAGTGGGGGGGGGGGCGTCCCGTGGGTCCCATATGGTGGTTGCGCCTATAGACAGTAGCCTAATTCAGATGTAGAGTTAGATTATAACAGCGATTTAGATAGTAATAAATCCGATGACGAAACCCGTGCAACTCATGATGCAGGAAACGATTACAACGATGATAATCGACGATGGATAGCATGCGCGACAAGACACAAATCAATACATTGAGTCAGATATTAGGCCTACCGATGGCTGGCGTTGTCCAAGCTTTGTATGGACGTCTGCTTACAAGCAGTTACCCATCCTGTACCCCTTTGACGGGGTTACAGGTGTGTCTGTGGGTGTAAATAATTTCACAGCCGGACAATTCTACGCTTTATTTCTTTCTTCTGATATTATCCGCCACTTTATTACTCTATGGATATCTCTTAGGCCTAGCTGTCCACAGATTTGTTACCTGTCCACAGGTTTTTTACCTGTCCACATAGGCTATATTTTTTACCTGTCCACTGATATTGTACGTGTCCACATATATTTTTTACTATACGAGTATTTTTTGATTGTTTTTGTTTCGGTTTATACTTGTTCAGCAAATGTAAAATAATAATTACGCAACTAACAATAAGCCACGAAAATTTCGCTATTGTTATCAATAATGGTGCGGCGCCAGGATTTTTTGAGTTGTGGCGGTTAAGCGGTTAACGTGCTTCCTTAGATTAGCGTGCTGCACATATAATATCGGGTTCTCATCAGCAAAACGGCGTCCCATACACAGCAGCGTTGAACGACGACGACGACGACGGAGACGGCTTAAATCTATAACCAGCAGCGTTGCCACTCTAAAAATAAACAAACCCAAGTTGGAGGGTAAAAAAACCCAAGAAAACCCAAGTTGCCCAAATCTTCGACAATTTCGACAATTTCGACAATTTCCCGTAAAAAAATCAAAAAAATCTGACGAACATTTTTTTAGTCATCCCGGCTCATCCGGACCAAAAATAAATCTTTCAATTTCCCGTCCGAAAATTCTGATGACCTCTTTTTCGCCATCCGGCCCAAATCTTTCCAAAAAGTCCACAATTTCCAGATTTTCTTAGTCGAAACAGAAACCCAAGCAAAAACCCCAAGTTTTTCCCGAAAAAACCCAAGGTCTTGTGAAAAAACCCAAGGAGTGGCAACGCTGATGGCGAGTCGTGTCGCTCAATATACGACGTGTATATATGTCGATTGTCGTCTGCTCAATTTGACGAGATCCACCGTAGTTTGGAGAATCTGGAAAAACATACGGAGCCCCTAAAAGGACATGGATGCAAAAATTTTTATGTCGTTCGAACGACTTAATATCTCGTTCGAACGACTTAGTATCTCGTTCGAACGACTTATTATCTCGTTCGAACGACTTAATAAGTCGTGCGCACGACTTATTACAGCCAATCACAGATCGTTTCTATATTTATAATGTGCCACGACCATCCATGGCCACGACATAGGGTCTATTAACTTCTCTTAGGCCTATTTGAATAAATGTCATGCTAGGCTATGGCCAAGAGATCCTGCGTGGTCGAGTGGGTTGTAGCCCGCTCGCCGCGCCGGCGACCCGGGTTCGATTCCCGGACAGAGATTAATTTCTCGGATCTTTACTGCGGGTGACTCGGTCGCAATATAAACGTGGAGTACGAGGTTGTTCTCTGCCTCCGACGCTGATCATCTTCGATATGAAAAAGAGTCGTTAAACCCCAACATTTCAGGCTATGGCCCTAGCTGGTATCAGTGGTATGCTATTATGTAGGCCTATCTGGTATTTATGTGGGATTCAACGCATATGTAATGTAATGTAAATCTTCGAGAGTTTCTCAGCGCTCATAAAAGCCACGTCAGGGAGATCAGCTTATACACCGGTGCTATATAAAATCAAATCCGCAATAGCCAGAGCTGCCTTTTTCGTTCCGGTGCCAGTCCAAAATCCAGCTAGGCAGTTTTTTTACACGGCCATGGTGCACCTCCTTACATCCAACACACACCTCGGCCTGCAGGCGCCGGGTGGGGGAGGTTGGCTGGGTTGGGGGAGAAACTTTTCCCGAAAACTCAAATTTCACTGGTGGCGTACCGGTGGAGGTCGGAGTGTGGTGGGGTGTGGTGAAGGAGGTGGGGTGGGGTCAGGTGGGGAAAGAAAATTTTCCGAAAATCCGAATTTTACGGGTGGCGTACCGGTGGAGGTCGGAGTATGGTGGAGTGAGGCTCGCCTCCACCCAACACACTTCGGCCTGCAGGGGCCGGGTGGGGTAGAGGGTGAGGGGAAAATTTCCCGAAACCCAAATTTCACGGGTTGCGTGCCAGTGGAGGTCGGAGTGTGGTGGGGTTTTGTTTGTATGTGCAGTTGTTATAGCGCCCCTTCAAGCTCTTCCTACTCAGAGGCGTTCCCGGATGCAGAGCGGACACTGCATTGGAATTTCACGCTGAGCAATTGTGAGTGAAGGACTTTCCCAAGGTCCTTATGCGGCATGGTGTGGGTGGGGTGGAAAAGAAGGTGGGGTGGGCAGTAGGATTGCGGATGGAGTATATTACAGACTGCTGTTTTTTGGTCTTGTAATTGTATCATATACGAGTTGTAAGGTATTGTCTACCAGCACAGTCATGGGCGCCCGCACATAAGGGTAAGGGGGGGGGCACTTGAAAATTGAAACTTATTTTTATAACTACTACTTTTGGGTTTTTAACAAATTTCTGTGCATTAAAGCACTAATTATATGAATGATGCACACAGGAAAAGTCAGAAATCTATGTTTAGAAATCTCTGTAAATATAAACATGCTCTTAATTTTCTGCCTAGCATTATCAACATCTTGTTAAAAGCTGGAACAATGACCATTGGCTGTTAACCCTCCGGCAGGCGCTCTTGCAAATAGTATTTTTCTATCGATTATGGCCTACTTGATTGGAATCTCGTTGTCATGCAACCTTTCACAACTACAAAAAATTAAGTATCAATAGAAGTAGCTAGAGGAACACTTGCACCTTGAAAACTGACACCTATTTTTTCACTTATTCATTCATTCAATGGACTTAGGCCTATAATATTAAAGTGCCGCTTCAGGAACCCACTTTTAACATCTACTCTTTAATTTTTTTAAAAATGTCTTCGCACTTAAGAAACTATTCATATTAAAGCTGATACACAAAATTAAACTGAAAAATTTGCATTAAGAAACCTCATTGAAAAATACTCGTGCTATTAATTTCAAGCTTTGCATTTTTCAACCTCTTGTTACTAAAAAATTTACGGTAACTGTGATCATCGAAAAAATTTTGCCCCTCCCTGCAAAAATTTCTGCGGGCGCCCATGAGCACAGTATGAACAATATCCAAAAATTTCTTACAAATTTTACAAGTTCAATTCAGAGTGTTACGGTAAGGGTGTTTTATTGCAACCCTTGAGTGAGGAAACATGTCGGCACCATTGGCATAATTTTGTATAGCTTCAGTCGTTATGAACTAATGAAAGTGCAAGAACTATACGAGAGTGCAATGGATGTTCATTGTCCTGTCATAATAAAATGTTGTTAAACAACATGTGTCTTTTATCAGAGAACATAATTATTTCTGGAAAGACTTTAATTTTCATTTCTTGATATCATAGTATCATTTACTTGTTGTACTGTACCATTATTTCACGAATAAAAGATTGACTTATAATCATAGTATAATCAATGTTCGTTTGATTTCTAACAAATGTTACAATTTCAGTTGAGAGCATTACGTTAAGTGTGATTCAATATTGGAAGAGATATTGGAAGTTGTCATAATCAAGGTAATAGAAGTGGACATGCACATTTGCAAAGTCAAAGCATTGCGGTTATTGCATTCTTTAGGTGCATAAACAAATGGACACCAGTTTTGGCATTTGCTGCATGCTCCAAACCATCTCTTCTTAGAGACTAGAGAGTGATAACAATAATAATGACAATATAAGTATATTTATTATTTTCACGAAACAGGTTTTCTGCTCTCCTTTCTGTTCTTCTCTCTGTCACTATCCAATGCTACAATGCCATTGCCTACCAGGGCACCTTGTCTGGATTACCGGGGCCATGGACTGGCCACCCTAAGCAAACTGAAATTGATCTGTAATACACAGAAATTTGAAAGTATGTTACAGACTTTTAAAAACAAATTTTATACTGAAAACCATGTTGACTAAGCTTACACGTAACGAAGAATAATTACTGTTTCCATAAAATGCTTTAAAATTTTCAAATAATTATTGCAATGCAGTAGCTGCTACTTGAAATTAAAAGTAATGACCTACATTGGTGACAGGTTGCGGTCCACACATATCAATAATTTATTTAAATAAATTCAATTAGTCTATAAATATTCCAAATTGGTTTTGAAGTAATAGGTCTGCTCAGTTGATATCTATTTCAAGAAAATTTCCTTTAAAAAAAATTATTACCGGAGTGCTATTGATTGAAACACTATTCATATACATTAGACAAGCATGTTAACTTCTCAACCACATATCAAAGTCAAGTGAAATATAAGTTGACATGATCACTGTGATCACTTCACTCCCATATAATATTATATATTCCAATACGTATTGATTACCATATATTTATTAATCAGGCTGTTACAGAAAGCTACCAATTATCAAATGTTCACCCATACACGAATTGCGAGAATGGGGCCCTCCCAATTCCATTGTCGATTTTTTTTTACAAAGCAATTGTAGTCAGCTTCTTACGGGCCCATGTCCAGTGGGCCCGTATGGGCCACGTAACACCTGTAATCCTGTATACTAGTGTATAGCCTTGGATTCTTACTAATACTAAATAATTAGTAAGCTTACAGCTTATTTATGTATGCAATAAAAGTCAACCTTCATGCTTAAATACTCCACTATTTTAAACAGAAAACAGCATTTTCCCAAATCAAACACATGTTGCTAAATTCTTGAACAAATTGAGCACACTTAATGCAATTAATATCTTTCTGTGTCACTCCTCCACAGATGGATGCTCTCGAGTTTTTAAGATATACAAATGCAACTACAAAGAACTTAGGAACACCACCAATGTGTAATCAACAGTTAACCATGCATCTGAATTGGCCAAAACCAGTCATAAATTTAAATTCTTCTGAAAAAAATGCATTCCATTAATGACTGCTTCATTAGATTGTTGAATGGCCTTGCACCACAGTGATAGGTAACCATAGTCTCAGACTGCATGGGCTTGCATATGACAGCCATCCCACATCTTCGAAGAAGGAAATCGTGAGTAGCCGGTGTTAGAGGTGAATACATGATGCTTGTCAATGTTCTCTTCAGTTCTATTTTAAATCTGCAACAACAAAAAATATATGCATATAGAATTGCATTAAAACATGCTCTGAAAAAATATATTGAAGTGTTTTATGGAATGTGACAGTACGTTTAGTATAACCAGGGACTATTACTCCCATGTGTATTGTGTGACTTAACAAACACAATATATTATAAGGTTGACAAACAATTCCCAGGAGCCTGCCATTTGAGTCGTTTACAGTCAAAAAGAAATGTTATTATATATTGTGTTTTATGTCTGCTGTTCTAGACACAGCGTACATTTACACTCGACTGAAATAGAGAAAATGAAGAGAAATATTACTCAGATACTGAAATATGGGATTTGGATGGCCATTGATGAGGGTGTGTAAATGTAAATCTTCCAAAATTTCACCGTATTCACAAAAGTAACATCAGATAAACCAGCTTATACACTGGCACTGTGTTGCTGTTGTATAGGCCTACTATGATCATTGAAAATTGCATATTTCGATTTTTTATGATTGTACACGCTATGTTCTGTTCGCATCCAATGTTCCCGCAGTGCGTTTGCAGGCGGTTCAATAAAGCACATACTTACTTACTTACTTACTTACATTGGTTACTTAATATTACATTTGTTAAGCTGTAACTGACCTCTGTAACGATTGGTTTGATTCTCACGTTTCTTGACTGTCCACAGTTCCACACAAAACATTGGGTACATAATCCGGATGAGTTTTCGAATTCCATGGTTAACCTGGAAAGTATTGTTCAACTTAAAGCAATCAAACAGATACAAATGCATTTGTAATTAATAATTATTGATCCATATTATATTATATATTATGAGACTAATATAACTGTAGAGTGCTATATGACATTGCTGTAATAACAATAATTACAATTATTACTACCGGTATATTACTACTTCTGTGTGTTACTTTGCACCTTGGTAGATGTTAACGACAGCTCAGTAGCCGACATGCAGCAAATAAACACTATGGCCATCACAGATCGGGGCAGAATAAAGCGTTCTGACACACGTGATCAACTGATCAATAGCACAATGTTTATGCAAATGTAAGTTGGTTGGGCACTGATAAAAAAGACCATGTCAAGTTTTTGCAAACGTATATTTTCAGAAACATTCATAAGCCTAAATAACCTAAGGAACACAACAAAATCGATTGATCTTAAACACCTACTATACACCCTGTTGATCACTTCAAACGCAAATCTTTCAGCAATGAACAGAGCTTAGGAGCATTCAGGCCTAAGTAAAATCAAGACGCATTCTGCCTTGACTCTACCTATAGCCAAAAAGGCCTATGTTGGTATGTTACTACATGTCCAAATGGTAGGAAAGTAGTCTAATTCTCAGTCAGTATTAAAGGTCACTACTAAGAAATATCCTGTTGCTAGTAGCCGAAATAAAAAAAGTTAAAAAATGTGACGACTAAAATAAAGTGTCTTCAGAAATTTTGACGACTAAACAAAGGTGTCCTCAGACATTTTGACGACTAAAAGATGTGTTTTCAGAAATAAAGTCGTCAGAATTTCTCCACCGAAGAAACACCCCCGAAATCAAATCCTGGCTACGGCCTTGCTCTCCAACGTTTCTGACGGGGGAAAGGAGGTGCTTAAATCCATCTCCAATATTTCAGAAATATTTATTAAATATCATCGTAAACTTCTGCAGTGTTGTCCATTGTTTCTACGTAATGATCAATTTAGTTAAGATAGCAGCTAAGAATGCTACCATAGCAGTATAACAATTAAAAATCAAACAAAGGGACGAGACATTTATTGAAGTCTTACATCATGCAATGTTTTCAATTCAATTATGAGAAATTAGTTTAAGATGATGAATTGAGAAATCTGAAAATATTTAAACAATGTGGGAGACGCTTCTGAAGTCACAGAATCACAATCATCAACACTGAAATGATTGAGTAAAAGACAGCCTAAAATGCAGCTATATCATTATAGTTTTAGAATTTTAAACATCAAATTTTACATCATGGAAATTTGGATAAAAAAATGACAATTTGAGGAGACACTTTTTAAGTCTTCAACCACTGAAGTCAGCACTGAAATGATGAGCAATTTCGTAAAATGGCAGCCTAAAATGCTACCATTGCAGTGTGGAAATTCAAAAATTTCCCTCCTCGGCGCTTCGCGCCTCGCCGATCGTCCTTTGGCCGCTCGTTCGCCCCAAGTCAACACAAAGCATTCAGCTTATGATATTATAGTCTATCGTATTTTGAGACCTCCATGGATATATAGTCAAAAGATAGAGATGGACACATAATAATGTTTCTAAATCTTTAGTTCCACTCTATGCTTATTTATATGGGCATTGTGCAATTGAATAAATAAATATTAGGGATACTTGTTGTAAAACAAAAAAAAATTACCATTTTACCGTTTTTAGAAAGGTTTCTCTAAAAATAAGCGGGACTTATGTCCCTTTTCCGGTTAGATGGAAATGAACACTGATGATTCTCATTTTTTGGTTTCAATGTGTCTTAATTTATGTGTACATTAAAATAAAAGATCTTATAGTCTTTAGACTCTCTGTTAAAATTATTGAGTATTTGTTGCATGACTTCTGTCCATTTAGGGTAAGCTTTGCATCCACAGAAGCTGTGAATTTTTTTTGCAAAGCAATGTCGAAATTAATGTCAATTTTTATGGCTCATTAGGTGATTGATTGACTGATTTAGATTTAGACTTTCACAGATTGAGGTGGTTTAGGTAGGCTACTTCCATTTCGATATCATCGTTGCAAAATTTCAGATAAAATAGAACCCAAAATGCACTCGATTTGGCATAAAATGCTCAAAATTGCGTCAGTTGCTGGGGCTCCGCCCCAGACCCTGATGGGGAGCTTACGACGCTCCTCATACCCCCAGTCGTTAGGGCTTCTTGCCTTCGGCAATCATGGCTCCACGAGTTTCACGCTTGCTATTATTACTCCTACTAAGAATTTACATTGGTCCTGGTCCCCCCCCAACTTTTAGGACGTGGTTGCGCCTATGACCAGGTGCGGTGTGTCATCAGGACTTTTGTTTCATTTTCAAATAAACGAATATACAGACAGACCATGGGCACAGGCTTTGCAACAAGATTTTGCAAAGATGCTTCTTTCACAGAGTTCCTCAAAGCAAGGGGAAGCCTTGTCTAGGAAGATATGCGTGCGTATCAAATTGCGAAATACAGCGCTTAAAGTATTTGAAGTTTCTGCTTACTTGCACAGACCAGCGCTTATAATTAGGATCTAATATTTTATTCCGCGTCCGTGTGCAGATATAAAATGCAAGATTGTACGAAAGCAGTTAACATAGTCTAAAACTTTGTAAAATGCAATAAGCAATTAGAATGATACACCAACTTGTAATAAAGTGGTCAGAACACACGCTGGCATATTCTGTATTAGGAATTGGCTCCCATGGACGTCCGTCTGTATGTATTCTTTTGCACCGTACAACCGTCTGCGATCCGGGACTCAATGCGTTGACGGAAATTGGAAGAACGACAGCCTGAACAACCTTGCACATTGTTGCAAAGCCCGTAGCTGCAGGATTTGACTGTGGCCTATTTGTATTTAATAGAGTTTGTAAATGACTAGTCAAACTTCGAAACTATGTATCTTGCACTGTTTACTTTTCTCTGCTGAGTCTGCTCAATGGCACTCTGCTAACCACCATCGATATGTATATTTAGAGCATAGATATAAACCGTGACGCATAATCAGAAATGATCTCTGATTGGCTTAGTAACTCGTTCGAACGACTTAGTATCTCGTTCGAACGACTTAGTATCTCGTTCGAACGACTTATTATCTCGTTCGAACGACTTATTATCTCGTTCGAACGACTTATTATCTCGTTCGAACGACTTAGTATCTCGTTCGGACGACTTAGTATCTCGTTCGAACGACTTAGTATCTCGTTCGAACGACTTAGTATCTCGTTCGAACGAGTTATAAGTCGTGCGCACGACATAAAATATTTTGCATTCATGTCCTTTTAGGGGCTCCGTAAAAACATGCAGCGGCGAATCTAATTTCAACACCGACCGATGATGATGCAGCGACATTGACCGTAGAAGAGAAAGGAAACAAAACAATCAATTGTTCTCTCTTCGTTCGAAATGCCACCGATCTCGTCTTCTATTCTGCCACCGATACGAAAAACCATGTCACGCACACGGGCATTCTGATCGGAATACACGATGTGTGCATATTATATTATATATATATGTATGCATGCTTATATATATATATTATATATATATATATATATATATATATATATACATACAGGCCGGCTATGTTTCATTAGCTCTCATTATCCGCTATGTATATACATATGTATATATTTATATATACATATAAATATATACATAATACATATACATATACAGGCATACACATACATAATTATATAGACCGTCTACTCTACTGTATACACTGAGAGCCTTTTCAACACATAATTCAGTGTATATAGGCCTACAGAACTCTCTGCAAAGGACATCTGTGATTCTGTGATTCTGTGATTCTGTGATTCTGTGTTCAAGTCACAATTCTGACCGAACCATGAGTCATTTACCAGACACACATATGCAAACACATGCAGACACATTCCATGCATAATGCATCTGTCTGGCAGTGTCTGCATAGTAATGCATGTTACATGTGTGTATGTTTGTGTGAGTGTGTGCGCGTGTAAATGTGTGTGCGTGCGTGTTTGTGAGTGTGACACCGTGAGTGTGCATGTGTGTGGGGCGAGTGTGTGTGTGTGTGCGTGTGTGTGTGGGTCAAATGTGCAACCGCGCTTTAAGTCTCCTTAGTGGAGATCCTCGTCTATTGTGATACCGTTGGTAGAAGCTGAATATTGCAAGATAGAATTCACTATTTCTAGTTTTATGATCACTGAAGCATAGGCCCTATATAAAATTATGGGAGATTGAGGCGCTCCATCTATACCAGTGCCGATGAGCCATAATATAGGCCTATAGAATCGGAGTCGAACATATAGGCCTATATATAGACTGACGCGATATAAGCTTAAGCCCATGGGCCTATTATAATATTATCTCATCAGCCCGTATATATATTTTTTTTCAGGGTCGATTTGCGTAGCTCAAGATTTATGACAAAATTTAAATTAATCTTCACAGCTCAAACTTCGATATAATAATTTTATATCTAAGCTTATAGAAATTCCTGTCTTCTTTCAAAAGAAACGTATCGTTATCCTATAATAATTGTAAATCCTTTCATAGGCTATATAATTTTATGATTAATTCCAAAGAAATGCAGGGCTCGAGCCGCTCGATAAAAACACAACAGACGATCAAATTCTCCTCCTTTATCTCAATAGAGTATAGGATATATACATATACAATAGGATATATACATATACAATTATACATGTAGGGCCTATAGGCCTATACATACATAAAAATATAGGCTACGCTCATTAGGTCTATGTATATACATATGATTATGAATATAGCCTATATATATATATATATATATATATATATATTCCAGCGTTTGATTACGTCCCTCATGCACATTCGATCACAAATAAACTCGGCTTGAGCCCATTTCCTTCGAAGCATATATAGGCTAATCGTCAACAGTTAGCATCTATTATAATTAATATTAATTATACTCCACTAGGGAACTTCGTCGACGGAAGTCGGCTGAACTAAATAAGAGTCGAAACGGAACTCTTATCATTGGAGTCTGTCTTTGATCGCTTAAATCGTCGAATTGGCGTCCTAGTCAGGGGAGGGGGAAGGAGGATACGCTTCTCTCGGTACGGACCCTATTTCCGTCCGACTTCATGCCTACATGTATACGTGCAGTCGAAGGCTTGAGACCGTGACAACCCAATCGGTAGGATGTGCTACTTCTGACAACCATGGTGTCTAAACCGAAAGTTATGCTAACCCGAAACGAAAACTCTACGTTCGTTACACTTTACATAATTATAAACCTACATATATATTTTTTATTAAGATTATGTGGCCTATGCATATGTATGAAGGACCGTTTATGTACACACAGGATTGAAAACTCAATACATTAAGTTGTGCTCCTCTAGTTTGGGACGAATCATGATTGTGCATGAGTTAAAAAAATTCACATGTTATTTACATAAGAAAAGCATTCATTCAATTGCTTTTATGGAGGCAGATTGACGAATACGTGCTTGCAAAGTGAAAGAATTGTTCTGGAGATTGGAAACGTCTTCTTTAAGCATTGTAGAAACGGAATTGGAAGCGGGATGACATCTGTGATTGAAAGTGAAATGCAACCTGTAGACAATATATATATATATATACATATATATATACACCGTGATTTAAAAAAAACTAAGCCAAACTGTTTTTCATATATCTCTAATGCCTGATAATATATCATGCTAAAATTTTCAAAATATTTAGAGAATTGGACCAAGAATATGATTCCAAAATTTTACGAGATAAAGTTGAACGGATGAAAAGATATGAATCTTTAAACTTCATATACCGAAATTTCAGTTTACAAGCAGTTTTCTGTTAGATTCAATAAAAACGTAAGCTAAACTGTTTTTCATATATCTCAAATATCTGATAATTAATCATAATAAAATTTTCCAGATATTCAAACAATTCAACCACGAATAGGATTCCAAAATATCATATCATAAATTTGAACGGATAGAAAGATATAAATATTTAAACAACATCTCCAGAAATGTCAGTTTTCATCAAGTCTGTTATGGTGTTCGTTCTGGTTTCGATGCTTGATAGTTCCCAATTTTGGACTTCAGGGGTCCTGGAGTAAAATTAACTGAGTATATTATTGCAATGTTTTGCTGTCACAACATCTTCCACCTGTTATCAGAAATCTATATCCCCAGAAGGCTGTTTTCTTTTTCAACAGAACAGCGCCAGCCCACAGAGCCAAGGAAACCATCGAAATGCTGACAAGAGAGGCGCCAGACTTCGTTTCTCCCACATTATGGCCTCCGAACAGCCCAGATTTGAATCATGTCGACTATAAAGTGTGGAGCATCATCCGAGCATGCATGATGCAAGGCCGAGTCTAGCAGACAACAATCCATGATATAAACGATCTGAAGGAACGCTTGTTGGAAGTGTGGGATGGCCTGCACCAGAGGATAATTATAGACGATGCCGTTTCCCAATGCATGGTGCCAGCGCCTCCAGGTTTGCGTGCAAGCAGGAGGATAACATTTTGTGCATCTTATTTAATTAAATAATGAAACTATACTGTTGGAATCATATTGCTAGTTCAATTCTCTACATATCTGGAAAATTTTAGAATGATTGATCATCAGGAATTAGAGATAATAAGAAAAATTGTTATTGAATCTGACAGAATATTGCTTGTAAACTGCATTTTCGGCATATGAAGTTTAACACGTTCACCGCCCAGTACGAGTTAACTCGTATCAAATTTTGCGTCCTGTGGCGCCCAGTACGAGTTAACTCGTACTGACGAATACGGCGATAAAAGCATGGGGTTGGGTCGAGTTGAGATGGCGAAAACCAAAATTTACCCCAGAGAATTTGGGCAGGGATTGGCTGGAATGGATGAGGGAATGTGGGGTCTGATAGGGGATGGGGTAGAGCAAGTGGGGCTTGGTGGGGTGGGTGCGTGGTGGAGTTATGGTTGGACGACAGAGTAGGGCGAAAACCAATATTTACCACAGAGAACGGGAGTTGGCAGGGACGGGTTGGGGTTGGTGTGGGGGTTCGGTTGAGCATGGTGGGGAGTGGTAGGGCGTGGTGGGGTGGCGAGATGATGTGGGGTGCATTGGGGAGGGGTCGGGGCGGGTCGGAGTAAGGGTTGGACGGTGGAGTATGGTGAAAAACCGAAATTTACTCCAGTGTGGTGGAGTTTTCATGGGGCGTGGCGGGGCAGAGTGGGGGAAGTGATTGGGTTTGGTGGGGTGGGGTGGAACCGGGGTGGGGCAAGTGCGAGGCGACGTTGGGCTGTGGGTGGGACTAAAATCCATAAATTTACCTCAGAGGGTACGGTTGGGTAATGTGGAAAAAAAGTACTGCAGGGTAGGTTTGTGTGGGTGAGGTGGGGCGGGTTGGGTGGAATGGGGCGGGGTGGGGATGGGGTTTGATGTGGTGTAGAATGGGGTGGGACCTGTGCAGGTTGATTGTGGGTATACGTTGGGTTGTGGGTGGGACGAAAATCCAAAAGTTACCCCAGAGGGTGGAGTTGGATGATGTGGGGAGAGGTGGGGCGGTGGTGTGGAGTGGGGCATGGTTGGGATGGGGTGGGGTTTGGTGGGTATGGGGTTGATGTGATGGACTGGGTTGAGTTGAGACGGGGTGTGAGCGACGTGTGGCCGGGATTTGAGGGCGGATTAGAGCAAAAAACTAAAATTTACGCCAGCGGGGTGGTGTTCGATGGTGGGCGTGGTGGGGCATCGTGGGGATGGGGTGGGACTTGGTGAGGATAGGTATTGGGTGGAACCGTGAGAGGGACGTTTCAAGGTGGGTGAGACCAAAAGTAAAAATTTACACCTGTGTGGGGTTGTTTGGGGCGGTGTGGGCTGGGCTGGGGTATGGGCTGGGGTGGGGATTGTGGTGGGGCTGGGGTAGGTGGGGCGGACTTCGATGGGTTGGATGGTGTGTCAGGGTGGTTGTTCGGTGGGGCCGGGGTGAAAAGCAAAGTGAAACAGTATGTTTTCATGAATTTCGTATGTTGAAAATTTAGCGTCTTTGGCTTGGCGTAGCAGGTAAGATTGCTGTGGCGGTCAACGTGTTTTAAAGATTCATATCTTTTCATCCGTTCAACTTTATCTCGTAAAATTTTGGAATCATATTCTTGGTCCAATTCTCTAAATATTTTGAAACATTTAGCGTGACATGTTATATTATCAGGCATTAGAGATATATGAAAAACAGTTTGGCTTAGTTTTTTTTGAATCACGGTGTATATACATGTATATAGCCTACACGAATCTTTCAAGTGTAGGCTATAACTAACCAGTCCTGTAATGACGGAGCGTCTTTGTATATTAAACTAAGCATACTCATTACTCGTGAATTATTCTGGTCTTATTTAGCGCCAGTAAGTAGAACAGGAATAAGGCTTTTGACTCATTTGACCAGTACAGCCTTGATCTTCGCCCATTTGACCAGTACAGCCTTGATCTTCGCCCATTTGACCAGTACAGCCTTGATCTTCGCCCATTTGACCAGTACCAGCCATAAAAAATTGAGTGCCCGCGCAGTTTGACCAATATAGCCTTACTTTTTCAAATTCGGTGTCTGTCGTAAAAAAAAGTAAAAAAAGTAAAAAAAGTAAAAAAAGTAAAAAAAGTAAAAAAAGTAAAAAAAGTAAAAAAAGTAAAAAAAAATTTTCTCCGGCGTATACAAAATGGACTACCCGAAGAAAACTGTTACTGAATTACGAAAAATGGCCGAGCGGAGCAGCAAGGATGGATATTTTACAAGACGGTGGAAAGCGAAGTTCATTGCTAAACTTGACGCCCACATCCGCGAATGCTGCGACGATGAATGCCCATGCAAGTATCCACGGCCGGATCGACAACAAGGGCCAGGCACGATTACCGTCGTTCGTCGACGACGCAATGGCAACTCACCCCCATGTGATGTTAGTTTGATCGACAACGACGAACACCCATGTGAGATCATCACCGTTAATTGCCGACGCAATGGCAACTCATGTCTGTGTGAGGCATGTTTGAACAACACCGACGAACGCCCATGCAAGTATATCGTCGTTCGTCATCTACGCAATGGAGCCTACGTAAATCTATTTTGCTCTGCGGCCCCGACGGCTGATTCTATGTGGCGTAAACACAGCAGGTGTATTTTTCTGTGAAACTTTTTTCATATGTTTTGGCAGCCGCCTCGACATCTGAAAAACGAAAGCACATTTTTCCATAATCGACGTCTGGCGTATAAAATTTTTTGTCTTGTGTATAGAAAATAACTGAAAATGGAATATACAGCTCGGCCTAAAGACAAGAGATCCCAATATAAAATGGACTACTCATCGTATAATCTGAAAGAATTACGGCAAATTCCTAAACAGAGAGGACAAAGAGGATACTCGAGTTTGCGAAAAGCGGAACTCATAGCGTTCATATCGCAGGGAGATCGACTAGGTGCTCGGGCTCAGGTCAGCAAAACACCAGCGCATACTCCCGCCACTGTACGAGAATTGCGAGAAATTGCAAAAAAGAGAGGTGTGCGAGGATACTCGAGATTAGCAAAAGCGGAACTTACGGCATTCTTGACTACTATGTGGAAATTTTTGCATCCGGGAAAAAATAAAACAGTTTTTTCGGATTGGCTGACTAGCGAGATTAGACAGTTACCCCCGCAAATAAAACCGCCCATTCATAAGTTCAAACTTCGAGAGACTGCGACGGCTATCAAAGGGTTTACAAAAAGATACACGATCGACGGCGACAACAGGATCGATGTTGCAACTTTTCTCAAGGCTGTAAGACCGCAGGTAGTTTGGCTGCTAGGGAAAAATCGCGGGGCAAAAGTTCAACTCGATCTCATGTGCGAAATGGAGAAAGTAGATATGAAAACCGGCGAAGTAGTAACGGCTGAGCCTAATTTCAAATCAAAGAGTGATATTATTTTAGAAGCAACCGATGTGAGAGAAATATATACCAACGCAGCGGATAAAATTAAGGAGAGCATGGCAAGTTTTCAGATGCGGGGGAGTAATTGGAGATTCAAAACCGTTTTGAAGTTGGATATCGATACAGTGGTATACAAACCGCTGAAAGGTAGTTCTTACATTCCACTTCCAGATTATTTAGCGAATAAAAAAGCTATTATTAATATGAAGAACGAAGACGAAGAATGCTTCAAGTGGTGTGTAGCGAGAGCTGTAAACCCAGTTGACAAAAATACAGAAAGAATTACGAAAGAATTAATTAGACAGTCTGAGGAACTCAATTGGTCTGGTATCGAATTCCCAGTAGCAGCGGATGCTAATGTGATAGGTAAGTTTGAGAAAAATAATAATATTAGTATTAATGTTTTTGGTTACGAGAAAGAAGTGAATGTATTCCCACTATATATATCAAAACATGAGAATGATAGGTGCGTAGATCTATTACTCATTTCTGATGGAGAAAAGAAGCATTATTGTTGGATCAGGAATTTCAACAGACTGCTAGCGCTACGAACAGAAAAATCCCATAATTCAATGCACTATTGTAGAAGATGTTTAATCGGTTTTAGAAAAGTCGAATCGCTTCACAAACATACTGAGTACTGTTCGCAGCAGGACGCCCAACGAATAGAACTTCCAGAACCTGGGACTATGCTAAGTTTTACACATTATTATCGGAAGATGCGCGTACCGTTTTTGTATTTTGCCGACTTTGAATCGTTCATCAAACCTATCGGTACATGCCAGCCCGTTCCTAGCACGTCTTACACCAACAAGTATCAAAAACATACGCCCAGCTCGTTTTGTTACCACATGAAATGCTTCGACGATGAAGTTTATTCCCAAGAGCCGGTGCGTTTTACAGCTGAAAACGACGACGATGATGTTGCTCAGTTATTCATAGACTCTATCGAAGAAAATGTAAAACGAATATACAACGAGTTCAAATTCCCCAAGAGGATGATATTTGGCAAGAAAGAGCAGGTGCTCTTCGACTCGGCTACTGTTTGTCATATATGCGAGCGAGAATTTATAGGCGAAGAAAAACCAGTACGAGATCACTGTCATTTGACTGGAAAATTTAGAGGTGCCGCTCACAACCTTTGTAATCTGAAATACAAAGTCCCCAAGTTCTTCCCCGTCGTATTTCACAATTTGACAGGTTATGACAGCCATTTATTTATCAAGAAATTACGTGGCGAACACGGCGAGAAAATCAAATGCATTCCCTGCAACGAAGAAAAGTATATCTCATTCAGCAGAGAGGTCGTCGTCGATAGATTTGTAGACAAAGATGGGAAAGAGAGAGAGGTCAAACGCGAATTACGTTTTATCGATAGTCTTAGATTCATGCCCCAGAGTCTCGACGCGTTATCGAAAAATCTTCAGAAAGATCAGTGCAAGAATTTAGGGAAATATTTTGAGGGTGAGAAGCTGGATCTTTTACTCAGAAAAGGCGTTTACCCATATGATTACGTCGACGGTGTTGAAAAATTAAACGAAACCGAATTACCATCGAAGCATGCCTTCTATTCAAAACTAACCGATTCGGGCATCAGCGAAAAAGATTACACGCACGCGAAAACGGTATGGGACAAATTTGAATGCAAAACATTACGCCAATATCACGACTTGTACAATTTATCGGATGTTCTATTATTAGCGGATGTGTTCGAAAACTTTAGAGACGTCTGTATGACGCACTACAACCTAGATCCTGCGTGGTACTACACTAGCCCAGGACTTGCATGGGACGCGGCGTTGAAGACGACTGGTGTAGAGTTGGAGTTGTTGAGTGACTACGATATGTTACTGATGATCAAGCAGGGAATACGAGGAGGTGTCAGCACGATTTCCCATCGATACGCGAAAGCGAACAACGAGTACATGGGAGAAGCTTTCAATCCCACCCAACATTCAGTATTCATTCCATACTTGGACGCGAACAACTTGTACGGATGGGCGATGAGCAAACCGCTACCAACTCATGGGTTTGAATGGATGAACGATGACGAATTGAATGATTGGAGAAACATTACCGAACGAGATGGCGTGGGATGTGTGTTAGAAGTCGACTTAGAATATCCGGAGGAATTGCACGACCTGCATAATGATTATCCTCTCGCTCCGGAGAGTGTAAAACCTGCGGGATCGAATGTAGCGAAACTCATTCCAAACTTGAATGACAAAGTAAAGTACGTAGTTCATTACGAAAATTTAAAATTGTACGAAAGTCTCGGATTGAAAATCGTAAAAATACATCGGGGAATAAAATTCGTGGAAAGTGCTTGGCTGAAAAAGTATATCGATCTGAATACCAACCTGAGAACGAAAGCTACGAACGATTTTGAGAAAGACTTTTTCAAGCTGATGAACAATAGCGTTTTCGGTAAAACAATGGAAGCTATCGAGAATCGAGTTGACATACGATTGGTGAGTGATGAGAAGGAAGCTATCAAGCTAGTCGCGAAAACTAATTACGACAGACGAACGATTTTCGATGAAAACCTCATCGCCGTTCACATGAAAAAGACCAAGTTGTTTTACAACAAGCCGATATATCTAGGGATGTGTATATTAGACGTCAGTAAGACGCTCATGTATGATTTTCATTATAATTACATCAAGACCAAGTACGGAGATAGAGCCAAGCTATTATTCACCGATACCGATTCTTTGGCGTATGAAATTAAAACGGAAGACTTCTACAAAGATATTTCCTGCGACGTCCAAAGTATGTTCGATACTTCAGACTATCCGAGAGATCACCCATCCGGCATAGAAACGGGTGTAAATAAAAAAGTGGTTGGTATGTTCAAAGACGAGGCCGCGGGAAAACAGATTGAAGAATTTGTCGGGCTGAGATCCAAGTTGTACTCTTACAAGATGGCGGGTGAAGACTACAAGAAATGTAAAGGTGTGAAAAAGAACGTCGTCAAGAAATCAATCACTCACGCAGATTACAAAGACTGCGTGTTTACGAAAAGACAACAGTCGAGAGCGATGAACGTCATTCGGTCCTATCGCCATGAAATTTACACCGAAGAAGTAAATAAAATAGCTTTGTCCGCCGACGACGACAAAAGAGTAATAATGGGCGACGGGATCCACACCCTAGCCTATGGGCACTACACGCTGAAAACTAAACAAAATAAAGAATAATTTACACTAATATAAAATGGATGCGGCAAAAAAAGTGTGTACCAAATGCAAAAAAGAAAAAAGCTTGGACGAATTTCACAAAGATAAGTTCCAGAAGAGCGGGTATTACCCCAGCTGTAAAATTTGTAAAAATGCCAAAGTGAAAGAGCTTGCACACAAATACGCAAGACAGGAAATTAGGGAGACAAAAGAAACAAAAGTTTGCAGTCGGTGTAAGGAAAATCAGAACATATCGGCATACGTCAACAATCGATTTCAAAAAGATGGAAAGGCGAATGAATGCAAAAATTGTAGGCGAAAATATTACCTCGCCTGCGTAGAAGCCCGAAAGCTCATTAGTTTGTGAAACATCTAGATGAAATATTAAAATGAGCTATACAACTGTGAAAAATATAAATGTCGAAGGTGTTATTCTCGCAAATCATCCGTTGACGAATTTTGATCTACTAGATGCCGCGAAAAAGCTGAATATCCCTAATTTCCGGGGAGTATTTCTCAGAGACGAGCTGCCGAAGAAACCTAGACGGACTGAATGCGGGATATTGAATCTAGACGATTCTAATGGAACCGGCTCGCACTGGGTCGCTTTTTCAAAAAACGGCAAGGACAAAATATATTTCGACAGCTATGGCCTGCCTCCTCCTACAGAACTGGTAAAGTATTTGCAGAGCCCTGTGTACTACAATAGCGAACGCGTACAGCCCGACAACGAAGTGTTTTGCGGCCATCTATGCCTGCACGTCCTGAAAAAAACATGCAAAGATGGAGTGAGTTTTCAAGAAGTTATAAACAGCCTGCATTGAAAATTATATTCAGATGTGTAAAAAATGCCTGTTGATAAATTTGGACATACGGATTCAGGATCTACTCAAAGAGTAATTGCTGGCGGAGTTACCGAAAGTCAAGTAAATAGTACTTTTCTACGGCTAGATGGTGCAAACCCAGCGACCGGCGATCTAAATATGAGTGGTCATACTATTAGAGGTCTGCCTACAACGAATACAGCGAATACAGCGAATACTCCGGAAGCGGGAATAGATGAGGCTGTGAGTCGGGGACAAGTAATAGATTTACTGCAGAATCACGACGACGTCCCGACCGACAATAATCATTTGATGAATAAGAAATACGTCGATGAACAACTTACTTCGAAAGTGGCGACGGTGGTAGGACCCGCGGTTAGCGCTTACAGTTCAACTCAGCAGGCTATACTCGCTAGATCTCACACTGCAGTTACTTTTGACGAAATCAGATGCGGTACCGCAAAACACGGTATTGAACAGGGTATCGGAACGACTTCTTTCTTCCCCAGTAAAGCCGGGTACTATATCGTTTCGGCGTACATAGAATTTTGTAACAATAGTAATTCCGCGTATGGCAGCGTCCACCTGTATAAAAATGGGGTGTCGTACATGCAAATTGCAGGCGGAGGGGTTACGGAAGGTTCGCACAACCATTCAATCGGAAGTAACATAGTTTTTCTAGACGAGTTCGATTACCTCAGCATACACGCTTTTTCATCTGTCGCTACGCGCATTTTGTGTAGGGACTTTTCGGCAGCATTCTTGCGACCCTAATTAATAAAAATTATTATATTCAAAATGCCTGTTGATAAATTTGGACATACAGATTCAGGATCTACTCAAAGAATAATTGCAGGGGGCGTTACGCTGTCCCAAGTAAACAGTACTTTTCTAAGGGTAGATGGAGCTAATCCGGCGAATGGCAACTTCATCAAAGGCCTGTCTGTAACGAATAATCCGGATGCGGGAATGGATGAAGCACTAAGTCGGGGACAGGCTATTGCCCTAGTCGCCGATAAAATCACTAATAGCGTCGAGCCTGCCGGTAGTAGAGATTACGTTTCGGGAATGAGGGTATCCCCGGGCAATCTAGTGAGAAATACGACGAGCGGTATTATATATCGGTTCGAAGGAACGGCTGGAGCTATAACAGCAGCGCCGGCATTATCTGCGAATTGGAGACCTACAACCGGACCGGCTATTTGTGCGTTGAGAGAGGGTGACGGGGGAGCAACCGTAATGGTAAGTGGCGGCGCATTCTCGGGCACATATGCAACGCATGGTGGCGCATTCGGGGGCGTATATCTAATGCATCGTCAATTAACGGTCGTTGCTATCAATACGGATTCGGCGTATACGACGTCCTTGGGCCTAATAACTATTCCTCGTACGGGCGTATATCGACTTGGCGGATTCGCGAATTTCTTGATAGGAAATGACAGTCCGGGCGAAAAAATAATCAGAATCTCGTATGTCAAAGACGGGATAATTAGTAACGAACTTTTTGAATGCATGGCTGGCGGATCAACGGTTGGCAGCAGAATATCGCTCGTATTACCAACCGTCGCCATATTTTTCAACGCCAACGATAAGCTCGGTATGAGGGTATATTCTGTCATATCCGGAAACACTCAAACAGCCGGTCGCCTTCTTCTCAGGGCCGGAGCCGGATTGCAGGTCGAGTTTTTGTACTAGGTAAGCGTAGATACCTATCGTTCATATACGTACGATAGGTATCTGTAAGTCTCATTATTCTTCATCGCCCATTCTATCATGAACTTCAATATACCACGCTCATTTTCTGTCCGTCCGATTGAAACCTCAGTAACTTGTCTGAAATCACCACTGCGTACGCTTCCGTATTAGCTGGCGGCGCCGTATTGAACGTGCCTTTGATCTGGATATCGACCACCGATGACTTCAGACGCTCGGATTGCTTGCTCACGTCAAACACCATAATCGGAAACAAATCTTTGAAGTCCGAGGGCGTGATATTGCATTGTGTCATTAGTTCGTCCATTCCATAGTATTTTTCACTGAACGCGGCTGCTGCTCGGTACGCCCGCGCGAATTGTTGATTCGGAAATGATAGATTATAGTCGACAACTGGATATCGGTCCTGGTTCATCATCACGAACATGTTCTTCAGGTCGCAATGATTGAAAACGGATGGATTTTGTTCTTGATCGCCGCTTTTGTCGGTTTGAAAACCCAAGATGATGTACCTAGGCTTCTCAGGTAATGTCTTGACGCTGAGTCTCCAGCTGAAATTAGTCGACTGTGCGACGGAGGTGGTATCGCATTGACGGGCTCTGTACGCAACTGGCAGCGACGCTTTCGATTCGATCGTTTTGTACAATTGCATCTTCTCAATATCGGATGGTTGAACGTGAGGCATGAACCATGAGATTTTGTCTAGCCTAACTTTCCCTGCAGTGTTCGCGACGGCGGCTCTAAAAATTGCGTCATCATCGGCTTTACGAACCAGAGTTAGCGTATGTTTCACACCAAAAACAACCTTGTCGTAATCATCGCAAAATCCGAAAATATGCTTCAATGGAACTACAAAGCTGAAAGTACCTTTGGCATTTGGTTTTTGAATTATATACGACTGTCTCACGGCGAAACCTTGATTATCCGCGATAACTGCCGTCGCCCCGCTGTCCTTGTACCACAACTGATTCAGACCTTGAGCTAGTTGAAAATCATTCGGGTATTTGAGTAATCCGAGCATCGTCGTTGCTTGACCCGGGTGAAATAACGATTCAATTTCCTGATTCGACAGGGCATACGAAATTTGGCTGAAAAGATGCATGAGCCCATTATTCGTAAGGGTTGCTTCATCGGCATTGACGTAGAAGGTCTCGGGGTTGGTCGCCTTCGTCAATCTACCCTCGAACAGCAGGTAAGATTCTGCTGGATGGCAAAATAGATCTTGAAGTTCGATATTTATTCTAATCTCGCCGGAGGTGTTTAGATTCGCCCCCGATATCGGCTCATACTCGTACCATTCGTAGCGTTCGACGCTTTCATCGCTCAATGGTTGTTCGGTAAATCTCAGAATATCAGATGATTGCATTTTTACTACTACGCGATAATATTTTTTACGCGACCTTCATTCCGCCGCCGTTTAGCGAGCGTACTAAATCTTGTATCGATATGGCGTCGTTCTTCTTCAGACCCTCACCCATCATCAGATTATTAATATTTGGGATATTTGGGATATTCGAGGTCAGCCCGACGCTGCCTACGCCACTCAGCCGATCTAAAATTTGTCTAGTTTCTGGCGTAATTTTCTTGGAGGTGGGAGTAGGAGCAGGAGTAAACAGTTTGGCCACTGCTTTGTCCACTAATCGTTTGCCGGCATCGATTGCGGTTGTTTTCCCAACATCGATCGCCTTTTTCCCAATTTCTTTCGCCACGTCTTTACTCGCGCTGAGAGCGGTGGTTGCCAATTGTTTGGCGGCGTTCGACGTTACTAGCCGTTTGAAAAATCCCGAAATTGTATCGAATATTCCAGATCCTCCGATTACGTATTGTTTTCTATACCTCCTTCTATTAATGACCTGCACTTTACAATGTCATCATTATATTTTTGTACGCATCATTATATTTTTGTAAGCATCATTACTCAGCACTTCCTGCCTCAATAACGCGTCGCACATCGCCACGATCTCGTTTCTCACGCCGGTATTGCCTGCTTTGAAGCTTTGAATTCGTAGTTCTAGCTGTTTCGCTAACACGTTTGGATCTTCAGAAATAACGATTACACCACCCACGCCTTTGCCCGCTGTCGGTGTATTACGAGCTCTCTTTTCCCATATCGGTTTGATAATTTCCCGATATTTGACGCTCGAAGATGCTTTCGGTTTGTTGGGATTTTTTGGCTGTCTGATAGCATCCGTCGCGTGTAGAATCTCGGCGTAATCGTCGTGATCATTATTATCGAATATCGACGTGTTCGGCTGTTTCAACGTCAGCAACTCCCAAAGCCCCGGAGTTCCGCTATACGTCTTATTTCCAACCGTCACATCGTCTCCCTGAATAAAAATCGGAGTGTCACCGATGTAGAATTGTCCATTTTTTGAACGTATTCCGAACGTCGTGTCTACGATTTTTCTATCGGAGGCGTATTGATGAAGGTACTTGGTTGCCACATCACCTAATTCTAAAGTTCTAATATCCTCGGTCGGATCGTCGCTATACGCTTCTATCGAGGGATACTGAGGAAATTGAATCTTCAACGAAGCGGGTAGCGTTTGTAGTGCGTTTGTAGTGGCTATCGAGTTTTCTTTGATGGCGGATAGTAGAACATTTTGCCCTTTAGAAATTGCGGATTGCGACTCGACGATGGGCTTGTACCGCTTGGTTAGTTCTTGTTGCAGCCCCGAATCCCCCAATCTCTCCGATAAAAAGTTCTGTTGAATATTCTTCTTGGATTTCAGAAACTCTTCGACTATGAATTTTCTTTTCGCCGGATCATCTATCTTTAGAAACGACATTTTTAATAAAAAAATTAATGTTTCTCCACATGTTTTTCGGTGTGTTTTTTGACATGTTTTTCGACGTGTTTTTCTACATGTTTTTCGGCATGTGTAAAAACACAAGTTAGACGTATTTTCAGACATAGCGACATAGGTCTACATAGGTCTACAAAAATCTACATGATTTCATACATGTTCACGTTAGTCGTCTTTCTCACAGATTCGGTATTTTTCTCAAACATGCGTTGAAAGGACTGCCTGACTTCTTCTCTTCCTCGTCCATCGCGGCCGCCGCAACTTTCGACTTACTTTTGATTTCTTCTTTCATGCCATTGAATTTTTCAATCTCGCTTAGAATCAGAGAATATTCCTCATCTGAAATGTGATCATCCACGAGAGCTTTTGAAATATGGTCGCTGATCGTGTTGAGCTTCGCATCAGCTAGCGTTTTGATCCTTTCATGCTTCTCCGCCTTCAGGGCGAGCTTTTTACAGATTCGGCTGCCAATTATACTCAATACCCCCGCACCTAGCGCCGTCCCTTCCATAGCAATAGCGATGGGGGCTGCAATTATGGTGGACAGTACACCGATTCCCGAAATTCCGAGCCCCATCGTGGCCACCTTGAGGAAGCTGTCTACTACGCCGATTACGCTCACACTTCTATGGTACTTTTTACTCAACGTTGCTCTTTTGTCTCGTTCTTGCTCGATCACCTTTTTGATTTCGCTAATCTTTTGAAGCCGATACGTTTGTGCGGACCCTGCGGCTATTTGTATTTCGCCTTCTGGCGCCGAGGGCGTTATATTTGTTAGGTTTGGATGGAGTTTGATGCCTTCGTATTCCATTCTTTTATTTATTAGCAATATATATATTTTTTACTACTGATAATTTACAAAACATAGCGAATCTCCTTGGTTTATAGTTACCGCCGAATCGGAGTTGTTTTGAATGGAAACTATGATATCATCAACAACCACATCTTCTGAAATCACTCCGTCTAGTAAGCTGCAGCGTCGTTCTTTGATACTCTGTCTGAGGGAAACGAGACAAAGACCCGCCGACATTTCTACACCGAGTCCAAGCCTTAGCGTATTTGCCGCCTTTGGTTGTATCGTGATATCATTTTGCGCAAAAATCTCCCATCGCTTACCCCCCTGTTGTCTATTTGGGGTGTGAGTAGCACCGCTCGTAACCTTCCAAAAGACTGAAACTGGCTGCGTTCTAACCTCTACCGGTCTAGTTGGTTTAGTTCCAAATTTGTGTATTGGTCTCGACATTTTATAATAGAATAATTTATAATATCATGCCGAGAATCGGAATGTTTCGAAACGGCGAGTTGGGGCCGAGCAAAAGTCCTTCGCCACTCACATAACCCGACCCTGTTTTCATGTACAGCCCGGATGCCGTTATTGAGCTACCTTTTTGCCACGGAGACAAGTACAAACCGGATCCGGCCGCTCTTATTTTGCACGCCATGTCGCCTTTCTTGACATACATTACACCCGAACCGCTGATTTTGTCGACAAGTTTCGAACCAGCCGCAGCACCTAACCCACCTAATGCGCCCTGTGCTAAACTAGGCAGTACGCTGCCAAGAAGGAACCGTCCCGCTGTCGCTAGAAACGGAAGTATGGCGCCTATGAATCCACCTTCGACTTTCTTGTTGTTCTCCAATTGCGTTTTACTCATTTTAATAATCATGCCGGTTCCTTTTTGGTAGGCTGCTGCCATTTTATTGATTTGCGCCTGGGTGAGAGCCAAAACGTGTTCGCCATTCAAATCATCGTGCGATAGTTTGATACTCACGCCGCTCCCCGCTTGAAGTGATCTTTTAATTTTGTCTTGTTGCGCTTCTGAAATATTAACTTTTACGCTCATGTAACGATTCATTTTATTAATAAATTACAAAAACTTTCAAACTTCTCTGATGTGAAATCGAATCGCCAATTCTTCACCTCGAAGATTTAGTAGGTTCCCGTGTTGGTCTGTGAGCCTCGTTTCCATCGTTGAAATTGTAGATAGCAAAATCGGGAGATATATCAAATTATGCGGCACTTCGATAATCTTGTAACCCGGACCTACGTTTGGGAAAAAAGAATATATCACGTTTTCCGATGTTCCGTTAGTGTACGAAGACCCGATAATGTCGCTGGTCACTCTCAGGCTGCTTACACTCATTATATTTACCAAGTCCTCCGATTCGTTGTATCCCGCCGAATAGATCCATCTGTTGAAACCTAGAACCCTTCCAATCGAATTCTTTGGCGTAAAGTCAACCATATAGCCCTCTGCCGTTATATTTACCACAGACCTCAGCGTATTGGTGTTTGGTGCTATTGAGATACAGTATTCTCCATTTACTCCGTCGTAATGTCCATTCCCCTTCATGACCCTCTGTATATATTCGTTGATATCCGTTATTTCATAGCAACCCTCTGGAACTTGAATGTTTACCCATTCCGTGTCGCGATTTGGCGAATACCGAAAGACGTTGTTTGTCGCGTCGATATTTGGGAAAGAATAGTACGTCTCGAGGGCAACTAAGGCCATCTCATATTTCTTATTCTTCTCCAGTTCGAGTAGCGGATTAAACTTCGTTCTGATTCGCGTGCTCTTTTCGCTGAGAAAAATGGAAAATGATGTTTTTGGTTCCGTGTTGCAGGCCGTCTTTTCCGTGTTTTCCGATATCTGTTTGAGAAGCGATGATTCCATTTTTACTATACAATACAATTTTTACAATGGCGGATCCTCGATTATATAAAATTCGTCGAGTCCGCATCGGTATTTGCCATTGTACTTGCCGCTAGTCAGGTCTAAAACCACGAATCCATGAGGTTGTTCCCATACTGTTTTGCATAGTTTTCGAAATTCATCTTTCGACATGTCTGTACTCACGTGATCGTTGAAAATATGATTACAATTCTTCAGGTCTTGTTTGAACAGGCAAATAAAGTTTGCATTTTCTCTGATTGTTTGGCGCGGTAATTTGAAATAATTCTGGGCGAGGTAAAAACAATCTACATTACTATGCCTCCCCCGATTGTAATACGTTTCACATTTGTTTTGTTTTTCCAATTGAAGATCATCGAAGATCATCAGGTTCTTCTTTTCGGCGCTCAAATCTCTCGGGTCCGGTACATCGTCGGCGCTCTCAAAGAACTTGGCAATTATATCGGATTTAGCTTCTGAGTTTTTTGCTATTTCTTCCATAACAAGGTCTGGCGACGCATTTAGTCCCACGATTTCATCTCGGTGGTCGAACAACCAAACGATCGCTTCTTTCGGTAATTTTTCTTCGTATGCTTTTTTAATAATGCGATATTCCGGCTGAAACAGAGAAGTACCGAATACCTGCAAGTTATTATAATCCAACCAGTCTGGCCTGAGTAAAAGATTGAGAAGAAGCGTTGTTTTTCCACACGCCGATTTCCCAACTATCAAACCACGTATGCTTTTTGGTAGCAACGGATTATTGAATCTTTTCGAGAGCGCTGTGCCCCAACTCATATCTTTGATCTCCATTTTAAAAATATATATTATTAAAAACGAAATGTATTGCGTAAAATGTAAAAAACAGACCCAGACGACAGATATGCAGAACGCCGTGGCTAATAATGGGAGATCGATGCTCAGAGGTGTTTGCGTCGTATGCGGGAAAACAAAAACTCAATTCGTGAAGGCGCCCGCTGTTGCGCAAGGTGGGGATCTAGTTAGTTCGCTGAACGCTGCCACTAGCAACATTAAATTACCTTGGGCTAAATTTCCGGGTGAATTACATCTGCCAGGCCATCAGTTTACTGGACCCGGTACTAGACTAGATTTGCGTCTGAATTCCAACGAAACCCCCAAAGATTGGAGCAAACCTATAAACAGGGTAGATAGCGCGGCATACGTTCATGACCTGGCATACAATCATCACACTGATACGGCTTCTAGGAATGTCGCCGATAGAGCAATGATAAACCAGCTGAATAATATACCAAATCCAAGTCTGCGGGAACGCGTAGAGAGGGCGATAGTCAAACCTATTTTGTCCGCTAAAACGAGCCTCGGGCTTGGTTTAAAAAAAGCCTAGAATTACAGCAGGACCTGAAATGGACTAATCAATTAGCGAATGAATTACACAAACCAGTAGTGAGAAATTTTAGGACGAGGCGGGTCCGTGTTGGCGGGATTGACCAGATTTGGGCGGCTGATCTAATCGACATGCAGGCTTTCGCTAGAGATAATGATGGCGTGAAATTTCTATTGACCGTCATAGATGTGTTTTCCAAGTATGGGTGGATCGTTCCATTACATGACAAGAGTGGGAAGTCTACAGCCGATGGGTTCGTGAAGATACTCAGGGGTGGACGACAGCCAGTCAAAGTTTGGTGCGACAAAGGGAAAGAATTTTATAATAAAAATGTGAAGAATTTAGTCGAGTTGTATTCTACAGAAAACGAGAGCAAAAGTTCCATCGTAGAAAGATGGGTGCGTACGATGAAAGAGAAGATGTTCAAGTTCTTCACAGCTAATTCAACTAGAAGATATATCGATGTATTAGATGAGATGGTTAGTAATTATAATGACACGAGACATTCTTCGATCAAAATGACCCCCGCGAAGGCTAGTATGAAAGTGAACGAAAAGACGGTATTTATGAATTTATACGGCGACGAGATTTCAGAGCCTATTACACCAAAGTTTACAATCGGCGATCGAGTCAGAATAACTAGGAAGAAGAACATTTTTGACAAAGGATATATACCTAGATGGACCGAGGAGGTTTTTGTAGTATCTCAGGTTCAATACACAGATCCGCCAACTTACAAGATCACTGATTCTAATTCTGAGGAAATACAGGGGTCATTCTATGAGCAGGAGCTACAGAAAACAACTCAAGAAATATTTAGAATCGAAAAAGTGATTAGGAAACGCGGGAAGAAATGTCTCGTGAAGTGGTTAGGCTACCCAGACTCGTTCAACTCGTGGATTGATACTGAAGACTTGGTAACATTGTGAGACGATTGTGACAAAATATGTCGTGTTTGAAAAATAATATTCGATTGGTCCAAAGACGATTATAAACCAACGGTGTAAAATCGTTTGCGATATTGTAATCCCGTATCTACGTCGTAGTCCACTCACGCTCTTGCTTCACACAGGCATGAGTTGGCATTGCATTGACAATTAACGACGATGATCTCGTTGTCGATCAAACTAACATCACACGGGAGTGAGTTGCCATTGCGTCGTCGACGAACGACGGTAATCGTGCCTGGCCCTTGTTGTCGATCCGGCCGTGGATACTTGCATGGGCATTCATCGTCGCAGCATTCGCGGATGTGGGCGTCAAGTTTAGCAATGAACTTCGCTTTCCACCGTCTTGTAAAATATCCATCCTTGCTGCTCCGCTCGGCCATTTTTCGTAATTCAGTAACAGTTTTCTTCGGGTAGTCCATTTTGTATACGCCGGAGAAAATTTTTTTTTACTTTTTTTACTTTTTTTACTTTTTTTACTTTTTTTTACTTTTTTTACTTTTTTTACTTTTTTTACTTTTTTTTTACGACAGACACCGAATTTGAAAAAGTAAGGCTATATTGGTCAAACTGCGCGGGCACTCAATTTTTTATGGCTGGTACTGGTCAAATGGGCGAAGATCAAGGCTGTACTGGTCAAATGGGCGAAGATCAAGGCTGTACTGGTCAAATGGGCGAAGATCAAGGCTGTACTGGTCAAATGAGTCAAAAGCCTTATTCCTGTTCTACTCCAGTACATTATCCGTTCTCAATGAAGATGGAGAGGACGCTTCAGAAATCAGATGTCTCTGCTCCATCGCCATTAACCCAATTGTCAGTTCTTATGAGAAAGACTTCCTTGAAGGTTCGCGCATCTTAACATCACCGTGCGATAAGTAGCTATCGTACACTGAACAGAAAGACAGACAAACAGACAGACAGAAGACAGGCACACATACACAGAGAGAGAGTGAGACAGACAGACAGACATACAGACAGAGAGAGAAACAGAAAGACAGAGAGAGGGAGACAGACAGAGAGACACACAGACAGACGGGCACATACACACAGAGAGACAGACAGACATACATACAGACAGAGAGAGACAGAGAGAAAAACAGAAAGACAGAGAGAGGGAGACAGACAGAGAGACAGACAAACAGACAGACAGACGGGCACATACACACAGACAGACAGACAGACATACATACAGACAGACAGAGAGACAGACAGACATACAGAGACAGACAGACAGACAGAAACGGATCTTCAAACGAACGAATAACATTTCCTGTTTTGAGAATCTGTTTAGAAATGTTTTCTTATCAAAGGACCAGCATCATCATCATTGCATCAGATGATCAGACTCCGTCCCGTCGCCATTCCTATATTAAGTAAAGAGAAGAAAGTGAAGGGAAAGAGAGATAGAAGAGAAGAAGGAGAAGGAGGAGAAGGTGGTTGAAAAGTAATATGGGGAGAATGAAGTGGAGGAGGAGGAGGAGGAGGAGGAGGAGGAGGAGGAGGAGGAGGAGGAGGAGGAGGAGGATAAAGGAAGAGGAAGAGGAGGAAGTAAAGGCAGAAGAGAAGGAGGAGTGAGAACAATTGAAAGATAATAAAGTGGAGGAGGGAGAGAGAATGTAGAGTAGTATTATAGGCCTATGAAGTGGAGGAGGAGGCGTAGAAGGAAGAGGGAGAAAAGGAGGATGAGAAGGAGAAGGAGTAGGAGGGAAGAGAAGAAGAGAAGAAAGAGGCGAATGGAGGGGCAGCGGAAGAGAAATGGAGGAGGAAGTTGAGCATCTCGGTTTCATTTTCTCTGATCCAGGGATTAAGAGAGAGTGTTTGGCGACTTATCGACCAATTAACTTGCAACTGGATTGCAAATCTACTACTTTCGTCCGTTTGATTCAACCTTCTCCCTATTATACCCATACCGCCATAGGCGTACGGGAGTTTTCACCAGTTGGGGGGGGGGGGGGGCAAAGATTTAACTTCGGCCCGAAAAATATATCCGGGGAAACAGTTGATGACCTTTTTTTTAGTCGCTCGGGTGTCTGTTTTGCCCGAAAACCCCACTTGCCCGAAAGTTGGGGGCATTTCCCCCCCCTGTACCCCCGCCTCGTATGCCTATATATTATATGCATACCGCCAGACGTGTGTTCTGTTTGCTGCCAATATCCCTGTCTATCCCTCTGACCGTGTTTCCGTGTGTCTCTCTCCACCTGCAGTCTCTATAGTTGTAATTCTATTTCTGTGGAGCATAGTTTCCATGCTTCACATATTCATCCGCTCTCTGACTTTTCTGCCATCTCTTCCTATAGTCCATGTGTCCGAATATTCGGCTCTCCTTCTGCAGCATATCTGTCTGTCTGTCTCCTGTCTGTCTGTCCCTCTCTCTCTCTCTCTCTCTGTCTGTCTCTGTCTGTCTCTGTCTCTGTCTCTCACTCTCTCACTCTCTCACTCTCTCTCTCTCTCTCTCTCTCTCTCTCTCTCTCTCTCTCTCTCTCTCACACTCTCTCTCTCGCTCTCTCTCTCTCTCCCTCATCCGAACTCCGATCGCCATCGTACTCTTTCTCTCTCCCTCCTCACCCCGTCTACAGTCCCCCATCCTCCCTGGAGTCCTCCCTGCATCCTCTCTATCCTCCATCATCCCTCGTCTCGGTTCCTGCATTCGCATTTTATGTCCATGCAAGTCAGAAGCGATGAATAACGGAGATAAAATCGAAATGTGCCCCAAGCATTATGGGTAATCAATGCTGTTTCCTCTCCCTTCTTCCTCCTCCTCCTCCTCCTCCTCCTCTTCCTCCTCCTTCTCCTCTTCCCCATCCTCCTCTTTCTCGTTCTTATCCTCCTCGGCCTTCTCCACCTCCTCGTCCTCCTCCTCTTCGATCTTATCTTTTCCTCCTATTCTTCCTCCTCTTCCTCTTCCTCCTCTTCGTCCTCCTCATCGCCATCCCCGTCCACATCCGACCTTTTGCAAGTTGCCACTGTCCTTGTTTTTACTCTCATCCATAACTACTCACCCTCTCCACCTCCCCACCCACCTCCCCCACCCATCCCACGACCATCGAGTCGTCCATTCACCCATGAACCCCAAAATATTAATATGGAAGAGCCCATAATTTACCCATCCAAAAGCAGCTTTGCGAGAACGTAAAAGACAATTGAACCGAGTTATATGAAGATCTATGCTGCTATCCTCTTGACATCAACATACTTTTGCCATGACATCTCTGTTTCACCGTTACTTTTCCGTCTGTCCTTGTGTCCTTCTCTGTGTGTCTACTTGTCATTGTCTGTACCTAGCCCTGTCCACAGTGTCCATACATGTAATGCGCTGAGGAAAGGAACTGTGTTCGGAGACCTGGATCATTATACCCTGAGGTCTGTTCATATTACAGAAAACTAATTGGAAACAAATTGTGGGTTGCTGGGCTAAATATGCCCTGAGGAATGTTGATATTACTGGAGAGCACGTGCAAAAATTTATGTCAATATGCCTCGAGAACATATGAAACTGCATGTCCAAAATATGATCCTCTAAAACTTCGCTTCGAAAAATAACTATATTGAAAACTGCATCTTGTCTAAGAAACTACAGTTCCGAAAGTTGTGCGTTATTACGGATAAAACCTATAATTACATGACGATCCTTTAAAAGGAACTGCTATAGCAAGTCACTCATCTTGATACAACGAATTTTACTGGCATGCTAAATAGTCTGACCTTTAATAGTCGTCGCTTTATTAGTGATCCCAAAGCTATTAATCATCATGCGTTTCATCTGTATTAATTGTCAATTTAATCTCCAATTCAAATAAACAAATCTAAGAAAGCTTTGAAGTTCTAAACACATTCAACTCTCAACATAGTATTACATGTAGGTCATTATAAATTTATAAAATTCGATGTCTGCAGTACGTTAGACCTCACAGTCCTCACTACATACATGTACATGTACTTTCAATTTTCTGTGTCTATCTTCACATCTATCTATGATTGCTTTATTTTCTGTTTAGTATAAATACTGTTTAGTCATTCAGGTGGTCGTACCGTCGTACGTGAAGATCATTGATGTTCGTGTATAAGACCGCAGGCGCTGATAAGAAATTGCAACGGATTTGACCTAATAATTGAATTCCTTTGGCTAGTAACAGGCTAAGTATAAGATTCTTTAGAATTATTTTGTCTGTCTGTCTGACTAGCTGTCTGCTTGTCTACCTGCCTGCCTGTTTGTCTGTCTATATTTCTGCCTGTCTGTCTGCTTCTCTACCTGCCTTTCTGTCTCTGCCTGTTTGTCTGTCTCACTGTTTGTCTGTCCGTTTGTCTGTCTGTGTGCCTTTATGTTCAGCAGTGGTGAATGTATTAATGGTTGTATACATGCGATATCGTAATGCGCTCTTCTTTACCTGTCGACATGGGATTTGTCTCATCGCAATACAGACTGCAGTAGCTCAAGAGATAATCTGCTTGGAATTGGTCTGCTGCTCATGCTACAGCGATGGCCTAGGGCCTAGGTTATTATAGGGGCTGCAGGGCGGGTATCTCATCCGTGGGTACTGGGCAGGGCAATGGCAAACACCCTCATACAGCCTCCCTCTACTTATCCACCTAATACTAAGAACTGAACAACCCACCAACATTACGACTGTTTTATGCATGCGATCTCACTGCCTGCCTACCTGCCTGCCTACCTGCCTGCCTGCCTGCCTGCCTGCCTACCTGCCTGCCTGCCTGCCTGTCTGCCCGTCTGCCTACCTGCCTGCCTGCCTGCCTGCCTGTCTGCCCGTCTGCCTGCCTGTCTGCCTGCTTGCCTCCCTGCTTGCCTGCCTGCCTGCATGCCTGCCCGCCTGCATGCCTGCCTGCCTGTCTGTCTGCCTGCCTGCCTGCCCGCCTGCCCGCCTGCCTGCCTGCCTGTCTGCCCGTCTGCCTACCTGCCTGCCTGCCTGCCTGCCTGCCCGCCTGCCCGCCTGCCTGTCCGCCCGTCTGCCTACCTGCCTGTCTGCCTGCCTGCCTGCCTGTCTGCCCGTCTGCCTGCCTGTCTGCCTGCCTCCCTGCTTGCCTGCCTGCCTGCATGCCTGCCTGTCTGCCCGTCTGCCTGCCTGCCCGCCTGCCCGCCTGCCTGCCTGACTGCCTGTCTGCCCGTCTGCCTACCTGCCTGCCTGCCTGCCTGCCTGTCTGCCCGTCTGCCTGCCTGTCTGCCTGCCTGCCTCCCTGCTTGCCTGCCTGCCTGCATGCCTGCCCGCCTGCCTGCCTGCCTGCCTGTCTGTCTGCCTGCCTGCCTGCCCGCCTGCCCGCCTGCCTGCCTGCCTGTCTGCCCGTCTGCCTACCTGCCTGCCTGCCTGCCTGCCTGTCTGTCAGTCTGCCTGCCTGTCTGCCTGCCTGCCTCCCTGCTTGCCTGCCTGCCTGCATGCCTGCCCGCCTGCCTGCCTGCCTGCCTGTCTGTCTGCCTGTCTGCCTGCCTGCCTGGCTGCCTTCCTGCCTGCCTGCCTGTCTGCCTGCCTGCCTGCCTGTCTGCCTGCCTGTCTGCCTGCCTGCCTGCCTGCCTGCCTGCCTGCCTGCCTACCTACCTGCCTGCCTGCCTGCCTGCCTGCCTGCCTGCCTGCCTGCCTGCCTGCCTGCCTGCCTGCCTGCCTGTCCTAAAAGGCAAACTTGGATATGAAGTGATACATCGACTTCAATTTCTTGGACTCGGCATATGATATGAGGGTGGGTGGCACAGTCCTCTCTCTCTCTCTCTCTCTCCGTTTCATCACGCTACAGACAATGTACTCATTATTATGGCTGAGTCGCTAGGTGTCGCAGATGTGTACAGGGAAAAAAATGTCTGCCATTGCGGGATTCGAACCGTCGACATCTCTGCTGACAATCCAACACGCCAACCAATAGGCAATTGCGCAGTATATATAATAAATTATGCACAAAAGTGACAAAACTTGAGCAAATACTATTCGAGCCATTAGATAGATTACGCATGCACGAGCTTTGGAAACAAAAATGTCACGAGAGTCGGTCAAAGACAAAGGGTGCACCGAGAACAATAGACCTACGTCTCCATGCAGAACAAGAGGTCAAATGGCAAAGAAAGATCGGTGTTTAGCAGAGTGCCAGTCTGAATGCAGCCGTTGTTGATGATAATAAATAGAATGACATGTGATGAGGAGGAGTGAATGACTGACTGACTGCTGGATAAGCCGATTAGCCTGGACACTGTAGAAATCAATGTATTGAACGAAGAACAGGTGAAATGTACAGTGTACACCAAGGTTCTTTCAATACACTGTGTCTATAGCCTAGATCTTGGTGTACACTGTACAGCGTATAGCTATAGAAAGCCCAAGACACTGTATGTATGTATATAATGTGTGTATAATATATATATATATATATATATTGCATGTGTAAATATATTACTGCATGTTTAGAGGAAGAGGTGTGTAGTCGTGGGCACCGCAATATTCACAGCAGCAGGCGTATATGTATATATACAGGGTGGGCCAAAAAAAGTGAGAACACCTTGTAGAATACGAGTTATTTACAAATATAATTCGATTAATTATATTGTTTTCATATATTTTTGTTTGCCAAGTATTTAGCTAATCAGAAATCAGGTTCAATTTGTCCTCCTTGCTTCTCAACGAGTTTTTCAAAGCGTCGACGCCACTCGTTTATGCTACTGTATGTCAATAAAACGCTGTCCCAGATATCTTCATTCTTCGAAGTTTGATTATTGCCAACTTGAGCTGCTCAACGGTGGTAAATTTTCGCCGAAGCCCGAAGGTAGACTTTTTCTTGCAAAGCACCCCATATGGCATAATCTACTGTGTTTAAATCACAACTGTTCGGTGGCCACATGTCTGGCTCGATGAAGTTAACATTCTCCTGCCAAAGAAAGTTGATTGGATTGTATTTCTCGCTGTATGAGATGGAGCTCCATCTTGCTGCTGTAATGTCCAGTTATGGCGATCACATATCGCCTTGTCTCAGAACATGTCCACAATAGTATTCACTGTTTACTTTGGCGCCTGGTTCAACGAACACAATATTAGTTTTACCCATTCGAGACACACCAACTGATATAAAGATACCGCGCGGCTGAAATGGTCACGTTCTCGTATGAGTCGACTTTCCTAAACTTACATTTTTCTTTGTTTCAACGGAATGAACAGTTTGCTGGAGTGGCATCGGTGAATGTCTTTTCATCTGTAAACCAGATGCTTCGATCGTACACTTCTCTCATTAGGAAACCGCTCAAGTAGCTACCGACTGCGTTGCAAGCGTTTCAAAGTGACATTTTCATTGAGCTTCTGCCCGATTACACGCTCGTACGTTTAGAGTTGTAAATTTTGCTTAAAATGCGTCGAAATAAAGACATCATATAGCTAAATAGGTAAGTAAGTGAATGAGCAAACAATTTAAGCTATTTTGGATACAGTGAAACAAGTTTTGATGCAATTATACTACTTTTTACGCGATGTTCTCACTTTTTTTGGCCCACCCTGTATATATATATATAATTTATATATATACACCGTGAGGCATAAAAAACAAAGCTACTAGAAAAATTGCTATAATTTTAACAATATTCAAACAATGTCAATGAAATTCAGGAAAATTATAGCCAAAAAGCAGTTGATGTAAATACATTTACAGTTTTTACTCTAACTGCCCGCCTTTTGCTTCTACGCATGCGCGAAGTCGCTTGCGCCTTTCACGCACCGCCGACTCGCCGAGTCATTAATTCGCTGGTCAAGATCGTTCCAAGCTTGCATTAATCGCTTACGAAGATCTTCAACATTACGGACCTTTGTTTTGTACACCATTTCCTGCATGCATCCTCTTATTTTATGATCGTTGAGATTCAGATCTGTGCTGTTAGGGGGTCATAGCGTAATAATTATGAAGTCAGGAGCTTCATTCGTCATAAGTGCATGCACCTTTTCTCGAGCTTCGTGCGCTAGAGCACCACCTTGCTGGAAAATGTAAAATTCAGAGTTTTCGAATTTCAGGTATAGGCCTTAAGCCTTCCATCAGTAAAACATCTCTGTAGTATTGGCCGTTGATTTTTACCCCCGGTTCAACAAACGTCGGACGTGTGCGTAAAAGGTGGTCGGCTGCAATATTTCTCTTTCCAGCAACATGGCTCCTAACAGCCAAGATCGGAATCCCGTCGATTATGAAATATGGGGATGCATGCAGGAAATGGTGTACAAAACAAAGTCCGTGATATTGAAGATCTTCGTAAGCGAATAATGCAAACTTAGAACGATCTTGACCAGCGAATTGACTTGGCGGTGCGTGAATGGCGCAAGCGACTTCGCGCATGCGTAGAAGCAAAAGGCGGGCAGTTAGAGTAAAAACTGTAAATGTATTTACATTGACTGCTATTTGGCTATAATTTTCCTGAATTTCATTGACATTGTTTGAATATTGTTAAAATTATAGCAATTTTCCTAGTAGCTTTGTTTTTTATGCCTCACGGTGTATATATCTTGTGTTTGAGAGATATCCAGTGGAACTCGACTCTATAATAATTCGCCGTCTCTTATATACCATAACATAATGTCCATTATGTCCACAAGTTCAATACTGCATGTGGAACGTGGCATTATATCCGACTTTAAATTAATTATGCTCTTTACTGGCGACGAATACCAAAAAAATTATTTTCCTATCTAACCCAGGGCTTAAAGTGTAAAAAAGAAGTGCTTGGACGCCCCTGCACATTTTCAGGTGTGCTGGCAAAATAAGTGGCAGGACGGCATAGGGATTTGAAAATAAGTGCCTGGACGACGTCCATGACCGTCCAGCCACTCTTTCAGCCCTGATCTAATTTCCACCTCAATATCTAAACAGCTGCACCGATCATGTGCGCAATGCGCATGCAGCATATCCTACAATGCTTAAATACATGGTATGAATGCAATGTATGAATACAGGGCATGAATACAATGTATGAATACATGGTATGAATTGTTGATGATTAAACAAGGTGCAGAAACAGCATCTAAACAATCTGCCAGTGGAGGAGATTCAGGAGGCTTAACAAGTTAGCAGACGACTCAAAGACCAAACATCTACCAGCATCAGACGCAATCCCACCCCACGCTATTATAGTAAATGAGACCAATAATGAGCTTTATAAAATCCATGTGAACACATTGGGAATGATAAGCAATCTAAGCAGGACTCTGCTCTACTCTGCCAGCTCTTCTCATCACTACACTGTCCTACTCTACTCTATACTCTACACTGCTCTACACTACACTGCTCTACTCTACTCTACTCTACTCTGCTCTTCTCACCACTACACTGCTATAGGCCTACTCTGCTCTATGCTCTACTTTCCTCACCACTACACTGCACTACTCTTCGCTTTATTTTGTCCTCTTGTGTTCTTGGCTGCTGTCTCATCGCAAAGCACAATATTATTTTGGTATTGTAACCAACGACTTTGTTTACGAGGAATTGGAGGAAACGCGGATGCGAGGAAACAAAGCCAAACACTGAAAATGAAATGTTGGGGTTTAACGACTCTTTTTCATATCGAAGATGATCAGCGTCGGAGGCAGAGAACAACCTCGTACTCCACGTTTATATTGCGACCGAGTCACCCGCAGTAAAGATCCGAGAAATTAATCTCTGACCGGGAATCGAACCCGGGCCGCCGGCACGGCGAGCGGGCTACAAAAAGCCAAACACTAAAACTAATCGGTATATATAGCAATCGAATACGATACGCTACATTGAATTCATGACAGCGGCATCGGTTTCGTTATGCTTCAGTTGAGCGTTTTCTGTACATATAGAGAATGCGGCAAATTGCTCGACAAATAGAGATGCGGCTGCAGCACTTAAAGTTAAGTGTCTGCAGGTTAAATTTCAGTTAGGTCTCTTTTGTTTGTCTTCCTCTCTCGAGTGTCCGTTCGTTCGTCTGTCTGCATCATTCTCAGTGTATCGCTGACTGTTCGGATACATGTATGGGCCATGTTAACAGCCGCGGTGGCCATTTGGCAATGAACATGGTCATGGAGCGTTGCATGCAGGTTCGGTTCCTTGAAACGTGGTATTTGATATTTGGTGTGCGCATGCGCGACTGGACGTTTGCATGAATGTACATGTTGACGTTTTAATATAATGACCGTACATGCATTTGTTTGCATGTGTACATTGTGCAGTTGTTATAGCGCCCCTTCAAGCTCTCTACTCAGAGACGCTCCCGAATTCAGAGCGGACACTGCATCGGAGTCTCACGCCGAAGCGCTGAGCAATTGTGAGTGAAGGACTTGCCCAAGGTTCCTACGCGGTGGCTTGAGGATGGATTCGAACCTCGAACCTTCCGGGTCCAAGGCAACGACGCCACCACTGCACCACCGCGCCCCACTCTAACCTTACTCATCTTAGTATCATGGCATGACTGGATCTGTGTATAGGTGCTTTATCGTCGCTACCAGTTTGAATGGACGGGACCAGTAGGCCTATATTTTTTATAGGCGTGTTTACTTAATTACTATGGAGAATGAAGGTGCTGCAGGGGAGCCCTGGCCTCTCGTCCACGACCCCCTACCGTGTCCCCACTCCACAACCACCCCCATGTTCACAGTCCCTTCAGTGTCCGCTCCTCCCACCGTATCCAGTGGTCCACGGCCCTGGAATTTGTCGATCATTGTCAACCTGAAAGCCTATAGAATCAGTGGAGCAATCCCTTAAGTCCCATGCGAATCTAATGAGAACTTTGAATCAACACCCAACACATGATATACTTTTCCTTGAGGTACGAACACACACACACGCACACCTGCGCACACACACACACACACGCACCCACACACACACACACACGAACGCCCACGCACATACACACACATGCATTGTCATGCACCCACATTCACACGCACGTACGCACGCACATACACACGCACGCACATACACACACCCGCTCACACACGCGCACACACACACTCGCACACACAGTCTCCTCATGCACGAAAAACTATATAATATTATTGTGAAGCTATAGGCTACAACGTCTGTCACCACGTTACCTGACACTATACCTGTAGCCAAGGTTCTTTGAATACACTGACCTGTAGCTATGGTCACAGAGAGTAGGTCTAATTGTTATAGGAGCTCTATATGCAAATTGACGAACACAATGCGACATGTGGATATATATATATATGTAATATATAAATGTAATATATGTAATATATATATATATAAGCCTCAACGTGTCCGGGGCCAATGGGGGCAAGATGAGCTTGCAGTCGATAACTGCCATTGTTACCGTGGAGCTATATAATGAGACGGCGGATGGACATTGAGTTGACGTCTACAGGTCTACTCGATCAGGCCTTCCTCCGTTTGCTGTATCGCGACCACTAATAGACCTGCAGCTATTATGAACATTTTGAATAGCAAACGAAGCCTACAACAATTCTGTTCCTAAAAGCCACCGTTTTGCCCATTGAAAATGATTGGCACAACTCTTGTCCAAGAGTCGGTTTCTTTTATCACTCTGCAACTCCGCTGTTGAAACTAATGGACGTACATTTTATAATCATTTTGCCTAATGGATGTAATTTTTTATGTGCCTCTGGTTTCAGCCCTGCTTCTGACATATACATACAGCTTTCCCAATGGATGTAATTTTTTGAATGCCTCTGGTTTCAACCCTGCTTCTGACATATACATACAGCTTTCCCAATGGATGTAATTTTTTGCATGCTTCTGGTTTCAACCCTGCTTCTGACATATACAGGGTGCGGCAAAAAAAAGACCCCCCCTAAGATTTTTGCCAATATCTTGACCAAAAGTGAGAATTTTGAAATGAAATTTTACAGTCTTAAAGACAATTCATATTTACACCAGATGGCCAGATTTCATTAAAATATTTCGAACACAACAAAAGTTACACCACTTATAGTAAGGTCACCCACCGTTTTTTGACGATTCAAAAACGCGACGCAACAAAAAGTAAAAATAAAACAATCTAATTATTTTGGTCAATATCTTGGCCAAAAGTAAGAACATCGAAATGAAATTTTACAGGCTTAAAGACAATTCATATCTGCACATGATGGTCAGATTTCATCAAAATATTTCAAAGAGAATAAAAGTTATACCACTTTTAGGGAGGCCACCCCCCAATTTTTGACGATTCAAAGACGTAATACAGCAAAAACACGATTTTATTAAGTCTCATCTAGAAATAATTATTATCAAATAGTCTTGATATTGACAGATGATCATTATAATTACTATTTAAAAAAGAAACAGGGTACCAGCGTAGCTGCACGTCACTGAGAAGTCACTTAGCAAGATGACAATCAAATTCTTAAAATAAGAAATATTAAGGAATCTGTCAGATAATCAACAGGTCCATCAAGAACTCTGCATAGAGACTCAAAATAAGTTTTGGCACGGGTGGTGGGCACATTGAACACGAGTTGTGAAGCACTACCAAGTTCATTTTACAACAGTTATTTGAGATGAGACTTTAAAAATCGTGTTTTTGTAACTTTTTGTTGCGTTTCGTTTTTGAATCGTCAAAAAACGGTGGGCGGTCTCACTAAAAGTGGCATAACTTTTGTTTGGTTTGAAATATTGTGATGAAATCTGGCCACCATGTGTAGATATGAATTGTCTATACGACTGTAAAATGGCATTTCGATATCTTTATTTTTGGCCAAGATATTGGCAAGAAACCATTAAAAATTGCGTTTCGTTTTTGAAACGTCAAAAAACGGGGGGTGACCTCCTTAAAAGTGGCATAACTTTTGTTCCGTTTGAAATATTTTGATGAGATCTGGCCATCGTGTGTCAATATGAATTGTCTTTAAGCTTGTAAAATTTAATTTCGAAATTCTTACTTTTGGCAAAAATATTGGCAAAAACCTAGGGGGGGTCTTTTTTTTTGCCGCACCCTGTACATACAGCTTTCCCAATGGATGTAATTTTTTGAATGCCTCTGGTTTCAACCCTGCTTCTGACATATACATACAGCTTTCCCAATGGATGTAATTTTTTGAATGCCTCTGGTTTCAACTCTGCTTCTGACATATACATTCAGCTTTCCCAATGGATGTAATTTTTTGAATGCCTCTGGTTTCAACCCTGCTTCTGACATATACAATGATACATACAGTTTTCCCAATGGATGTAATTTTTGCATGCTTCTGGTTTCAGCCCTGCTTCTGACATATACAGCTTTCCCAATGGATGTAAAATTTTACCGGCTTCTAAAACAATTTGCATCAAAAGGAAACGTGCTTTGATTTCATTGGTTCGTTGGCGCTGAAGGCAAAACAACTTCGATACAACTCCGCCATTGCTCGTGCTTTGGCAGTGCCAGTCCCAAGCTTGGAGAAAGGAGGAGGACGACACTAATAATTTATATAGCGCAGTGTCGTTACTCTCGTTAGACAGCATCAAGCGATGACTTCGATGTCAGCTGCATATTAATAAAACATCTAGCCTACTGATCGTAAAATTGTGCAAAGAAATGTAATGTAATGTAATGTAAATCTTTGAGAATTTCTCAGCGCCCACAAAAGCCACGTCAGGGAGACCAGCTTATTCACCGGCGCTACAGTAGGCCTATACTAAATTTGGACTCTGCTGGATGACCTTTAAATGAAATCAGAGCGGAAAAATTCCCTCCTTTTTAGAATTCACTCGCATCCTGTGAGTTACTATGAAAACTTTCGACCCCGACGAGACTCGAACTCGCAATCTTCTGATTCGAAGTCAGACGCCTTATCCATTAGGCCACTCGAGTAACTGACGTTATTAGGTTTAGAATATCACTAAGAAGTAAGAATTAACAATCCAAATCCGGTTCAATGCCAACACGGAGCGACATTAGAGGAGACTGTTGACATTCATCTTGGCATTCATCTGCATAGATGAAAGTCAGATAATCGTCTGAAGACGCTATGAAGAGACTGACGTATTTCGGAACCGCTTGTAAAACAGGTGCCCGGATGTTTGATCGCTGCAGTGGCTTTTCGTGCTTTAATCGACCGATATTTCAAAGAAAAGGCTTCAGAGTTTTGCTAACATGCATCAATGTGTGGCGTTTTATCTTCAATGAAGGGATGGAGGGGGAGGAAAGGGAGCGGAGGGCAGGAGAG
>OX243817.1:26625802-26873302 GCA_945859605.1 Lumbricus rubellus | reverse complement strand
TTTTAGTCGTTCGGGGTTTTTTGCCCGAAAAAAACACCAAACTTGCCCGAATTAGGGGGGAGGGGCAATTGCCCCCCTGCACCTCCGCCTCGTACGCCTATGCGTCTATGTATATCTATATATCCATGCATCCATCCACTCATCCATACGTCGGTCCGTCCGACAGTGGCGGTTCTAGACTTTTTGAACTGGGGGGGCTAAAAGTTGTATTTGCCCCTCCCTCCCCAAGGTCTATATCTTGATACTGCTGAGTCTATTGACCCCGGTTGCCCGTTGCAGCATTCTGTTGACATGAAAATTAATATTATCAGGCTGACATTCCATAGGCCTAAATAAAATGATTTATGAATTACAAATGAATTTAAGGAATTAAAGAATAAATAAATTTGTAGCATAATTTTCTGTCAGACAGTAGGCTAAAGTACAGGTTGCATAAAAAATACATAAAAAACTTTAAAACTCGAAAAAATGAAGAATAAAATGGGGTTTTCTAGAAAACCATTAATAAAAACACTAAAACGACTGTTCACAACAGTTACTGCACTTTAATTTAACACATAATATTTATTTTTGTTACAGCACACGAATTTCACGCATTTTAAACTGATGTAGGCCTATGGATGTACTGTTGCTATCTTATGACTACAGGGTCTGCTCAGATGCATATCATATGCATATGCTTAAAGCTGTTCTTATCAGCTTGGGTCGGGAGCGCTCCCGAGTAGTAACCATGACGGGAGCTATATAAATCTTCATAGTGCATCTTAGAAGAACAATGAGATATATATTTGAAATATATTATATATCTTTAAATGCACCATAATGATTGTCAAAATTAAAATAAACTTTGACGTGCAGAGAAGACGGTATGCTACCAGACTTGCGGCACTTGCCCCTAAACAGAAGTCCAGAGGTCATGCACTACTAAGCATGCCTATGAATGCCATTCTCAAGTTAGACGTTTTGAGCCCGCACATGGGAGCAAAGAGGTCACTTGACCCTGAAAAGTTACACCATTTAACTTCTACCTTTGCTGTCAATACATTACATTTTTTGTTTTAAGCAACTTTTTAGCCAGAAAGCACTTAATAATACCAATAATACATAATGAAACTGAGGAATATTATTAACAATTAGTTAGAATAAAACTTAGAAATCTTTCTGGAAAATGCTCACGTTCTTAATTTCTTGTTTTACATTTTTCAAGCTCGTGCTAGAAATCTAACAGTGACCATTCATTGTGTTTGCCAATTGCCCCTCCAGTTTACATACCTGCGATAGGATTATCAATGCTGTCGACAACTTCATCATTAGCCTAACTCTTCAGCTTTTCTCTTTTTGTTCTCACAATGAGAATGAATTCATTCAGTTATAATAATGAACATATGTGCGTGCTCCAAACGGATTCAGTACACACTGTTCAGTATACACAATTGCACATAAATGATTATACACCGTGTACACGGTACTGAGACCTAGCTTGCCTTCCTTGTCTGGCCATCCATGCTGCTGATACTGGCGCACCCATGGCCTGCTGGGTGCTGCCCTCCCCCGCTGTCTTCCTCTGCTAATGAAGCTGGCATCACCCCAGTATACAAGGTCATCAGGTGCTGGGGAATGGCTCAATCCACAACCCTCTGAATTCAGGTCGTGCCTAATCTCGGCCGCTCAGGAAGTTATCTGTTCATCACTTTAATCTTCCTGAACACCCAAGGGTCCCCGTAGTCACAGGACAGCCATTAGTAGCGATAGACATGTGCCAGTATATGAGCAAGCATTCTGATTGGAGAAACAGTTCAGGAGTACATGGAATCTGTGATATTGCTATGTCTATAGCCTATGTTACAGGACCCAAGCTTTACAGCGCAGCATCAGCAAAACACGCAGCAGATGAAAATCATTCAAGTCACTTGATCTGTGGAAAGTGCCCTTAAAAGGGATTGGAAGGTCTTGTTACCAACAGGCAATGTATTGTTTAACTAACCAAACGTTAAACTGGGGGGGGGCTAAAATGTGCATAGGGGGGCTAGGAAAATCTAGGGGGGCTAACTTTCCATCTGGGGGGGCTACAGCCCCCCAGCCCCCCCGGTAGAACCGCCACTGCCGTCCGACCGCACGTCCGTCTGTCTGTCTGTCTGTCTGTCTGTCTGTCTGTCTGTCTATCTCCTTGGCTCTTCCTCTCTCACTGTCTTTCAATGTTTCAGTTTCCTTCTCTTGTATTCTTTCGCTTTCCCCCTTGTTTACTTCTCTCCATTTTTCACCGTCTATTTTTTATTAGGCCTATTAAAAAATTGTTACTGTTTTGTCTCTCTCTCAGTATGTCTGTAACTCTCTGTCTGTCTTTCTGTCTGTCTGTCTCTGTCTCTTCTTTCTTTATCTGCATCTATCTCTCTATCTCTATCTCTATCTTTATCTTTCTTACTCTTTCTCTCTTTGTGACACCCTTCTTCTCTCACACTTCTGTCTCTCCGGTTTCCTCAACCGGAGCGGAAGAGACGCAGTTCCTTATAACCATCTATAGCGGCGATTCATTTCGAATAAAGCCATGCGTGAATCGATGAGTTTATATAGCGCCAGCTTCATTGACACCCTGTCTCCACCGTAGCCAACCACAAAGGACGTTTTCCGGAGCCGAGTGTCGCCTGGAAAGTAATAGGACGCTATATAAATGAATGATGTTCTCACTGCACGAACGGCGAAAGGCAGGGAGATGAGGAAGAAGAAGAAGAAGAAGAAGAGGAGGAGAAGGAGGAGAAGAAGAAGAAGAAGAAGAAGAAGAAAAAAAAGAAGGGGAGGAGGAGGAGGAAGAAGAAGAAGAAGAAGAAGAAGTAGAAGAAGAAGAGGGGCATGAAGACAAAAGAGGGAACGGGAATGAGGATAAAGACAGGAAAACACAGAGAAACAGAGAAGCAGAAAGGCAAAGAGGCAGAGAAACAAAGAGGCAGAGAAACAGAGAGGCAGAGAAACAGAGAGGCAGAGAAACAGAGAAGCAGAGGTAGCCACAAGCACAGCTACAGGGAGATGAGGAAGAAGAAGAATATATATAGGGGTGTGGACAGTGACAGAGAAAAAGTGAGGGAGAAGGGAGAAGGGAAGGGGATAAGGATAAAGACAGGAAAGACACAGAGAAGCAGAGAGGCAGAGAAACAGAGAAGCACAGAAGCAGAGAGGCAGAGAAGCAGAGAAGCAGAGAGGCAGAGAAGCAGAGAAGCAGAGAGGTAGAGAGGCAGAGAAGCAGAGAAGGCAGAGAAGCAGAGAGACAGAGAAGCAGAGAGGCAGAGAAGCAGAGAGGCAGACAACAGGGAAATAGATAATTACGAACGTATCTACACCGTGATTCAAAAAAAAGTAAGCCAACTTGTTTTTCATATATCTCGAATGCCTGATAGTATATCACGCTAACTTTTTCCAAATATTTAGAGAATTGGACCAAGAATATGATTCCAAAATTTCATGAGACAAAGTTGAATGGATAAAAAGATATGAATATTTAAACTTCATATGCCGAAATTGCAGTTTACAAGCAATTTTCTGTCAGATTTAATAAAATGTTTCCTTATTATCTTTAATGCCTGATGATTAATCATTCTAAATTTTTCAGATATGTAGAAAATTGAACTAACAATATGACCCCAACAGTATGGTTTGATTATTTAATTAAATAACATGCTCAAAAGTCCTCCTCCTGCTTGCACGCAAGCCTGGGGGCGCTGGCGCCATGCATTAGGCAACAGCGTCGCCGAATATCCTCTGGTCCAGGCCATACCACACTTCAACAAAGCGTTGCTTCGGATCGTTTATGTCATGGATTGTTTTCTGGTAGACTTGGTCTTGCGTCATGCATGCTCCACACTTTACAGTCGACAGGATTCAAATCTGGGCGGTTTGGAGGCCACAATATGAAAGAAACGAAGTCTGGCGTCTCTCTTGTCAGCATTTTGATGGTTTCATTGGCTCTATGGGCTGGCGCTGTTCTGTTTAAAAAGAAAACAGCCTTCTGGGGCTATAGATTTCTGATAACAGGTGGAAGATGTTGTGACAGCAGTACGTTGCGATAATATTCTCCGTTAATTTTATTCCAGGATCACTGAAGACCAAAATTGGGAACTATCAAGCATCTAAACCGCAATAAACGCCATAACGGACTTGCTGAAAACTGAAATTTCTGGAGATGAAGTTGAAATATTCATATCTTACTATCCTTTCAAATTTGTGACATGATATTTTGGAATCCTATTCTTGGTTCATATCTCTAAATATCTGGAAAAGTTATATAAGTTTAGTCATCAGGCATTAGAGATATATGAAAAACAGTTTGGCTTACTTTTCATTGAATCTGGCAGAAAATTGCTTGTAAACTGCAATTTCGGTATATGAAGTTTAAAGATTCATATCTTTTTATCCGTTCAACCTTATCTCATGAAATTTTGGAATCATATCCTTGGTCCAATTCTCTAAATACTTGGAAAATGTTAGCATGATATGTCATCAGGTATTGGAGATATACGCAAAACAATTTGGCTTACTTTTTTTTGAATCACGGTGTATACACGACGCCGACGACACGAATACGGACATGGTTAAAGAAAGTAAGATCGAAAGAGGGAATAAAGAAGGAGAGAGGAGGGAAGGGAGAGGGGGAGCAATTATTTGACTTTGGCGTCTGTTAAGGGGCTACCCACGTGGCTTCGTTTTATCGCCCCCACCACCCCCCCCCCACCCCACCCTCACCCCCACCGCCTCCTGCGCTGCCCTAATGTATATAAACCCATCGTCGGTTCGGCTTTTTTTCGTGCGGTCGACGACTCACTGCTTCAATAATCAGTGGAGGAGGAAATGGCGACTAAAAGGAGAATTTGTTCAGAATGGTTTTCTATGGACTCTTAAGCCGCTTCACTCAATGGCCGTAATACTCCCTCTCCCTCCCTCCCTCCCTCCCTCTCTCTCTACGATGTCTACGGTCTCTATAAATAGGCATAAGGCACACACACACACGCACACATCCACATACGCACGCGTCACGCGCACGCACAAACACACACGCACACATCTCATAAGTACCACAGTCAGTCAAAACTCTAAACATGCGCACACACGCATTCTCATTCATCTGCAAGGTCGCAAGTGAATTTGACTATATTCTATATTCTATATTCTGTATTCTATATTCTATATTCTATAGTTTCTATATTCTATATTCTATGTTCTATATTCTATAGTTTCTATATTCTATGTTCTATATTCTATATTCTATAATTTCTATACTCTATATTCTATGTTCTATATTCTATATACATGTATAGACACTGATTGATTATCAGACACGCGGGCATTGTCCAACAGGAACCGCTGTTTCTGGGAAGATAAGTCAAAGCTGGCTCACGACGCTGAACGTTCGCAGACACTGAATGCGCTTGATTCAACTGGTCGCATGATGTCATATATCGATTATTCCCCTAAGTCAAATCCAGATTCAGTGAACAAGAATCATCGATACTTTCTATGTACACTCCTTTCTAAGTTCCCTTTTGAAACATTCTGTTCTGCGTGTCCTACCATTTCTTACTCATTCCTAGTGTACTCATACCTTCACTCGCTATCAGGCGTCTTCTCTGTCTGTCGCTGTATCCATGTCTCTGTCTGTCTGTCTCTCTGCCTGTCTCTCTGTTTGTCTCTGTCTCCGTCTGTCTCTGTCTCTGTCTCTGTCTCTGTCTCTCTCTCTCTTTCTCTCTCTCTCTCTCCTTGCATCTCTCCCAAGCCACCTCCTCTGCTTGCCTGCCTGTCTGCTTGCCTGCCTGCCTGCCTGTCTGCCTGCCTCCTTCCCTCCTTTCTCCTTCCCTCCTTCCGTCCATCCATCCCTCCATCTTTACCTCCCTCCCTTTCTCCCATCGCGTTCCACAGCACTTCGCTTCTTTCCTTATCCCTCTGATCTGCCTCGTTTTCCATCTGAATGACTTGACGTCTCTCCAGCCGTCCTCCCTCTCCCAACCTCCTCCCCTCTCAATCCCTGTTCATCTCCATCGTGACCCTGTCTTCTTATCGGCGCCAACACCTTCCCTGGTGGACTGACGGTGGTGGTGGTGGTGGTGGTGGTGGTGGTGGTGGTGGTATGGGGGGTGGTGGTAGTTTTGGTGGTGGTGGTGGTGGTGGGGGTGGTGGTGGCGGTGGTAGACTGGTGGTGGTGGTGGTATGGTGGTGGTGGTGGCGGTGGTGGTGGCGGTGGTGGTGGCGGTGGCGGTGGCGGTGGTGGTGTGGCGGTGGTGGTGGTGGGGGCGGTGGTGGTGGTGGTGGTGTGGCGGCGGTGGTGGTGGTGGTGGTGGTGGTGGTGGTGGTGGTGGTGGTGGTGGTGGTGGTGGTGGTGGTGGTGGTGGTGGTGGTGGTGGTGGTGGTGGTGGTGGTGGTGGTGGTGGTGGTGGTGGTGGTGGTGGTGGTGGTGGGATGGCGGTGTCTGTGGTCGTCGTCCTAATCGTCTCTGACGCGTCTGCTGCTGCACTGCGCGCCTTTATGCCGACAACCGCACTGCCCCCCAACTGTCAATCAATGCTGACGCCTGTACACATCCTCAGTTGACCAATGTCCAACGGTACGTGGACAGACAGACAGAGAGAGAGACAGTGAGACAGACATACAGGCAGAAAGACAGACAGGCGGAGAGGCAGACAGACAGACATACGGAAAGACAGACAGACAGACGTAGACAGACAGACAGATGTGCTGAGTTTGGCAGTTTATCCAACGGAAGGACAGCATAGAGATGTACACATGTATGCATGGAGACCCACTTATAAAATTATATGCATAGTCGGAGGTCACGGTATGGAGACGCACAAACGTGCTGAAGAACACACTTGTAAACAACATAGAAAAAGAGAGAGAGAGAGAGAGAGAGAGAGAGAGACAGATAGACATACAGAGTGAGAGAGATAGACAGACACGCAGGCAGACAGGCAGACAGAGAGTGTTTGGCAAACAGTGTGCAACGCATGCGCTGACACGGACCAAATAAGTTGTCGTAGTTTGCACACTGTCCACTCCAATCTCTTTCGTCGCTGTTTGACAATGACTATGACGACGACGATGACGATGACGCTGATGACGATGATGACGACGATGACGATGACGATGATGATGACAACGATGACGATGACGACGCTGATGACGATGACGATGACGCCGATGACAATGACGATGATGACGATGACGATGTTGATAATGACGACGACTATGACGATGACGATGACGACGACGATGGCGATGACAATGATGACGATGACGATGACGATGACGACGACGACGATGACGATGATGATGACGACGATGACGATGATGACGTTGACGATGACGACGATGACGACGACGATGACGATGACGACGACGACGATGACGATGATGATGACGACGATGACGACGATGACTATGATGACGATGACAACGTTGACGATGACTATGAGAAGGTTGACTAATGTTGCTTCGAGATCCTTCAATAACTCACTGGTAGTCATCGACTGACAAACCCTCACACAGATAGGTGGCGTCAGAAGCACAGAGGAATTTAAGCATATTACTATGTGCGACCTGGTGGCGGACCGGTAAAGCGTCGGCCCACGGAGCGGCAGGTTGCGGGTTCGACTCCGGATAACGACCTTGGGCAAGTTGTTTACGCACACGTGCCTCTGTCACCAAGCAGTATAATTTGGTACCGGCGTAAGCTGGGAAGTAAACAGCAAGTCCTGCGATACACTGGCCTCGTGTCCAGGACCTTGGGATTCGTCCATTGCTGGCTCAGGGCTATTGAAAAGGAGATGAGCGCCTCCCTATGTTCCTCATGGAACGGGATAGGACTTTACTTTTTTTTACTATGCTATTATATTAGATTTAGATGCACCTCTCAACGCATGTCACAACAGATTGTCATTGCGATGTCACCATAATATTGTTATTGTTACTATTATCGAACGATGAAACAAACTCGATGACAGTTGGACAATGCTTCAGAATTCGATGCGATAGAGAAGAGCTATATACAGGCGAGAAAAGCTGATGAGACAGAGAGATGAAAAGGTTGTTGCTGTGTCACAAAAGCAAATAAAATACATACATATACGCACATGCATACGTGCATACATATATATGTATGTATGTATGTATGTATGTATGTATGTATGTATGTATGTATGTATGTATGTATGTATGTATGTATGTATGTATGTATGTATGTATGTATGTATGTATGTATGTATGTATGTATGTATGTATGTATGTATGTATGTATGTATGTATGTATGTATGTATGTATGTATGTATGTATGTATGTATGTATGTATGTATGTATGTATGTATGTATGTATGTATGTATGTATGTATGTATGTATGTATGTATGTATGTATGTATGTATGTATGTATGTATGTATGTACAGGGTGGCTCAAAAAAAATACCCCACCGGATAAAATGCAATATCTTCGCAACCCATTGATATTTTTCTACGAAAATTTTCCAATTTGTAGGGGAATGAATTTCCAACAATTCCTGAAAGTTTCAATTTAAAATTTTCATTTTTGCAAAAGTTACAGCTGTTTAAACTTTCAATTCCGTTTTTTCGAATTTCCGCGGAAAAATTAACGTCATTTGTTGATTTCCATGTCAAATAATATCACCTTTCACTACCACCTCAGAAATCCGTTTTACAGTTTATCGTAAAGTATGATGGTAGTGTACATTCCCTGCTTTAATACGAGCTCGAATTCTTTTTGTGAAACTCGGTATGGGCTTGTTGATCGACTCCTCCGGCAACTGATCCCACATTACCAGCAAGACTTCCTTCAGTTAGCCAATGTTCTCCAACTTGGGATGAAATGTCTTGCATCGTTCCAGCATAGCTTCCCAGTCGTAATAAACAAAAGGGTTAAGGTCTGGCGAGTTTGATGGTCATTCACCTGTGCCAATATATTTATCGCAGTTGATGGCAATAAGATAGCATCATCATAATCAACCCTGCCGTGCGAGCAAGCAGGCGGGCCGTCCTGCTGGAAAATAAACCAAATGTTAGAACATGCCTTCAGTGTTCAATGAGTCTGGGTAACAGAGTTCAATGGTAAGTTTGACATTTAGCCAACTGAATGGGATAAAGTGCAGTCTTTCCTTGCAGCCGTAACACACGCCAGCAGATTTGACGCCGAAACCATGATGTGCTTTGCAAACTTTACCTTTGCGACTACCAAGCGAATTTCGTGAAAATCGCGCTTTTTTCCCTCAGACCAAACGACCACTGTCTTTCTGTCTCTCTTTCGACATCTGACTTTTGCTACATAATCACGTCTACAGATAGCCTTCAATGTGCTCAGGCTCCACTTTTCACTGGGTATTTTGCTATGATCTTGCAATACCCCAGCCTCTGATCACGCAACGCCCGAGTTCCCACTTTATCATCTGCAGAAACTTTGCCCATGACGTTCAGTACGGATTCACAAATTGAGACCTTAATATATAAAATATCACTTAACACTACCAGATTGCTTCATAAACAGCTTATTTTACAGCTCTTAGTGAGGTCATAAGACATCATAATCACTTTATGTGTTGAAATTTGCAAAAAAAACTTTAAAAATCACAGGTATTGGAAAGTGATTCTGCGAAAATTCGAAAAAATGAAAAACTGTTTTTGCACAGCTGTAACTTCTGAAGTAATGCAGATTCATTTTTGAGATTTTCAAGGATTGTTGCAAATTCTCTCCTCTACAAATCCTGTTATTTTCATAGAATAAGCTCGATTGGTTGCGGAGATATTGCATTTTTGCTGGTGGGGTATTTTTTTTGAGCCACCCTGTATGTATGTATGTACATACGTATGTGCGTGTGTTTGTACGTATGTATGCACTGTGCTGTTTATGTAGGCCTTGCCTGCCTCCTTAAGCACCTCTCGTGATTTCTTTCTTTTCGTCTAGGATCGTCTGCTTCAGTAATAATATTACTCCGATGACCTCATCCGCTTAGCTCTCCATCCATCGTCTGATGTTTGATCGGTCTGACTTGACAGCCGCTGACTTAGCAGACGATCCGTCTTCCATCTCAGCGGTCGAGGGTGGAGGAGCGTTGTCGGCTGTTGCAACAGACCCGGATGACGTCGCTCTGCAGTCGCTAGATGTCACGAGGTTGCACTGCAGAATACCCGGATATGAGGATGTCGTCTACCGTGAAAACAGTACGTCATCATTGCGTCATCATGTCATGACGACAGGCACTCAACTTAGCAGCGCGGAAGTCATCGTCATCGTCATCATCATCATCATCATCATCATCATCATCATCGTCGTCGTCATCATCATCATCATCATCATCATCATCATCATCATCACCATCATCATCATCATCATCATCATCATCATCATCATCATCATCATCATCATCATCGTCATCATTATTGTCATCGTCGTTGTCATCATCATAATCATCGTAATCGTCATCGTCAGTACCGTCATCGTCATCCTCCTCCTCCTCCTCCTCCACCTCCTCCACCTCCTCCTCGTCATCATCATCATCAGCAGCAGCAGCATCTGATTCTAAGCCATTGCACGAGTCCATAACTTGCTTTGGCTTCTTAATTTAAATAATTAATTTATAGCTAAGTCTTATTTCTTTCTTTGTTGCCAATTCAAATAATCTCTCCCACTGTTACAGTACACGCGCTACATTGCTTTTTCCTTTTCACTGATAATTATCTTGTGTAAGCTTCAATTAGATCTTGTCTGCTCCTCCTTCTCCTTTTCTCCAATGTTATTAGTCCATAATTATCTTTATCTGGACATTTGTATGGCGCCTTTCTTTGGAACGTCTCAACCTATTAAGTCCCTGCGGCTGCTGAGAATACCTTCAGCACCTGCGGCGGTGTCGAAATCGTAATCTCAATATTAAATAAAGACGCCTGTAAAAAAGCGGGTTCCCGCGACTTCGCGCTATGGGCGCTGTATAAAATAAATATCGAGATTACAATTACGATAAATTTTATATATAATTATTATCGCAATTGCCAATGCGCCCCATTCAAGCTCACTACTCATAAGCGCTCCCGACTAGTACAGCGCGGACACTTCATCAGAGTTTCACGCTGAAGCGCACGAGCAATTTCGAGTGAAGGACTTTCTCAAGGTCCCTACGCGATGGCTGTGGTTGTGAATTCGAACCTGTAACCCTACGGCTGCAAGGCACCGAACCCACCACTGCACCACAACGCCGTTGTTGCTGTTGTTGTTGCTGTTGTTGTTGTTTTTGTTGCTGCTGCTGTTGTTGTTGATGTTGTTGTTGATGTTGTTGCTGTTGTTGATGTTGTTGTTGTTGTTGATATTGATGTTGTTCAATTGTTGTTGATGTTGTTGTTGTTGCTGCTGTTGTTGCTGATGTTGATGTTGTTCTTGATGTTGTTGTTGTTGATGTTGTTGCTGTTTTTGTTGTTGTTGTTGTTGTTGTTGCTGTTGTTGTTGATGTTGTTGTTGATGTTGCTGATGCAATGGTTCTAATAATCTTGTTCTCGGTGTTCTTCAATCGTGTTCTTCAGATACGGGTCTTGTCATCTCACCTCCTTGCAACGAAGAAGTCGTCTTTCGCAAGCACAGTCTCAAGATCAACGAAGACGAACTGGCCAAGTAGGAAATCAACTCCATTATAATCATTCATCTTTATCAACCCACATTCCTTCCAATTCTACTTCTACTTCTTCTCTTCCTCCTCCTCTTCTTCCTCTTTCTCCTCTTTATCCTCCTCCTCCCCTTTCCTGCTCTTCATCCTCCCTTTGCTATTCTTCTTCTTCCTCCTCCTCCTCCTCCTCCTCCCCCTCCTCCTCCTCCTCCTCCTCTTGCTCCCCTTTCCCTTCTCTTCCTCCTCTTCCTCTTCTTCTTCCTCCTCTTCCTCCTCCTCCCTTTTTCTGCTCTTCTTGATACTCCTTCTCCTTCTCCTCCTCCTACTCCCTGTTTTCTTCTCTTCCTCCTCCTTTTCCTCCTTCTTCTTCTCCTCCTCCTCCTTCTTGTTCTTCCTCCGCCTCTCCCTTCTCATTCGAGATACATCATGCTGCAATAATTACCATGCAGTTATCGAGAGATTCGTCAGCTCCGTTTACTTAACTGCTGCCTGCAAACAAGAATAGAAACTTGTCGGAAGTGATATATACTTCACTTAAGAGCGTTCGTGTCTCTCCCTCTCTCTGTTAGCGCCACCTATTGCTTAAACTGTACCCGTTATCATCCACAATTATTATTCTGGCAGATCTATCGCGCTATGAGGCAGCAAGATTTTCCTTGACGAAAAGGTAGCCTGAATTCCGGGAGATCCAAGGTGTGTAATCACCTGTAGTCTGTAGAGTCTATGATGTCCAAGGGTGAGTGTCGACTGTCGTTCCACCCCCCCCCCACCAGACTCGTGAACTCGTGAATAAACTGGTGCCCCGCTCTTGGCTTTCGAGCAGCGCTTTAGAAGCTTGGAGATTACGATTACGGTTGCGATTTTGGGGTGTATACCTATTTGTTATCAGTCAATCAAATGATCCGGAGACATAGAAATTCAAATATTTTTTTATTCACATAATAATTATATTTATCTTATTCACTATTAGGCCTAGCTTCGTCTTAATAAGACCGACTCGACGCGTTATTTAATGTTCGCCATCTTTTATTCCTAGCTTTTTTGCTCCTTTTGAATCAACCCTTTTAAGTATGGGCTGCGGTGGTGTAGCCTATAGGCCTATAGTGCACGGTAAGTCAGTGGCGGTTCTAGACTTTTTGAACTGGGGGGGCTAAAATTTGCCTTTGCCCCTCCCTCCCCAAGGTCTATATTTTGATGCTGCTGAATCTATTGACCCCAGTTGCCCGTTGCAACATTCTGTTGACATGAAAATTAATATTATCAGGCTGACATTCCATAGGCCTAAATAAAATGATTTATAATTTACAAATGAATTAAGGAATTAAAGAATAAATAAATTTATAGCATAATTGTCTGTCAGACAGTAGGCTAAAGTAAAGGTTGCATAAAAAATACATAAAAAACTTTAAAACGCGAAAAAATGAAGAATAAAATGGGGCTTTCTAGAAAAACATTAATAAAAACACTAAAACGACTGTTTACAACTGCACTTTAACATATAATATTTATTTGTATTACAGCACACGAATTTCACGCATTTTAAACTGACGTATGGTTGTGCCGTTGCTATCTTATGACTATAGGGTCTGCTCAGATGCATATCATCACAGTCTTAAAGCTGCTCTTTTCAGCTTGGGTCGGGAGCGCTCCTGAGTAGTAACCTTGATGGGAGCTATATAAATCTTCATAGTGCATCTTAGAAGAACAATGATATATATTTGAAATATGTTATATATCTTTTAATGCATCATCATGATTGTCAAAATTAAAATAAACTTTGATGTGCAGAGAAGACTTGTCCCTAAACAGAAGTCCAGAGGTCATGCACTACTAAGCATGCCTATGAATGCCATTCTCAAGTTAGAAGTTTCGAGCCCGCACATGGGAGCAAATTAAGAGGTCACTTGACCCCGAAAAGTTACACCTTTTAACTTCTACCTTTGCTGTCATTACATTACATTTTTTGGTTTTTAAGCAACTTTTTAGCCAGAAAGCACTTAATAATACCAATAATACATAGTGAAACTGAGGAATATTATTAACAATTAGTTAGAATAAAACTTAGAAACCTTTCTGGAAAATGCTCACGTTCTTAATTTCTTGTTTTACCATTTTCAAGCTCTTGCTAGAAATCTAACAGTGACCATTCATTGTATTTGCCAACTGCCCCTCCAGTTTACATACCTGCGGTAGGATTATCAATGCTGTCGATAACTTCATCATTAGCCTAACTCTTCAGCTTTTTTCTTTTTGTTCTCACAATGAGAATGAATTCATCCATTTATAATAATGAACATATGTGCCTGCTCCAAACGGATTCAGTACACACTCTTCAGTATACACAATTGCACATATTATACAGTATTGTACACCGTGTACACGGTACTGAGACCTAGCCTGCCTTTTTTGTCTGGCCATCCATGCTGCTGATGCTGGCGCACCCATGGCCTGCTGCCCTCCCCCGCTGTCTTCCTCTGCTAATGAAGCTGGTATCACCACAGCACACAGGGTCATCAAGTGCTGGGGAATGGCTCAATCCCCGACCCTCTGAATTCAGGTCGCGCCTAATCTCGGCCGTTCAAGCAGTTATCTGTTCATCACTTTAATCTTCCTGAACACCCATGGGTCCTCGTAGTCACAGGACAGCCATTAGTAGCGATAGACATGTGCCAGTATATGAGCAAGCATTCTGATTGGAGAAACAGTTCAGAAGTACATGGAATCTGTGTTATTGCTATGTAGCATACACATGTATGTTACAACTTACAAGACCCAAGCTTTACAGAGCAGCATCAGCGAAACATGTAGCAGATGAAAATCATTCAAGTCACTTTATCTATGGAAAGTGCCCTTAAAAAAGATTGGGAGGCCTTGTTACCAACAGGCAATGTATTGTTTAACTAACTAAATGTTAAACTGGGGGGGCTAAAATGTGCATAGGGGGGCTAGGAAAATCTAGGGGGGCTAACTTTCCATCTGGGGGGGCTATAGCCCCCCCAGCCCCCCCTGTAGAACCGCCACTGCGGTAAGTTCGTTCCCTTGTGACCGAAGGGTCGCAGGTTCGAATCTACCTCAAGCCACTTCGTAGTGACCTTGGACAAGTTGCTCACTCATATTATTGTCTGTGAGGAAGGCAACGAGAAACCAACTCACTTATCTCATCATCAGAAGCATAAAGCCAATGAACCTGCATGCCTTCGGGCCCAGAGAAGTGAGAGAACTCTTCATGAAAGAGCGCATCGAAAATAAAACGGAAATGGAGATGTCTGGACATTTGGCATTGTGTGACAAGAATGAAAAGATGCTAACACACAAGGCCTCTCAGAGAGTCTTTCGATATCGTTCTCTGTCTCTCTTTCTGTGTCTGTCTGCGTTTGTCTATATATGTCTGTCTGTTTGTTTATATATGTCTGTCTGTCTGTCTCCCTCCATCTCTCTCCCTCCATCTCTCTGTCTCTGTCTCGATATCTTTGCGCTATTTATGAAATGCTCTTTGTCTTGCTGTTTTACACCTGAAACTTATGAAATTATATATTTCGCGATCCACACTCATGAAATTAAGAAATTGGTGGCTATATATATAGCCTAGCAACGGGCGATAGAAATATTATATTATGGGTCTATTATATGCATCAATGTAATCCTATAATTATTATATGTGGGCGATGATAAGCAACATCCTGTTGAGCGGTTGATATGAAATTCCAGTTTAAATTAATAATTAATTATTTCTGTCGACGTCTATTTCTGTCTTGCGCTGCTTAGAAACCCAACGGCGTCTTTTCATTTCACTGCAGACTGAAAAACTAAAATCTTATAAATAGATTTTATTCCATTTCTCATTAGTTTATAAATACTGACGTGTAATATCGTCTTCTTCACATTAATTTCTCCTGACAATTTTGAATTTGAAACACCCAAGTCTCTTCTTATTTTCACGGCTAGTAAATTATACTCTGGCCAAACAGAATAAAAAATTATTCCATTCCTGATTTCTATTATTATTATCATGATCATCATCATCGTTGTCGTCGTCGTCGTCGTCATCATCGTCGTCTTCATCATCATCATCATCATCATCATCATCATCATCATCATCATCATCATCATCATCATCATCATCATCATCGCCAATCATCATTATTGCAGGTAAGGACTGAATATTAAAAATCCCAGAAAATATCAAAATTGGTGTATTATATCGGATGTGTATAATTATGCAGATGTAAACAACAAACATCAATTAATTAATAATTATTATTGATGTATAATTATTGATGTATTGATGTCTTCTAGTTTTGGTTACATCACCGAAGATGAGGCACAGGAACTTCTCCTAGCAACCGTCTCGCAAAACTGTTGCTATGGAAAGTCAGCCGCCAAAGACCTCGAGATCTATCGAATCATACCAACCAGTGCCCTTCATGTATGTCTCTTCATATCTGTCGCTATGCCTGTGTCGGTGTCCGTGTCTGTCTGTCTGCGTGTGGCTGTCTGTCTATCTGCGTGTGTCTGTCTATATACATTTACGTGTTACTGTTTGTCACTGTGTGTGTATGTGTTACTGTGTGTATGTTATTGTGTGAGTGTCACTTTGTGTGTTGCTGTGTGTATGTTACTGTGTATGTTACTGTGTGTATGCGTGCATGTGTGTGTGTGTCTGTGTGAGTGTGTTGCTCTCTGTGTGTGATTGCAAATGTGTGTGCTGTCAATGTTCGTGTGTGTTGATCTCTCAGTATGTCTATTGTTCTGCCTTTGCATGGCTCTCTGTATGTCTCTGTACCTCTTTCTATGTCTGTTTGTCTGCCTCTAGACCTATGTCTCTTGTTCTGCTTCTGTTTCTCTGTCCTTCTATTTTCTTCTCTTGTCAGTCTCAATGTCCCATTCTCTTTCATTCTGCTTTGATTCCCATGCATGCATGCTATCATTTATATCTGTCCGTCTCGCATATGCGTTATTCTTTGTATGTATGTCTGTCTGTCTGTTTGTATGTCTGTCTGTCTGTCTGTCTGTCTGTCTGTCTGTATGCATGCGTATCTGTCGGTGTTTTGAACATATATGGTCATTTGTCGGACAATCGGCGAGCAGACAAGCTGTGCATATAATGTAATTGGCATTTCCATGTTACAGCACATCTGTAATGCACTATTGCACATACATACATACGCACACATATAATATAATTGTATATATACATAATATGCAGTCTAAGGTAGAGGCAACTTATAATATTATATGCATAGATATTAGGGCATTACGTCATATATGCGTGCATATGTATTATATATATATAATATGTATGTAGTATGTATTTATGTATTGTATAATTGTATATATGTATTATATATGTGTACATGTATGTATAAATGTGTGTCAACACCGTTTGATCTGTTTTGATCGTGAGAGTGCTCTCTATCGTTCATGCGTGTGAATATCTCGATTTATGGAACTCTCTCGTGTCCGATTGTCTTTTCGACGAACCGTGCACGGCTCTCGTGTCTCCTTTCGCCACCGGCAAAACAATACAGCCAATCGATTGTTTCCGACCTATTGTAGTTTGAATAAAGTTTTCCGATTGTTAAAGACTTTCTCTGTCGTCCGTTGAGAAAACGTCATCTATGGTGATTTGCAAAGCAAGGTTTGGTTACTTTGGTATACTTTGGAAGTATGAAAGAATGGATGAAATAAGAAGAAGATGCACATTAAACACGGAAGAAAAGATGGAAGGAAGGGAAAAGGATGGAAGGAAAGAACGAAAGGCAAGGAAAGAAGGAAGTTAAGACGAAAATAAAGATGGAATTAAGAGAGGGAAAGCTAGGAATGAAGGCAAGAAGAAAAGCAGAAAAGGAAGGATGAAAGGAAGGAAAGAAGATAGAAAAAAGGCATTTCCTTCAACTAACTCAACCACTGCTCGTACTCTGGCAGTGCCTGTCCCAGACCTGGATAAAGGAGGGGGCGACACAAATAATCTTTGATATGACACGATCCAGTAATTAAGTGGCTAACTGTTATATGAAAATCATGAACTCTGTGGATGATGCTTGCCAATCACCTTTATAGGCTTTCGTAATATTACCCTACCACTGGTAGGTTACTGGATTATCTCAGCCACTAGCTGTGATGTATTTTAGTTCTCTGTTGGCTGATGAAGTAGACTAACTTTTATGCACTTGTTTTAATTGTCAGATGACATTGATTTAATCTGGTACTTGATGCATATGTATGTTAATTGTCCTGATACTTTATAAGTGAATATGGTCATAATTAAGTAATTTTTAGCAATATATGATGGCCTATTTACTTCTCATTATTTGTTGTGGCTACATCAACCTGATTACCATCCTCCACCTTCTCACCTTACCTTGGATTGGTGTCTTGGCTAGACCCTCTCCCATCCTTTTTTTGTTTTGTTTAGTATAGCTAGCATTAGCTGATACCATTGATCAGTGTGTGTTGGACTACGGCTCCTGTTGTGTGTGCTCATTAAGTCTTGGAATTCCCAATATAGGGGTACAATGTGCAACTTGTCTTATGAATTGTCACTCTGATTGTTGTAATGTCGATGATACGGCCGCACCTTCAATTGTTTTGACATGTACCAATTGCTTATACATATATGATACACCCAGACCCACTAGATTTGAACTCATAAATAAGGAAAGCGGCAACAAACCTCTTGCTACTAATAAAGATCTGGATCCTGATAGTAATTACTACTCAGAAATTGCAACTGAATCCAAATACTATGTACCTTCCCAGGTTTCCCACAGATTCTCTAATAGCCCTTCTTCATTTTCAATCCTCCACTTAAACTGCAGAAGCATTGCCTCTAAGATTAGTGAAATTCAACTCCTGCTTTACCAACTACCCGTTAATGTTCTAGCTGTCACTGAAACCTGGCTTACTGACATCACTGCCCAAACCATCTTCATCCCGGGATACAAGCTTGTTCATAAAAGTAGAGGACCAAATACAGGAGGTGGAGTAGGCTTCTTCATCCAGGATAACACAGAGCACCACTTGATTGACTTACTACCTTCTAGCACTTCATCTTCCTATGAAAGTTTGTTTATTGACATCCCATGTAGCAATGGTACTGATATGGTGATTGGTGTAATATACAGGCCCCCAGGCTTAAAAATTGAAAGCTTTAATACTGAATTTGAAGCTCTTGCAACTATCTTAACTTCAAAAAAGTTTATAAATAAGAAGATATTTCTAGCAGGTGACTTCAACATTGACCTCCTGGCCTCTCACTCTCATCCACCCACTGGTGCCTTTGTTGACTGTATGTTTATGTATCACCTTCTGCCACTTATATTACAACCTACTAGAATAACTGACTCAACTGCAACATTAATTGATAATATATTTACTAATTTTCACGATGGTATCATTGAATCTGCCATACTCACATCGGATATTTCAGACCACCTCCCTATCATAACATGGATAGACACATCTCCTGTGTGCCTAAGTAATCATAACAACCTGAAAATGACTCGTTCATTTACCACGGACGGCATTCTGAGATTTAAATGTCTACTAAGTAACACCGATTGGCAACCCGTTTTGCGTCTTTGTGATGACAATGAACCTGACTTGTCTTATGAAATCTTTGTAAAAACATTTAACTCTGCTTATAATGAGGCCTTCCCCTTACGTCCTGAAAAAGCAAAAACAAAATATTCTTTTCACCAACCATGGATGACGAAGGGTCTACTGAAGTCAACCAAAACTAAGCAAAAATTGTATAATAGATTTATTAAAAATCCTACAATGGAGAACAAGCTCATCTTTACTAGATATCGGAATAAATATAAATTAACTAGGATTAAAACTGAGCAACTTTATTATGCTAATGAATTTGCTAAACATTGTAACGACATTAAGAAAACTTGGCAAATCATTAGAAATATAGTCAAAACGGGCAATAGAGATACAATGATTACTGAAATAAACATTGATGGATCCCTGATAAACGATCCGGAATGTATGGCTAAGCAGTTTAATGCATATTTCACCGGCCTGGCACAAGCTCTATCTGATAAGATTCCTCCATCTGAGAAAAACTTTCAAGCATTTATGCCTCCCTCTTCCATGGGATCTCTAGTCCTACTTCCAACTAATCCGTATGAAGTACTTAACATAAATAAAACCCTTAAAACTACCCACAGTTCTGGTTTTGATGATATAGACCCCTTCATAACATCCCAAGTAATTGACCTGTTGGCTGGCCCACTTTCCGAAGTAATTAATTGCTCTCTAAGAAAAGGCATAGTACCAATGGCAATCAAAACGGCCAGGGTACTACCAATATATAAACAAGGCACTAAATCTGAAGTCTCTAATTACAGACCCATCTCCATACTACCCTTCTTTTCCAAATTTTATGAAAGAGTTTTATATGACCGATTATTCTCTTATATTAAACAAAAGAATATCTTGTACCCTCTGCAACATGGGTTCCAACCGGCTCACTCAACTTCTATGTCCTTACTTGATATTCAAGATAAAATTTCAGCTGCTATTGATAATAAACAATTTTCATTAGGCATCTTCCTCGACCTAGCAAAGGCCTTTGATACGGTCGACCATAAGATACTATTGGCTAAACTTAAACATTATGGGGTTAGGGGTACTGCTCTGAATTGGTTTGCAAGCTATCTAACTTCTCGCCAACAACAAGTTTTATGTAATAACTCACTATCTGACTTCTTACCCATCCGATTTGGAGTTCCCCAGGGCTCCATTCTTGGTCCCCTTCTTTTTATAATATATATAAATGACTTGCCTAACTCTTCTTCTTTACTACATTATATCCTGTTTGCTGATGATACTAATGTTTTCCTTTCCCATGCCTCTTACGACCAATTATTTGAGTTAGCTAATGAAGAATTAAAGGCTGCAAGTAACTGGTTCAAAGCAAATAAGTTGTCACTTAATCTCTCCAAGACCAATTTCATATTATTTAGAACTAATAATAAGCCAATACCCGCTCATACTAATGATATAGTCATTGATGGCATAACTATTCCTCAAGTTACCACATCTAAATTTCTAGGCGTGCATATGGACCAACACCTAAAATGGAATATCCATATTGATGAAATCAATAAGAAAATCACCAAAAGCATTGGCATCATTAATCGAATTTCCTACTTACTACCTTCTCATATTCTGACCAGCTTGTACTATACTCTTGTTTATCCTTATCTTACCTATTGTAATATCATCTGGACTTCCACTTATGCTTCTCATTTAAGAAAATTGCAAATTGCACAAAAAAAGGCTCTACGAATCATAACTAAATCTCCCTTTAACTCTCATACTCAACCATTGTTCTTATCACTTAAACTACTAACCATCACACAAATCAACTTTATCCAAACTTGTGAATTTATGTACAAGTATCATAACAAACTCCTTCCACCTGCTTTCTTATCTTACTTTTCCCCTACTGAATTTAATTATGGCCTTAGAAACAAGCCGGATTATAAATTAATACTCACCAGAACTAACATCCGTAAACTTTCCATTAAGTTTCAGGGTCCACTGCTCTGGAACAACCTACCTATAAACATCCGTACCTCTAATAGCTTTTCGTGTTTTAAGCGTACTTTAAGAGCACACACACTGGAGCTTGTATTATAAATCGTTAGTTAAGTTAGTTAAGTTTGTTTTCAATTTTTTTGGTTTCCTACAGCATAGCTATTGCTGTTACTATATCTTGTGTTTCCTAGACCTATCGTCCTGTAAGCTGTCATCTTAAATCTTCTTATTTCTACCTAGCTAAATAGGCCCCCTCCTAGCGGGACTTTGTCCCTTTGGTGGGCCTGTTGTTCCTAAACACTTTGTGACATCCTCTGCTATGATTGCTTTTAGCTTGATATACTTGCTGGCTTACATTTTTCTTATTAAATTCCTGCACTGCATTACTGTGTAAGCCATGCTGACATGCACTTTTTCTATCATATTATGTGATCATAATATCGTGTATGTTGATGGATCAATAAAACTTGAAGTGTCATCAAACACCAAACAGCAACAATCATTTTCTCCGTCTGCACAATGCGCCCGCAGCAGCAGCAGCAGCAGCAATCCTTGGCAAACTTCCTTTCGCATCGATTCGGACAATACAAATATTCCATCGATCTGGTTATAGTTTCAATTGAATTCCCTATGCCAGTCGTCGTCCCATGTTTGCATAAGATTCTACGATTATAAGATGTCTTCTTCTTCGACGTCTTTTGCTTACAGTACAGTCTCGAAACGTTCACGGAGAACAGAAGCACCTCTTGGGATCAAGAACCGTACACAGGTAAGAACCAAGAACGGTTGTTGCACGCACACAAAGAAGGCACACACACACCTGCAGGTAAGCAGAAACAATAAGCTCAGGTGAAACCCAATCACGCTGACGTCGTCTTTCTACAGGCGAGTTTGCTCTGCGCACTGCTCATCAAGCTATAGTGTGGTGTGTGTAGGCTATACTTGTAGAGACAAGGACTTCTAAACATGCATAGATACACATAGATACATACATTGATAGTGCACACATGATGCATGAATACTGTCTTGCTTGCAGGCACGTACATGACTACACACTTGCATACATATAATCCTATGCATACATAGTACATACATAGAGAAACAAGTAGGTGCATAGAAGAATACATACGCAGCATACACACATAGACAAACAAGTACGTATACAACTATACATGCAAGAATACATACGCAGATACACCATGGCATGTCTGATGAGAATAATGCACGGCTGATAGATGTTCAATTAGCTTCATTTATTTAGGTTGAAGCCAAACAAGACGATGATGTCGGAAATTATAATTATAATTATAGTTCACTTCGTTCGACATGCAATAATTGCATATGTGCATACGTACGTATATGCATACATACATACATACATACATACAAACATACATACATACATACATACATACATTCAAACATACATACATACATACATACATACATACATACATACATACATACATACATACATACATACATACATACATACATACATACATGCGTATATGCACACATACATACATACATACATACATACATACATACATACATACATACATACATACATACATACATACATACATACATACATACATACATACCTACATACATACATACATACACACACACACACACACATACATACATATCTTATCTGACAATTTATAAAGCGCCTCTTGCAGCAAGAGCCTTTCAGAAGCGCTCCCAGTGCGTTCAACTCCGAGAAAAAAGGCAAGTTTTTAGACGAGAGTAAGATGAGGATACACTACCAGAGAGGATGGCAGAGCGAACTGATGGGGGAAGCCCATTCCATAGAGAGGGACCAATGCAGGCAAATGATCTAGATTGGGCCATGACGGTCCTGACTCGCGGCACAAAGAGGTCAAGCCGAACAGAGGACCTAAGAGGACGCAGCGAAGTGGCAGAAAGGGGGCGAAGTATCTGATCACACAGATACTTCGGAGCAAGACCCATTTGAGACTTGATGACCAAAATTAGGACCTTAAATTGTATACGGGTCGAGAGTGGAAGCCAGTGAAGTTGTTCAGTCATGAATGAAGAAAAGTGGGAGAATCGAGGAAGGCGGGCAATGAGCCTAGCAGCAGCATTAAGTACAGATTGCAGAGGAGCTAGGCGAACCTTAGGTAGACCAATAAGGACAGAATTACAATAGTCAATCCGAGAACATACAAAAGCATGAACAATTGAGGTAAAGATCGAAGATGTGACAGATTTGCGAATAGCCCTGAGACGCCTTAGCTGGAAGTAGGAAGAGCGGGTAAGATTGGCAATGTGCTCAGTGAAGGTAAGAGAACTATCTAGGGTGACACCTAGGTCACGAACACTGGAGGAGAAGTTGAAGTGAGGAAAAGTTTGAGTGAGCAGTGTGTAGTCAAGTTTTTGAAGCTGTTGAGGAGTGCCAAACCAAATCAACTGGGTTTTGGAAGAGTTCAAAGAAAGACGATTAGACGACATCCACAGATGAAGATCTTGTGATAGAGCATCAATTCGACTTGCAAGAAGGAGTTGAGCAGAAGCGGGTCCATGGACATAGGCTTGGACATCGTCAGCGAAAAGGTGGCCGGTTGCAGAGTGGCCAGGGAAAAGAGAGGTAATGCCAGCCGTGTAAAGGATGAAAAGGAGTGGGCCTAGGACAGAACCCTGAGGAACACCCAAGACAACAGGGACCCACTGAGTCCTAGAGTCACCAGAGATGATCATTTGGGTGCGATCAGACAGGTAGGACCAAAACCAAAGGAGAGGAGAACCCTTGAGTCCGCAGGAGATTTCAAGTCGTTGCAAGAGAATCTCATGATCAACCATGTCAAAGGCTGCAGAGACGTCGAAGAGAGCCAAAAGAGTGACTTGAGACTTGTCAACAGCAGAGTAAATATCAGAAAGCATGGAAAGGAGGGCCGTTTCCGTAGAGTGATTAGCCCTATAGCCAGACTGGGGGGATGGAAGGAGTCCCGATTGCTCAAGATAAGGAAGAAGTTGCATTGATACAAGTCTTTCGAGAGTCTTAGAAAGAAAAGATAGGTTTGAGATTGGGCGATAGTTTTGACTGAGACTAGGGTCAAGATTGGGCTTCTTGAGTGCAGGAAAGACCAAGGCCCGTTTTTGCGAGGCAGGAATGCAGCCCTCAGCCCACATACATACATACATACATACATACATACATACATACATACATACATACATACATACATACATACATACATACATACATACATACATACATACATACATACATACATACATACATACATACATACATACATACATACATACATACATACATACATACCATGCATACCATGCATACATACATACATACATACATACATACATACATACATACATACATACATACATACATACATACATACACACACACACACACACACACACATACATACATACATACATACATACATACATACATACATACATACATACATACATACATACATACATACATACATACATACATACATACATACATACATACATACATACATACATACATACATACATACATACATACATACATACATACATACATACATACATACATTAGTGTGGTCCTTATTTTTAAAAGTCTGATTTTATAACGAGGCACCCTCAAAGTTGGTTCCTATTGATGAGAAAAAATTTGAGAAATTTTTTGACATAATCCAAGGACATCTAGGGGTCGCTACCAGAGGTTAAAGTTCAAGCTTAGAATTAATTTAGGCTTTGTGGTACAATATGCTTAATTTTCATTAATATGCTTTCCAACCACGTAAATGGCTATGATAGAATTTGATAGACAACTGCTTGCATATTTTATTAGCATCCCCCAACATCATGATTGTCACTTACTTACTTAATTTATTTTTAAAAAATTCTATAACGCATTAACCCATTAGTGCCCACAGTCCCTTTTTAGGGACACAAATTTAATCAAGTGTAGTGTATCATAAATGAAGCACAAATTTTTTGTTTCTTTTTTTGCGGTACTTAGCATTGTCTCTAGTATTATTTGAAGCATTTTGTTTGTATGTACATAAACATTATGCGCATAATATTTCCTTATGAACATCGATTAATGGAAAATTCACAAATCATGATTTCATGCTCAAAGGTGGGTGTTTAAAAAAAAATGACCTCAGTAAATTGAATAAAGTCAACCATATTTAGGTAGTACAACTACTTAGCCTGTGCAGGAATACTTTTGTTGCATGTTTCTTGTGAACGGTGTACTTGCTGTACTGCGTTGAACTTGTGTCCCTAAAAAGGGACTGTGGGCATTAGAGGGTACACTATTTTCGTTAGGCAAAAATAACTGTGCGTATGGTTTTATGACCACTGGAGCCTATTAGATCCAATCGTTATGGCATATTTCTGTACCATCCCAATGCTAGAATGTATGTATGTATGTATGTATGTATGTATGTATGTATGTATGTATGTATGTATGTATGTATGTATGTATGTATGTATGTATGTATGTATGTATGTATGTATGTATGTATGTATGTATGTATGTATGTATGTATGTATGTATGTATGTATGTATGTATGTATGTATGTATGTATGTATGTATGTATGTATGTATGTATGTATGTATGTATGTATGTACACCGTGACTCAAAAAAAAGTAAGCCAAATTGTTTTTCATATATCTCTAAAGCCCGATAACATATCACGCTAAAATTTTCCAAATATTTAGAGAATTGGACCAAGAATATTATTCCAAAATTTCATGAGATAAAGTTGAACGGATAAAAAGTTATGAATGTTTAAACTTCATATACCGAAATTGCAGTTTACAAGCAATTTTCTGTCAGATTCAATAAAAAGTAAGCTAAACTGTTATACTTATATCTCCAATGCCTGATAATTAATCATACCAAAAGTTTCCAGATATTTAGAGAATTGAACCAAAAATAGGATTCCAAAATATCGTATCATGAATTCGAACGGATAGAAATATATTAATATTTAAGCTTAATCTCCAGAAATTTCAGTTTTCTGCAAGTCTGTTATGGTGTTCGTTGCGGTTTCGATGCTTGATAGTTCCCAATTTTGGTCTTCAGTGATCCTAGAGTAAAATTAAGGGAGTATATTATCGCAACGTTCTACTGTAACAACATCTTCCACCTGTTATCAGAAATATGTAGCCCCCGGAAGGCGGTTTTCTTTTTTCAACGGAACAGCGCCAGCCCACAGAGCCAAGGAAACCATCGAAATGCTGACGCCAGACTTCATTTCTCCCACATTGTGACCTCCGAACAGCCAAGATTTGAATTCTGTCGACTGTAAAGTGTGGAGCGTGCATGATGCAAGACCGGGTCTATCAGACAACAATCCATGGCATAAATGATCTGAAGCAACGCTTGTTGGAAGTGTGGTATGGCCTGGACCAGAGGATATTCGACGATGCTGTTGCCTAATGCATGGCGCCAGCGCCTCCAGGCTTGCGTGCAAGCAGGAGGAGGACTTTTGAGCATGTTATTTAATTAAATAATCAAACCATACTGTCAGGGTCTTATTGTTAGTTCAAATCTCTACATATCTGGAAAATTTTAGAATGATTAATCATCAGGCATTAGAGATAATAAGGAAACATTTTATTGAATCTGACAGGAAATTGCTTGTAAACTGCAATTTCGGTATATGAAGTTTAAATATTCATAACTTTTTATCCGCTCAACTTTATCTCATGAAATTTTGGAATCATATTCTTGGTCCAATTCTCTAAATATTTGGAAAATTTTAGCGTGATATGTTATCGGGCTTTAGAGATATATGAAAAACAATTTGGCTTACTTTTTTTTGAGTCACGGTGTATGCATATATGTATTTGCGTATGTATGTATGCATGCATACAGCATGCATGTATGCATGCATTCATGTATGTATGCATTTATACATGTGTGTATATATGTATGTATGTATGCACATATGTATGTATGCATATCTGTATGCATGTAGGTAGAATGTATGCATGAGAACCAAGTTAGCTACACCGGTAAGCGAGAGCGGCATACGTCTGTTGGTTGCAACAGACTGCGGTTCAAGCCCCGGGCTCGGAGTTAACATTCAGAGATTTAGATATCTCGGGCTAGCAGGTGTGGGACACAGGGTGCAAGCTGCTGCGGAGCGACCTTGGGCAAGTTGCTTAGCCATCATTGTCTGTGGGGGAAGGCAACGGGAAACCACCTCACTCATCTCATCCCCAGGGGCGTTAAGCCAATGAACCTGCCTGCGGGTAGAGGGTCATCAACATCATCATCATGCATGTAGGTATATATGCGTGTACGCATGAATGTGTGTGTAAGTACGCACGTACGTGCGTAGGTAGTATGTATGTATGTACGCCGTTGCGTATGTACGCAGGTACGTATGTACGCAGGTACGTATGTACGCAGGTACGTATATACGCAGGTACGTATGTGTGCAGGCACGTATGTACATATATGTATGTATTTATGTATGACATTGTGTGTGTATGTATGTATGTGTGTATGTATGTATGTATGTATGTATGTATGTTGTATGTATGTATGTATGTATATATGTATGTATGTACGTACACACATGCAAGCACGTATGCAGATGGGTATGTACGCAGGTACGTATGTGCATGTATGTCTGTATGTACGTATATATGTACATATTCACTTATGCATGTACGTTCGTGCGTACATTTGAACGCATGTATACTCGTATTCAACCATCTACGTGCACCGTAACGACGCTTTGCCTTGCACTGTAGTTCATAATATCAGTTGAACGGGTATAACCGAGTCTGCCATATAAAAGTCAACTGCTAAGGACGACTATAGTCAGGATAGCCGGAAGAGGGGATAAGGGACCGTCCATAAATGACGTCATGCACATAGGGTTGGGGGTCACACATAATATGTGACGATGTGTGATGGTCTCTAACTAGATATCATACGACATTTGTGATGAAGTGTGGCGAGGAGGGTCAAAATCGTCGAAAATTACGTGTCGTCATTTATGGACGACCCCTAATAGCTGGTTTTGATATTTCTATTTGCTACCTTTCATCTATCTGTATGTTACTTTTCATTTATATGTTGAATTTTCATATTTTAATAGCATACAAGTGAAGTAACCATGCCACATTTTAAGAATTTCCATTTATAAAAACCTGTGCCCTGTAGTGCCCACTGTCCCTTTTTAGGGACAAGAATTTAAATGCCGATATTTTTGTTACCTGATGTTTGCGAATTTTTTCCATATTTTTCCCGTTATACCATCCATATTGTCTACCACACCAAGAAATTTCATAAAGTTTTTTCCGTCATGGGCACTAAAGGGTTAAGTTCCATTAACAGCCATTGCATCTTTTGGCGGCAATTTCGCTACATTTTGATTTGTCATGTATATCAGTATATTGCATAATCTCTCTATTTTCAAAGGTAACACAAAGTTGGCAATAGGTCTAAGTCTTGACAATGCAATGGGGAAAGTGAGTAATAGAAAATCAACACTTGTAGGCCTACTCTCTTTCACACTGCAATGCTTTGGCAATAATACCACAGAGTTCAATCTCAATTGCTTTTCAATTCGTAAGCAGCGTATAAAGAGTCGGCAGAAAATTGCTGAAAACTTGAAAGCTGAATATCAACCAGGAGTTCCTCTAACAGTTCACTTGGATGGGAAATTGTTGGAAGATATCTGCAGTAAATAATTAGTAGACCGTCTTCCTGTCCTCATTTCTGGAGTGGGTGTCGACCCAGGGTGAACATTGCCGGGAGGTTTGGGGGGGGGGGGGTTGTTTCAACCCTCCAGCCTTTATTAGAGCCCCACAGTAAAGTCTGTTTTTCACACCCCAATTCCAAGTGGATAATGGTCCAACTCCTCCCCAAAGTTATTTTTTCACAATTCTTACACTGTGCAGTCCACCAGCTTTGATTATGGTGAAACAGGATTGGCCACATAATGAGGAGTGACACCAAAGTAAGATACGTCATCGAAGGAAGAATGGAGGGGGAAAATCAAGAGGAAGACCAAGAACAATGCTGCTGGACTGGATGATGACAATGGATGGTTACAGAGAGCTAAAGAGAGATGCACAGAACAGATGTGCATGGCATCATTGGACATATGAACCTGCCACCTGCCTGACGGCAGAGAACTAAAGAAGAAGATTATGGGGCTTCCATTTATACCAAATGCCAAAAGGTTACTACTCTGGACAAAACTTGGCTTGAACATCCTCTAGAAAAAAGCTCAATGCAACTGAAAGATTTTGTCACGGAAAACACGAGATTTTTCAGCATTACAGCAGGTTTTCTCCAACAACACGTTGATACATGGTCAAACGATGAGAACTTCAAGTTAGGTTAGGCCACTGCGAGCTCAGTGAAAGTTGTGAATGACATAACAGAGTGTGGACTGGCACTCATGAACAAGTACAGCCTAACAAGCTTCAAACAAATAATGAGAATCAGAAGCAGAGTCTGCCATTGGTTGTGAAGAAATAAACCTATCTTCGGAAAAAGGCGCTGATGCAATAATGGAAATATTAACTGGAAAAACATTTTTATGCCCGTTTGTAAGTGTTTTGACCCAAATAGCAAACCAGTCCACAGCCCACTAGTCCACCTCCAACACGGTCCACTGCTCACCAGAATTTATTTTAATTTGTGCATTCAACCACACACTGGTAATAGTATACAATATACGATATTCTATGCTTCGACTGTGTCTTTACATTGATATATGTTATGTCCGGTAGCAACCCTTAAAAGTCAAAAAGTCCTTCAAAATTTTCAGTGTTAATATTTTTTTACCTAAAGGAATAAGTTAGGAGGGTGCCTCGTTTAAAATTCCCACAAAAATATTTTACATGGAGCTAAGGACCACACTAACATACATACATACATACATACATACATGTGGAGTGGACATCAGAGTGTGTTGCTGTGTTTGAGGGTTAGCACACTGTTATCAAGTTGCGTCATAACTCATGTTCATCTGACAGAATAATCTCAAGGTATAAAGCGCTGCACACCTTTCGTGCAGTTTACTCAACGCTGTATACATGAGCGGCGTTGCATGGAGTACATGTACTTAGGAGTCATCAACGCACTGCAGTGGCTGCTGCTGCCACCTAGTGTTCGATGGTTGTCGCCTGTTTGACCTTCGAACTCAGCGCTGATGCACTCCAACGACATACGGGAAACTAGCCAATGCAATGCGTGAAGATTCCAGTGAAATCTGTTAGAAATACTCGAGACAATCAAGGGTATACTTGAGACAAACGTCACTGAAGTACATGCCAAATGTACAATCAACTACACATCGTGCATTGTATTATAGACTGATGTTTTGAAACAATGGTTATTATGTCGACAGAAAGGCAACTCTGAGCATCCAAAGAGAACCAACATAAATAAACTATAACCATGGGCGGAGTTTATCAGAGGCTAGGGGGGGCTAAGCCCCTCCAAGAAGGCCCAGATTCAACTTTTTTACCATGAAAATGGTATCCTTTTTGGGGTTAGCCCTCCCAGTAAGGCACAGACTCGGGGTTAGCCCCCCCCTAAAAACGGAAACCAAACACCGCCCATGACTATAACTACATTAAAATGTTGGTATATATAATTCGTTTCTCTCTAGAGATCTCACAATAAAACATATACATGTATGTTATGTATACATAACATGCATACATATATGCATGCATACATACGTGCATACCTATCTACATATGCACGTACATACATGCACACATACACACAGATGAATCTGACACTGCAGACACGCACACACACACACACACACACACACACACACAAACACACACACACACACACACACACACACAGTCACACACACACACACGCACACACACACGCACACGCACACACACACACACACACACACACACACACCACAGCATAATAGGGCAATAATCAGCAATAATACATAGTCGAGCAGTATAAGCTTACGCTTATACATCGTTTGAGCTTTTCGTCGATTCACTTAATAATAATACTTCCTCCTTTCAACTGCGGCCATTTTTCTTTAACTATTCTCAGCGTCGTCTCGTGATGCTTAACCTAAATCACTAAACGATTACGATCGTTTCTACTCGTTGCGACTATTACGGGAGAGGGGCAGTGGGTTGAGGCAGGGGCGGGGGCGGGGGCTGGGGGCTTGGGGCGGGTGCGGGAGGGCGTAGAATCGCTCGCCACTCCTTTTCAGTATAGGTCGTAATAAGGCGATAATGAGCGATGAATTGGACCGGAATGGGTATACGGCTGAAGACATAAGAGTTCCATTAAAAGTGTCCACTCCATCACGCATGCGCACACTAATAGCTCTTTTTCCGATCTGATTTACACCGCGAGTCTTCGAGTCGTTTTAATCGTCTTCTGCAACGTTTTTTGGTTCTGCTACACACACGCAGACACACACACACACACACAGGCACACACTCACGCACACACACACACACACACACACACACACACGCACACACACACACAAACACACACAAACACTCACAAACACACCCACACAAGCACGCACACACGCACGCACACACCCACACACTCCCAAACACACACTCACATACACACTCATGGAAGCACACCCACTCACACTCACACACACACACACACACACACACAAACAAACACACACACACACATACACACACCAGTAGTAATAGTTTCCACTTTCCAGTGCTTGACGAAATCCTTTGGCAACGAGTGCCTCTGAGTCACCCTCTCTTTTCTCAAGGCTCGGAATTGGCTCTATATATCAGAGTACGTTTAATGGTGGAGTTCACTCCAGCTTTCTTCCTTAATACATAAGCTTAGGCAGTCTTGGTTGATTGAAGGATGTTGTGGGTGCCAGTTGCTATGGATGCATCATGCTGATTGTTATTACTGGGTGCCAGTTGCTAGGGATGCTGGTTGCTATGGATGCTGGTTGCTAAGAATGCCGGTTGCTATGGATTTCTGGTTGCTATATTATACACGCCATTCTAGAATTTGAACAAGGCTCTAAAAGAGTGCACAGAACCAAAATCACATGAGGTCATCCCTTATTTTTCGTTTAGTTTTGAATTGTTTACCAGTTATCCAACCAATCGAAATCAGAGCTGTTGCGATCTTTTTATAGCTAGACCTACACAAAATAATGTCCTGTCAATTATAGCCATAGCTGAATGCTTGGTTGTTTGTTTGGTTGGCTACAGGTCAGAAGATCGATGGTCCGTCGAATGGTCCAGCTCCTCTTCCGTGGGACATTCGCTGCAATCCGACGAGAATGTTCCACAGCGAAGTTCGCTTTCTCGAAGTACCTCACACAGCCACAGTCACCGTAAGAACATCATCAGTCACAGCTATACATGTATAATAATTATAGTCGGTGAAGAAGATGAAAGAGGTGTGCGGTGGAGAAAGAAGAGTTGGAGTAAGAGAAAATGGAGATGGAAGAAAAGGATGAGAAGGAGGATGAGAAGGAGGAGAAGATGGACGTGGAGAAGGTGGAAATGGAGTAGTTGGCGGAAGAGGAGAAGGAAACGATGGAAGTGGAGGAAGAGGTGTGGAAAAAATTGGAGATGGGAGGAAGAGGTCGAGCATGAGAAAGAGACGAAGGAAGAGGACAAAGTGGAGGAAAAGGTGGAGGTAGAGTGGTGGTATTGGTGTTAAGTCTGCGTCGTCATTGCCAACCCTCAGTCAGTGCACCGCTCGTGACTTAAAGACCTCGAATACAATGCACTCCTAATCAACACTTACAGTGTATACATGTAATAAACGGCCCATCCTACACTGAACTTTACATGTACACGGTGTCCCAATTGAAGTGAGCCCCTTTTTGTTTTGGCGATATATCTGTTAATTCTAAATGAAACTCTGTGAAATTTCAGAGAAAGTAAGAGGGATAAATTATCAATGTTTCCTGAAAATTTTATCCAATTCTGCAAATAGAGCCCGAAGTTATGCACATTCAAATTTGGACAAAGGAAATTGTAAGTTTCCAACATGTAAAAGATAGGAAATTATTGCTTGCAACTGCACGCCTAACCTTATAAATTAATCAATATTTCCGTCATATTTCCGTCATTTCCATGTTAGGGGACAATAATAAAAATGGTTTTCAGCAAAGATGATTTGGGTTTAATAAACAATTTAATAGAAGAAAAACATTACGTTGCAAAAGATTTTCAAAGGAATTTCTAACAGAAACTGGCCCATCGCAGCCTTATGAAACTCGCATACGCGTGACGTTCATCAGTGATCACTTCAAACAGCGAAATGTGGAAGAATGGAATCCTTTTGATTACAGAGATTGTTGACAATGCAATCAATGAATGTCGAAATCGCCTTAGAGCATGCATTCGAGCTAATGGAGGACATTTTGAACATCAGTTTTGAAGAACAGCGCTAACACTAATTTCCTATCTTTTACATGTTGGAAACTTACAATTTTAGTTGCCCAAATTTGAACGTGCATAACTTTGGACTTTGTTCGTAGAATTGGATAGAATTTTCAGGAAACATTGATAATTTATCCCTCTTACATGCTTTAAAATTTTATAGAATTTCCTTTAGAATTGACAAGTATATCGCCAAAACAAAAAGGGGCTCACTTCAATTGGGACACCGTGTATAATGGTCTATGGAGCATCGAAATGTTTTCACCAGCAATAAATGTTCTAAGTAACCAAACGTTTATAGACCCATACGACTTTCCTACTATCCACTTTTGATACAGGAGCTCTACTCTAATTGTCTCATACTCAGGTAATGCATGCACTCACTTCTCACGCATAAGTTGTCATCATGATAGCCATCATTATAATCGTCTTTGACTTCAAGACACGTTGATGAATAGATCTATGTAAATTGACTGAAGGTGATGGAAGTGGTGATGACTTAGGTGATGATTCAGGCGAAGATGCTGCTGCTGCTACTGATGATGATGATGATAATGATGATGACGATGACAACGACGACGACGATATGATGATGATGATGATGATGATGATGATGATGGTGGTGGTGGCGGTGGTGGTGGTGGTGATGATGATGATGATGATGACGATGACGACGACGACGACGACGATGATGATGATCATCATCATCGTTTTGAAAGGATTCGCAAGATGTCGTATCATGATGATGACGACGATGACAACGACATCTTGCGAATCCTTTCAAAACGAAACCCACAACATATTAATATGTCCAACCGAAATCTGTTTGCTATAACTTATAACAACAATAAGCTTAATAATAATTCTGAATATATAACATACTGCATGCAGTGTTGCTACGACTGCGCCGCCTTGGGCTGGATCCGTTGCCATACTTGCCTTGGACGCGGATTCACGCGCTGCATATCGTGCTGCGGATCAGGACGGCTGTGGAAGATGGACGCTCATGGAAGACGTCATGTCGACTCATGCTGGCACTGTCATGGCACAGGACGAAAACGGTCAGCATGCATGCAGTCTACATCATCATCGTCATCGACGTCGTTGTTGCGATCGTCGTCATCATCGTCGTCGTCGTCGTCATCGTCATCGCTATTGTCGTCGTCATCATCATCATCATCGCCATCATCGTCGTCGTCATCATCATCGTCGTCGTCGTCATCGTCATCATCATCGTCGTCGTCGTCGTCATCATCATCGTCGTGGTATCGTCGTCGTCATCGTCGTCATCATCATCACATCATCATCATCATCATCGTTTTTTATCATTCGCTCTCTAATTATAAACTAATTGCTCGACCTCACATTGTTTCTGAAAAAACAGATTCTTTCTTGCATAGCATAATCGTTTTCTCCAAGCAAAGCGCCACTCGAAAGCCAATTATAATAGCGCCTTAAATTAACGGTTATTAACCTCACGAAGGCGCATCAGGCATGCAGGCCTACAGATCCAAACAAGTGCGATTGGAGTGAATCTGAAGTGAATTTGGATCGAACTTAGCGATAATCTTAGTATTATTGACCATACACTGAAGTTGTATGAAGAAAAAAACATACTCTTGACATTGTCAAAAAATTCGACCCCGGCGAGACTCGAACTCGCAATCTTCTGATTCGAAGTCAGACGCCTTATCCATTAGGCCACGGGGCCTCTACGCTATGGTTACCAGCAAGTGCCTATTTAATATTCAAATCAGGCAACTAGCATCATATTTTGTTTATATTGGACTCGAAAAGGTTATGTTTTGACCCATTTTTTGTGAGTAGCCTATCCTATCATCCATCGCCATGTGCTTGGTGACAGATATGCTTCCAAACCTGAACTCGGATCTTCACACAATAAGCGCATTAACTACGTCAGCGTTAATTAGCATTGCAGTTAGCCTAATCCTGGCCAAGCGCATCAGGGCTGTTTTTACGGCCAAGGCGTGTTTTAACCATGCGGAGACCATCTTATTACGATTAGCCTAATCGTAGGCTAAAATTTAGCCTACGATTAGGCTAATCGTAATAAGTTGGTCTGATAGGCTAAGGTCTAGTGATCCTTATATTTAGGCCATGATCTTTTATACGCCAATAGGCTACCTAACTAGCCTAGGCTATATGCTGCCGGTAGGCCTACTTAAGTATTTAAGCTAAGCTTATAGCACATAGGCTAGCCTACTTAGGCCTACTATGAGCCTACTTGTAAGGAAATTAAAACTCTCAGCGTTAATAATATTAGCATTAGGGCCTAGGCCTAGGCTACAGTGTTGGCCTGACTCATCCATTGAAAATTTGAAAGTCAGAGAAACGCGTCTGGGCTCGACTATAGACTAAACTATGAGGATTGGCATTAAGCCAACATGCGTTTTACTCGCGAGGTGGATAATTCAGTTAGAAATGAGTTGGCCTGCACGCCCTTATATTAGGCCTACATATTTCTTACTTCATAGGCCGAACTGAAGAACCATGCATGCATTGAACCTGTTATTATGTTTTTGAGGTCATGTCGTGTATATTGATGGAAACAATAAATTTGATTTGATTTGATTTGATCAAATTATTTATAATTATGATTCTGTTTCCAAATAAAATTTCTGCGACCCCGACGAGACTCGAACTCGCAATCTTCTGATTCGAAGTCAGACGCCTTATCCATTAGGCCACGGGGCCACGCTGCATTTTAAAGCTATTGTAAACTAATTTCGAAACACAATATGACGGTTACAAATATTTTTTCTACCCACCAATCGTTCTCTCGTTTTTCTTATGAACATCGTCCGCTGAGCCACCTAGCCTATCCTCCTCAGTGGATTTGTCCAACTCGTTGGACAAATGTCCAACGAGTTGGACATATGACACGGCATTGCGACAACCCTATCTCCCACACCTATTGTGTTAAAAGCCTACAATTTGCACTAAAAGAACGAGTAATGTCTAGGTAATAAAACTGCTGATTGCTTTTAATAATATTTGTAACCCCTTAGGAAATATGTTTTTTTTACCTGTTGCCCCTTTCCGTAGAAGTTTTGACTAAAATCGGCGCCATTTTGTTTTGAATCAACACTGAAAAGTTTTAACTTTTTCATTCGCCAGATGTAGGCACATTATGTCCAACACGTTGGAAGTTGGTTCTGAAATATTGGATGAAATAGCTTGTGAGTTATAGCCCTAGTACCCAATGTCCAACCAGTTGGACAAGACACTGAGGAGGCTATAGGCCTACTGTACCGTAGCCAAAGGGGTTGGGGGGGGATAGAAACCCATTGAGCGTAGGAGGCGGGGGTCATTCGGCCCCCAAAATTTCGGGCAAGTCTGATTTTTCGGGCAAGCAGACCCGGAAAAATATAAAAGTTTAAAAAAAGTTTTACTTTCTTTTATTTTTCCGGGTCTTCTTGCCCGAAAAATCAGACTTGCCCGAACAAAAAACCTTTCGGGCAACGGTAACGGGAAATTTCAGAAGATTTCGGCCGAAGGTCGTCAGAATTTTCGGGCAAACGTAACGAAAATTTTTCTTAAGATTTCGGCCGGACGAAAAAAATTTCCGGGCAAAAGTCTCATTTTTGCCCCCCCAACGCTGAAATGTCCCCTACGCCTATGAGCCTAGGCCTATTCATCGGTCCAGTTCCTCCTAAAAAAAACGCTGGGGTCCATTTTGTCGCCTATTGTCACATGATTGGTCGGTTCAATTCGTTCCCCGTAACCGAAGGGACCTCCTTTAGTCGCCTTTTATGACACGCGAAGGATACGTCGGTTGACTCGGTTCAATTCGTTCCCCGAAACCGCAGGGGCCTCCTTTAGTCGCCTTTTATGACACGCGAAAGATTCGTCGGTTCAATTCGTTCCACGAAACCACAGGGGCCTCCTTTAGTTGCCTTTTATGACACGCGAAGGATACCTCGGTTCAATTCGTTCCCCGAAACCGCAGGGGCCTCTTTTAGTCGCCTTTTATGACACGCGAAAGATTCGTCGGATCAATTCGTTCCCCGAAACCACAGGGGCCTCCTTTAGTTGCCTTTTACGACACGCGAAGGATTCGTTGGTCCAATTCGTTCCCCGAAACCGCAGGGGCCTCCTTTAGTCGCATTTTACGACACGCGAAGGATACGTCGGTTCAATTCGTTTCCCGAAACCGCAGGTGCCTCCTTTAGTCGCCTTTTATGACACGCGAAAGATTCGTCGGTTCAATTCATTCCCCGAAACCGCAGGGGCCTCCTTTAGTCGCCTTTTACGACACGCGAAGGATGCGTCGGTTCAATTCGTTCCCCGAAACCGCAGGGGCCTCCTTTAGTCGCCTTTTATGACACGCGAAAGATTCGTCGGTTCAATTCGTTCCCCGAAACCACAGGGGCCTCCTTTAGTCGCCTTTTACGACACGCGAAGGATACGTCGGTTCAATTCGTTCCCCGAAACCGCAGGGGCCTCCTTTAGTCGCCTTTTATGACACGCGAAAGATTCGTCGGTTCAATTCGTTCCCCGAAACCGCAGGGGCCTCCTTTAGTCGCCTTTTACGACACGCGAAGGATTCGTCGGTCCAATTCGTTCCCCGAAATCGCAGGGGCCTCCTTTAGTCGCCTTTTACGACACGCGAAGGATACGTCGGTTCAATTCGTTCCCCGAAACCGAAGGGGCCTCCTTTAGTCGCCTTTTACGACACGCGAAAGATTCGTCGGTTCAATTCGTTCCCCGAAACCACAGGGGCCTCCTTTAGTCGCCTTTTACGACACGCGAAAGATACGTCGGTTCAATTCGTTCCCCGAAACCACAGGGGCCTCCTTTAGTCGCCTTTTACGACACGCGAAGGATACGTCGGTTCAATTCGTTCCCCGAAACCGCAGGGGCCTCCTTTAGTCGCCTTTTATGACACGCGAAAGATTCGTCGGTTCAATTCGTTCCCCGAAACCACAGGGGCCTCCTTTAGTCGCCTTTTATGACACGCGAAGGATACGTCGGTTCAATTCGTTCCCCGAAACCGCAGGGGCCTCCTTTAGTCGCCTTTTACGACACGCGAAAGATTCGTCGGTTCAATTCGTTCCCCGAAACCGCAGGGGCCTCCTTTAGTCGCCTTTTATGACACGCGAAAGATTCGTCGGTCCAATTCGTTCCCCGAAACCGCAGGGGCCTCCTTTAGTCGCCTTTTACGACACGCGAAAGATACGTCGGTTCAATTCGTTCCCCGAAACCACAGGGGCCTCCTTTAGTCGCCTTTTACGACACGCGAAGGATACGACGGTTCAATTCGTTCCCCGAAACCGCAAGGGCCTCCTATAGTCGCCTTTTATGACACGCGAAAGATTCGTCGGTTCAATTCGTTCCCCGAAACCGCAGGGGCCTCCTTTAGTCGCCTTTTACGACACGCGAAGGATACGTCGGTTCAATTCGTTCCCCGAAACCGCAGGGGCCTCCTTTAGTCGCCTTTTATGACACGCGAAAGATTCGTCGGTTCAATTCGTTCCCCGAAACCGCAGGGGCTTCCTTTAGTCGTCTTTTATGACACGCGAAGGATACGTCGGTTCAATTCGTTCCCCGAAACCGCAGGGGCCTCCTTTAGTCGCCTTTTACGACACGCGAAAGATTCGTCGGTTCAATTCGTTCCCCGAAACCGCAGGGGCCTCCTTTAGTCGCCTTTTATGACACGCGAAAGATTCGTCGGTCCAATTCGTTCCCCGAAACCGCAGGGGCCTCCTTTAGTCGCCTTTTACGACACGCGAAAGATACGTCGGTTCAATTCGTTCCCCGAAACCACAGGGGCCTCCTTTAGTCGCCTTTTACGACACGCGAAGGATACGGCGGTTCAATTCGTTCCCCGAAACCGCAAGGGCCTCCTTTAGTCGCCTTTTATGACACGCGAAAGATTCGTCGGTTCAATTCGTTCCCCGAAACCGCAGGGGCCTCCTTTAGTCACCTTTTACGACACGCGAAGGATACGTCGGTTCAATTCGTTCCCCGAAACCGCAGGGGCCTCCTTTAGTCGCCTTTTATGACACGCGAAAGATTCGTCGGTTCAATTCGTTCCCCGAAACCACAGGGGCCTCCTTTAGTCGCCTTTTACGACACGCGAAGGATACGTCGGTTCAATTCGTTCCCCGAAACCGCAGGGGCCTCCTTTAGTCGCCTTTTACGACACGCGAAAGATACGTCGGTTCAATTCGTTCCCCGAAACCACAGGGGCCTCCTTTAGTCGCCTTTTACGACACGCGAAGGATACGGCGGTTCAATTCGTTCCCCGAAACCGCAGGGGCCTCCTTTAGTCGCCTTTTATGACACGCGAAAGATTCGTCGGTTCAATTCGTTCCCCGAAACCGCAGGGGCCTCCTTTAGTCACCTTTTACGACACGCGAAAGATTCGTCGGTTCAATTCGTTCCCCGAAACCGCAGGGGCCTCCTTTAGTCGCCTTTTAAGACACGCGAAAGATTCGTCGGTTCAATTCGTTCCCCGAAACCGCAGGGGCCTTAAGTGACAGATAGTGAGACGCCTTATAATATGTGTTCTGAAAGAGTTTGGGTTTTTCTGGTTGGCTGAAACGAATACACAGAAGCTTTGGTATCTCAGTGGCTGAGTCTGAAATATAAGAGTAAAGTCTGACAAATCAGTTACATAAAGTGGTCAGTAAAGAAAGGATGCGGATATTACTTAGGCATATTCCGACAATAAAGCACATCAGAGATATCCCCAATCTAGCTATTACGCCTGGATAGTAGGCAGACTTATCTATAGGCCACCTGAAAGTCACAATAACAGCAAATTCTGCTTGTTAATAATAGACGATCATCTATTGACGTCATTGTGGTAACTCAGAAAACGTGGTAATTGACTTGTTCTGGTTTAGATGACGTCACAATTGCATATCCAATTTATTTTTGGAGTTTTGGTTAGGCATGAAGTAGGCCTACATATAGCCTTAATATAGGAAAGTTAGTAAGTAAGTAAGTAAGTAAGTAATTAAGTATGTATGTAAGTAAGTAAGTGGGTAAGTAAGTAGTTGTGCTCTTTATGAGGCGCCATCAAACGCCCAGCGCTTTACGTATATACAAAGTCAAAGTTATTGCGGTAAAGAAACGATAATCGGAAGAATGAGAAGAATGACGTCATCTAGAAAACATAACCCCGTGCATGAAGCGGTCGTGCGTTTATCACCGACCAACGACCTTGTCCGGCCTAAGAAGTCTGAGACTTGATGAATTAACCTTTGGAGATCACTTGTAGGACGGCCTATCCTAGCTATAGGCTACCCACACACATTGAAACGACAACAACACAACAGCTGGGTATTTTTAAAAACTATATCTGGGTTTTTGGCCCTCGTGTATGTATCTAGTTTAAGGGGCAAAATCTAGGTAGTCTATATATTAGACTATTGGCATTTAAAACGCATGCTTAACTATAATTGTGTGCGCTTAGCACTACGCCTATGCATCGCATGCACAGTGAACTTCACTGAAAATGTTTATGAGCTATGCTATAGCCTACATAAGTTTTTGCTTCACAAAATCTATTTATTTTTAAACCGTAATTAATCCAGTTTATCAACGAGTCGACGACCCATTATGTAGGCATAATTACATACATGTATAGGCAATAGGCATAGCTACATACATGTATGTATAGGCATAGTTACATACATGTATAGGCATACAATGTAGTTACATACATGTATAGGCATAGTTACATACATGTATAGGCATAGTTACATACATGTATAGGCATAGTTACATACATGTATAGGTATAGTTACATACATGTATAGGCATAGTTACATACATGTATAGGCATAGTTACATACATGTATAGGCATAGTTACATACATGTATAGGCATAGTTACATACATGTATAGGCATAGTTACATACATGTATAGGTATAGTTACATACATGTATACATTGTCATAATTTGTTTCTAATCTATGCATATATACTATTAGGCCTATAACGGATAAATGCTTCTCATCTCGTTTAGGCTACTTCAGCGATCTATAATAATTATATTGATTGGAGTAAATATTCTCTGAAGAGGTCGGGAAGTGGAATTTCACGGTTGTGAGGACAAGAATAATTATTAGATTCAAGTTCTATTGCACTCAGCGTTGAATTCAGAAAGTCGGTGTTGCATGCAGAAATTTCAGATCGTTTCAATCATCGTTCAGATCATTTCAGAACGATCGGTCGGTGGACTTCGGAGGGTTGAAACGTATCTTCAATGCATCATGGGGTATAATTAATCATGGGTAGGGTATGGTAGAAAATTACGGAAAAGTTCAATATTTACTGTATAATCATAGTCTACATCACTTTTTTAAATGAGCAAAATATAGGCTATCTGGGCAAATATTCCCGTCGCGAAATCACTAAAGGTTCATCAATGTATATATGCCTATAGGCTATAAGCTAATCGTGTTAAAAAAAACATGGGTCATAGTCACGACAAGTGACGGTCAACACTTAGCAAATAGTTATAGGCTATACAGCTTCCGCAAAAATTGTAGACCATCATTAGGCTACAAAATACTGCAATTGAACGAAATTATTGAGCCTTAATTCTTTGACAGACACGAGGCAGAAAAAACTGTTTGCTTTTCTCATATTGCGAGACGTGAATGAATAGTGTTTGATCTATAATAGTGTCCTCTGCTTTAGATGCAAAAAGTAGCTCTGAAAATTTTCTGGATGAATTTCATTCCTGGGGGGTTCCCCTCTGGAGATAGATTAAATGCTGGTGATTGACCATAGAAACGCCAGTTTTATTCGGGAGTTATTTTTGTTTCGGACAAGGGGTAAGATATATTTGCCCCCACTGCTGAAATTTCTCAACGTGTAATGATTTGGAAAAGAGTGGTCAAAGGGTAATCAGACCAGAAGCAGCGCTCGTGAGTATAAGCTGGTGCCCTGCTTTTTCGTTTTCGATTGGCGTCTTAGAAGCTTAGAGTTAATGATTGCATGTATACGATTAAATGGTTCGCTGCAGAAGATGATGACACTTGTTCCACACATCGTTCTTTCGATGCCTCGTTTTGATGTGGCGCCATTATGTATATAATTATACAATTATATATTTATATATTATGTATATATCTCTCTCTCTTACTGTGATTGACAGGTGTTCCTGTTGCGAAGGAGACGGTCGATTAGTCTGTCAGACGTGTCAAGGATATCGCAATCTCAAATGCTACATCAAACTAAGAGTCGAATAGTAAGTAAACAGCTTAAACTTTAAACCAATGCATATATATATATATATATATGCATATATATATACACACACACACGCTTCCACAGCTGCCCTATATTATAGCCTAGGCGTAGGTATTTGCTCATGCACCTTCTATACCCCGTCCATGCACGACATCTCCAATCCTCTTCTCATTTCTATATATATATATATATATATATATGTGTGTATATATATATATGTATCGTTACGTGTGTCCCACATTCTCTGCCTCTGAATCTGACGCTCGTCTGATTGCTCACTCAGCCGTTCTCTTCTCTCATCCGTCATCCAAAGACCAATTTTTGACGTATATGTATGTTTTTTATATATATTTGTATGTATAATATATATATATAAATACTGCGTTTTCAAGTGTTTCATATATATATATACATAAGAATATACTTACTTATATATATTATATCTGCCCACGTATACATGCAAAGCATTAAGCAATGGCGTATACATATAGTCCTATACACACTATAAATTATTGTCGCTGCTTGTAATTTAGTATTTATAAAATTATTGTTGGCGCCGTTATATATAAAGATACTTGGCTATAATGACAGTAGCTCTCTATTAGCTATAATAGCTTGCTTAGATGATAATTTTAAAATAATGTACATGTATTTAATTAGGAACAGAAATTTCACCATTAGGCAAATGATACCGCAAATCAATGCAAAATCGCTGAAAAATCACCAGCGTCAGATAATCATTTTAATCGTTCCTTATTAATATTGTTCTTCTCTCTCTTCTCTTCCTTTGTTCTCCTCTCGTTCCACCCTCTATATGCTCCTCCTCCTCCTCCTCCTCCTCCTCCAATCATTCTTTCAATTTTCTCATCTTTTGCCATCTTATCTCTCTCCTTCTTCCTCTCCTCATACCTCTCATACTCCTCCTTTTTCTTCTTCTCGTGTCCATTAATCCTCTCCTCTTGCTCTTCCTCTTGTTCCTCCTCTTCGTTTCCTCCTCATCTTCCCCACCATCATCATCTCCTTCTCTCCTAATTTCTCCATCTCCTTCTCATCTCCTTCTTAAGAATCCCATTCTTCTCGTCGTTCTCCAATTTCGTCGTCCTGCATTCGCTCCTCTGATAACAATAATACAACCAACGGTCGACGTTCGTCTGTTTTTTTGCAAGCAACAACAACCTGTCTGAACACATCATCGAACACACCGAACTTCCCAATCACCTCATCAAAGCAGCGGCAGGAGAATGCGTTCTTGAACAAACACAACCGAAGGTAAGACTCGCGCATCTCATGTTTCTTCCTACACTGTGGCTACACAATAGGATACAGACTGGTTGATAATTATTTCAATTTGGATGGTAATATTACAATGTGTGCCTAATAGCGTTTCAGTTTCTTTATTCAGTTTTGGTTTCGTAATTTCTATTTAAGTTCATGTTGTAGTGCTGCCTTTGATGATGATGACAATATGATGATAATGATGATGACGACGACGATGATGAGGAGGAGGAGGAGGAGTAGGCGGAGGATTGTGAGGATTGGAATTAGGGCGGCGATGCTGATCATGCTGTGATGCCGATCATGACTATAGGCCATATAGGCAGGGACGTAACTAGGATTTTTCGTTTGGGGGGGGCTTAAGCCTTAAGCATGACCAATGCTTAAAGTGTAAAAGAAGAAGTGCCAGGACGCTGTATTGTAGCCTAATTGGTCGTGAGTGGCAGCGCCGAAGGCGCGAAGTTGCGAGTGCCGAAGGCACGAAGCCCGTCCCGACTAGGGGGTTTGGGGAGCGTCGTAAGCTCCCCAGCGGGGCCTGGGGCGGAGCCCCAGCGACCAGCGCATTTTTGGCTGTGTCGACCTCAAATGGAGCCATTTTAAGGCTCTTGTTTGCCTGCTATTTGTGAACGGAAAAGTCGCGAAAACTTTAAGAATAAGTCGTTTTTCAGTGTTGCAAAGCTCAAGCTACCAGGATAACAATAAAAATAAAACTGCTACTGTAAAAGAGAAAGGTTTTATCTTTACCGTAAGCTCCCCAGCGGGGTCTGGGGCGGAGCCCCAGCGACCAGCGCATTTTTGGCTGTGTCGACCTCAAATGGAGCCATTTTAAGGCTCTTGTTTGCCAGCTATTAAATTATTTTGTGAACGGAAAAGTTGCGAAAATTGTAAGAATAAGTCGTTTTTTAGTTCGCAAGGCTCAAGCTACCAGGATAACAATAAAAATAAAACTGCTACTGTAAAAGAGAAAGGTTTTGTCTTTACCGTAAGCTCCCCAGCGAGGTCTGGGGCGGAGACCCAGCGACCAGCGCATTTTTGGCTGTGTCGACCTCAAATGGAGCCATTTTTAGGCAGTCATGGCCGGTCATCCGTAACTGCATGTACGCCGTCCATGCGGTAGTCTATTTAAATTAGCCGTAAGCATACAACGGCTTGATTTCATTTGGGGGGGCTTCAGCTTCGTTTGGGGGGGCTTAAGCCCCCCCAAGCCCAACGCTAGTTACGTCACTGCATATAGGAGGAACTTGGAAAGCAAGGAAGAGAAAGAGTATAATTACAACGCTAATAATCATGATGAATGAGAGGGATAGGTTAGCCTAAATACTAATTATACCAATAATACAGTCACAATGTTTAGACTACACGCAATTCCGTTCATTAGTAGAGCTATAATAATATAGGTCGATATTTCATGCACCTGATTTTTGAAGCGCAATTATAAAATCGCGTGCATGCGTTCCTGTCTGCGTTTGGTTTCCAATCTGAACAGATGTCTTCTCTGCCACTATATCAGCCATGATATCACTAGATAGGCCATTAGGCCTAGGCCTATATGAATCGTTTGTGTCGTCTATAGGCCAATATATTATGTTGATACTGCAGGTATGGCCTATAACCGATTATCCGGAACAGGAGCTCTGCAATACGTCGCACAACTTCCTCCAGCAGCACCTCAATAGAGCCAGAAATTCCAGAATACTCATGCAGGTATACTCATTCACTCAGATATTATTTTTATACCAATGTATAAATCGGAAATAATATAATGTACAACGCTTTTGCTTTCAACACCACTAGGCTGAACTGTGCCTTCTCGGTGGTTATATGCCCTCGAACTGGAATGACAACTGCCAATGACACTCCGCTCCATCTCTAGAACTCCCTTCTCAGCCATTCCTCTCTCATCTTAAAACAGTGTTATTTTTACCGTGCTGGAGTTGGGAGCGCCTCTGAGTAGTACCCTTAAGAAGCGCTATACAAATTCTCGTGGTGAATTAATTAATGAATTAATGAATGAACGAACAAATGAATGAATGAATGAATGAATGAATGAATGAATGAATGAATGAACGAGCGAATTAATTAATTAATAAATTAATTAATTAATTAATTAACAGAGACGCTGGCGACAAGGATTATGATTATGACGATTGCTGCACGACAACAAATTACAATTGTAATGACTGCATTAGTACTGAATGACTGATTGATTGATTGATTGTCTGATTGATTGATTGATTGATTGATTGATTGATTGTCTGACTGATTGCTTGACTGACTGATTGACTGACTGATTGAATGACTGACTGATTGAATGACTGATTGATTGATTGACTGACTGATTGATTGATTGATTTCTCTATTTCAGCGGCAGAAGCTGCGCATCGTCGCCGTCTCTGAGTGTTCCTATACGTGGGTGAACAGCGAGGGTCGGTTCTGGGTCTACGGAAAGGAAATGGCCGTCCACGCCCCCGATTACCCACAGAAGTACTGCTGGGGGTGTACGATACTCTGACCCAATCACCCATAATAATCACAATTAATTATTATGCACCCTAACCTGCAGACACATCGAGAGTCGACAACACGCGCACACAGACTGTTGACATGTCAGGGCTTTTTAACGTGCAGTTGTACACAAAATTTGCAATTCTAAATGGATTTGTGCAGTTGTAGAAGCACTTCTGTACTGTTAAAACTAGCAAAAAGGTCATTGTCCTCCGATTGGAAGTAATTCACCATGGAGGATGGGAAGGAAACGAAGGAGTTGTGCAGTTCTAACAATTCCTTTAAAACAGCCCTGTGACATGTGATATTGTTGACTAGCACTATTAGTAGCACTTGTTAACGTATCGATCAGGCGCTGCATAAAATGATGGATACTAATACGAGAACTATGGAGATTCTGTCTATTAATTATTGATCGAGGGAGACGCTTCTTGATCATGCGATGGGGATCAGTTGACGAGTGCCAACCAAGCGATGAATGATCCCCAATGTTCTACTGCTCGTAAACTACAAGCGTTTATTTGTTTCATTATTATTCTCAAACTGGTTGCACATAGTTATATAAGACAACATCGACGTTAGAATAATAATTTATTAATCAATCTGACTGTACACGAGCGAATAAAAAAATGTATTTCACAGTAATTACTCAGTCAATATTGTGTTCCCATATAATTATTTTTATATCGCACTATACTCTGACCCCTCTCTCCTCCCAACAATCAAAATTGCACACGTGACCATACGATAGGGCGTCCATCCATCCATCCATCCATCCGTCCATCCAGCCATCCATCCACCCGTCCATCCATCCATCCATTCATTCATTTATTCATCCATCCATCCGCCGCGGCCCATCCATCCATCTATCCATCCGCCCACCAATCAATCCATCCACCCATCTATCCATCCATCCATCCACCTACCCACCCATCCAATCATCCATCCACCCATCCAATCATTCATCCATCCATCCATCCATAGAGGATCGATGTATCTGGGAGAATTATAATAAATATGGACAACTGATGCAAAGTGGTAGCACTTTGATCCTTTGACTTTTGAAACAATGGGACCAATTAACGCCAAGGAACAGCTGCGTTCTCTTGCCGACCTGGGTCGTCTCTTGGGCCAAATTTTGGGGGAAACATCACAAGAGTCCAGGTTCTTGTTTCGGACGTTTCGGCGCCGGTCAATCGTAATGCACCGTTCAATCCTGGGCATAACAATTGTATACGGGACCGACGGTTAGGTTCCGGTTTATGGGTTGTGATGGTCGGTTAGGTTCAGGTTATGCGTCGTGAGGGTCGGTTAGGGCTAAGAATAGTGTCGTCATTCGGTCCCCGATACCATAAGTTTACCCAATCGTGTTGCCTTCCCCATCTCTTTTGCTCTTCCAGATCATGACATGGACTGCCGCTCAAAGGTTACCACTGCCTATTAATTGGCCTACCAGACACCTGAGGGGTAGAGGTGCTTCAAGTAAATAAAGCGGACGGTTGGGGAGCCACCGGGTGGAGACAGGGTATGGGGGGGGAGGGGAAGAAAAACAATTTGCCTGTAGACGGAACTATCACGAGAGGCGTACCGGTTAGGAGGTCGTAGTGTGATGAGGTTGGGGGTTGCCGGTTGGGTGGCGTGGAGTGGGGTGGGAAGCGGCCGGTTGGGAGTGGACGGTTGGGGGCTTGGGGCAGGTTCGAGTGGGCCAAAAGCGAAGTTTATCGGAAAGGCAGGGTACCCCAAAGAGGTGGAGACAAGGTGGGTCCAAGGTTCTTAGAATACAATTGATCTTGAGGTGGGTCAGCGGGTTAGAGAGGTCGGTTGGTGAGTGGGATGATAATTAGAGAGGCCTAAGCCGCCTAACGGGTAGGCCTACATGAGTCTGCAGTAAAAAGCCTCAGTTAGAGGAGCTGGCTGCAGGATACCCCTGGCGGTTGGATAAGCAATAAGCATGCGTCTGCAATCAAACCTCAACTTGTCAGTCTTCGAAGTCTGCAAACCTCTAGGCCCTAAACCAAACTATCTGTCGTCGTCATCAAAACAATGTGTAGGCTTATTTGGTAGCTACAATAAACGCTGACCTCCTTCTGTTCAAATCTGCCTCGACTAACTATTGCTGAAGAAAGAAGCACACCATGCAGTTAGAGGAAGTCTGCAATATTAGCGTGTAGATATAGGCCTATAATTATGTGTGTGAAATTTGCTAACGTAGGCTACCTTCTTAACCAAAGGACCTATAGACGTAGAGTTATAGGCCTAAATGAGCGTGAAAGTATTAAAATCGTAAGTTTTGAAGTTGCTTTATGTCGACATCTTTTGAATGGAATAAAGACAGCGGGGGCGACATCTTTTGAATGGAATAAAGACAGCGGTGGCGACATCTTTTGAATGAGACAGCTGCGGTCTTGCATGGGACTGGTCTTAGGCTAATTTCATTCAAAAGACGTCGCTCTCGTCAGCCTAAGGCCCTAAGCCTACCATTCCACGGGCTTCCTCAAGATCGTGGTTTTTACTTTTTATCCGACCTGGGTTTTCTGCTGCTTTGAATTTTCTTGCTCAGCTGAAACCCTATTTTTTGGATGGTGGTGGTGGTGCCAGGGTGGTGGTGGTGGTGGTGCCAGGGTGGTGGTGGTGGTGCCAGGGTGGTGGTGGTGGTGCCAGGGTGGTGGTGGTGGTGGTGGTGGTGTAATAATAGGGGGAAATAGATGTATAATTATCTATGGTAAAATCGGCACGTGATGATGGTACTCAAATTTCCCAGAGTTCTTGACTTGGTTTGCCAGGTCGCAGCGAAATTATGAGTTGGGCTACTTTTCAACGCGCGCGATTACAAATTTTGTTCTCACGACATTTTGGGCTCCTTTTGAATTGTTCCTTCCTGGGTCGACACCGTCGCCACGGAGACATTGTGAATTCTCATAATTTGACCACTGATACAGCAGCAGTTCACTGGGTTATAATTTTACTAGACTAGTCACTGGCCATAGCTAGCCTATGTCCTGTTGCCAACAATAGTAGGCTAAATCCATGTTCTAGTGAGTCTAGTCTATGGCAAATGGACTAGTCTACGTAGACCTGGGAGTGACTTGGGTCAGCTAATCTGACCCCACTTGACCCTAAAGTGACTTGAGGTCGACTTGAAGTCGACTTCTTGGAGTCAAAACGACTTGACCGGACTTGGCAGAAAAACAACCGACTTTCGACTTGAAGTCGACTTCTGACATGGTAATAGCCATTAGCCTAGGTCTACGTACGGCTACTAATGCAAGAAGTCAAGCCAATTTCTTGGCAATCATTAATTTTATTTGGGCATAGCCTACCAATGAATAATGAGGCTCAACACTTAATTGATGCATGAATATGTGAAAGTTTTTTGAAGTCCATTTCAGGCTGTTTGTGTGTCAGTTTGAATAGTTTTGTTATGTTTTGGGCCATCTAGTTGCCTAGACAACCTGACATGGTATTTGCGACGACAAATTATTAGGCCTACGAATTTGAGCTTGCCCATTGTCTGTGATTATTCAGATTACATTCATTATTATTATTTTTTAAATTATTATTATCTCCGCCCATGCATTTTAATTAAGCGCATGCCTAAGCGTAACGTTTTGGCATAGAATATGCCTAACAAAGATTATATGAATAGATCGGCATACGGCTGTCTGCATGATAGCCTATACTGGTAAAATAATCAGTAGCCTAGGCAAAGTCTCTGTTTAGCAAAGGCCTCACTCATTATTGTAAACACACTACAAAAGCTGCTTAAATGTTGTCCTGCTCTCATGATCATGATATTTAACGTGGAAAAATGAACTATGTTTCAAGTGACAAATTTAACTAGCCTATATAGGTTTGTGTCTCAAGTCGGTTTAAGTCGACTTGTGATAAAAACAACTTGAAATGACTTCTCTCTACAAAATTCGACTTGGGGTCAGTTGCGGTGACCAGAAACGACCCGACCCGACTTGGGATGACCAAGTCGACTGGGGTCGACTTATTGGGGTCGACTTCCAGGTCTAAGTCTACGGTAAGAACTAAGAACTCTAGCAGTGTGTCATATAAATTTTTACGTTGATGGTTTCATCGTATGTCTTGTGGCGTGAGTAACGAAGGAATTAAATTATATTATTATAGATACATAGCCATTTTAATGTACATGGCAACAATGTCAAAGTTTTCATCGGTGTTCTTGTCCATCGCGCGACTTTTGGGCTACTTTTACGGTGATCTCACGTCGAAGCATTTATGATGTCTGACAACCCTGCAGAACTATGTGTCCAACTTGCAACAATTACTTTTGTTCAGCGTTGCCACTCCTTGGGTTTTTTCACAAGATCTTGGGGTTTTTTTTATCCCAACTTGGGAAATGGGGTTTTTTGCGAAGAACTTGGGTTTTTTCTTGGGGTTTTTTGGCGCATAAAATCTTGGGTTTTTTTTCGAACTTGGAAAATGGGTTTTTTTCCGTGAAAAACCTGGGTTTTTTCGGGCAAATCTTGGGTTTTTTGCTTGTGAACCGAAATTTTTTTGACATTTCCTGAAGATTTGAGCAAAATGACAAAAAAAAAAGTTCGTCAGAAATTTTTCGGACGAAAATTTTTTACATTTCGGAAGAGTTGGGCAACTTGGGTTTTCTTGGGTTTTTTCCACCGACCAACTTGGATTTTTTTATTTTTCAGGGTGGCAACGCTGCTTTTGTTATGTAAACAATATCTGGAGCAGTGCGTTTGTGTGGCCTAGTTGTTGACCCCATCAGGAACTTGGACTCAGATTCGTTTCATTTCATTTGCTGTTTCCTTGTCACAAGCCGTATCGGATTATAATTCGTGTCATTAGCTTATTCTGACGCAATTGTAGGCGAAAACATGTCGACCATGAGCAATTTTCTGCATTCTGGACGCATCTTGCAATTGCTGGTCAGCTGTTTTTTTACTTTTTTATTCGGAACTTTTATGTAGACTGTCTGTAGGCATCTTGCATGCCAGGTCTTAGATGGCACCCCTCGGCCGGCAACCTCTGACTTGACGTAGCGTCTTGAATAAGCTGGTATACATACCTGGAAGCTACTCGATTACGCTGACGAAAGAGCTGGTGCCATGCATGCAATTGAACTTTCCCCACTCTAGTGACACCTTTCGTACAAGCCTCAATTGCATCTCATTTGCTCCTCCTCTCCATTGTTGTTAGTCAGCCTTTCTTCATAGCTCAAATCATTGTAGCCACGTGTCATTTTTGTAGCTCTTATTTATTCTTTCTCCAGCTTTTCATGCTGTGTTTCATGTATGGACTCGATGCCTGGAGTTGTAGATGCAGTGTTCAAAATGTGGCCTAACAAGTGATTTGTACAACCTCAGTATTGTATCTTGTCTAAGTTGGTGATTATAATTGCACTTCTTTGACAGAATAATAAAACCACTGCAAATCAGTCTGCCTGTTTTCAGGTTTTCATTTTTTAAATAACAGCTTTAAATTAGAAATTAATGCAGAAGAAATTGCGGTGCTAAATCTGAATGCATTTTACGTAATATTGAGGACTTGTGTTTTTATTCGATGTTTACAGGATTTGGTGATTGTTTTAGGCTAGACCATATTTTCCTCAGGCTTCTTGGATTCTTGCACACAAGTACAGGTCAGTCCTATTGTAATGACCATAAGTACTGTCTCATATTATCAGTATTTGTTTAATCTTGCGCTTATTGCTAAACAATATCTTTATTGGCAATGCAAATATTATAAAGCCCGATATCAATGGATGTTGTTGGCCTTGCGGTTTCTTGCATTCTCAGCCTCATTTAAATTAGGTCCAACTTTTAAATGACCTGTCATTTTTCCATCAAACCTACCTAAGTATCTATGAACTTCAAGGAGGCTTTATGTTTTTCTTTAAACCCATTTGTTTATATAATAAGTAAATTGTCACACAGAAATCCTTAGACAAAAAAACTTTATTAGGTAAATAATGCTCTCTTATCACTATTTAATATTAGAGGTGTCCCTGTTTTGGCCACATCTGTGCTTACATACATGTGGGATATCCTTCTCTGTCTCACGGTCTGCCGCTCAATGCACTATCTGTTATAGGGTCTCCTCTATTGTCTGTGACATCTTTTTGGACTATCTTTTTTCTTTAACTTCAAAAGACCTGTTCTGGTCACCGCTCTGTATGCTTGGCCTCTAGAGGCTGCTTTTGTGGTTCCACATGTTCACGCAGCCATTAGATACAATTATGTCAGAATAGTTCTTTTTCGACCACGGGTCCTGTTTTGAATATCCTCCCTTCTGATCTGCGTTTTTTTTCTTCTACATGTGCACTTGTTATAACGCCCCTTCAAGCTCTCTGTACTCAGAGGCACTCCCGAATGCAGAGCGGCCACTGCATCTGAGTTTCATGCCGAAGTGCTGAGCAATTGTGAGCGAAGGACTTGCCCAAGGTTCTTGTACGGCGAGGTGGATTCGAACTTCGAACCTTCTGGCTCCAAAGCAACGATGCCACCACTACACCACCGTGCCCCACAAGTAAAGTGGCATTATAGATAGATTGATAGAAAGATAGATATGGCCCTATGAAATTCTTCTTTCATGCAGTTCTAACACATCTGATACGTTGCAGTTTGTTACATTTTCATTGCATTTACTGATCCAATAATTAATTCTTTCCAGTTCCGCTCCATCGAACGATGATTTCAACTTCCTTCACAAGAGCATCATGCCGTCCGATCATTTCCAGCGCAGTCTACCACGCCTTCCTGTTCCAAAGTTGGAGGATACTTGCAGACGATACCTTAAAGCTCTCGAACCGCTTTTGAACCAGGCAGACCTGCAGAGAACCACAAAAGCTGTGGAAAGTTTCAGGGATGGTGAGGGGAAGGGTAAGCCAGTGTCAAAAAATTTTGCTTGCACTTCTCAGCCAGTAAGCAATTTGCAAAAAGATTTCGTATAAAGTTTAATATTTATCTGCATAGTGATAATGCCAAGTAAAATGTGTTTTTGCGATATGGCTGATCCAGTATGAAATTATGTTATCGTCTTTGGCATTCTATCAGAGTGTTAAAAGTTTTATTCCTGAAGCAGTTTGTAGAACTGACTGGGCCATGCTACATTGTTACATTTTATAAGTTGTATTATTATAGTTTTTATTATTGTTGTTATTATTTTTATTGTAATTACTGAACATACTAAATTATTAATTTTAATATTATTATTAGCTGGCATCATTATATTAGTTAGGGCCCCCAGAAATTCGCGATCTTGCGCAGCGCAACTTTTTCGCAAATTTTCAGGTTTTGCGCAAGAGCGCAAAAATTGCCAATCCGCGCGATTTTGGCGCATTTTTTGACCAAATCTTGCTAATTTATGTAAATTGGGATTTGATTGACTTAAAAATCACTTCAGCGCGCGGCAGTTCAACATAGCAACGAAACCGATGGGCGATAATAAAAATGGCGGCCGCTGAATGGGACGAAATTATATCGGAATTTTTAGTTAAAGATCGTTATTTTTAGTAGTAATGCACAAAACTTAAAGTATAAAAAATTCCTGAACTTCCCGGCCACACAATAAAATAAGTTTCTCAAAGCGATCACACGGCAGCGTCGCGTGCTGTCTCAGCTTATGACAGAACGAATGCATTAAATGCATTCGTTAAATTTTAATCTATAATAGGCGTCCGGCGTGCACACGAAGACGGAAGGCTACTATTCAACACGTTTTGTAACTTGGTGATTCATTATAATATAGGCATATGATATATAATTAATACCATCTTGAAGTTGTAGGCCTATTTGTAATGAGCGTAGATTTCGGTGGGCGTAAATTTTGCAAGATTAAAATTCTTTGCAATCGTCTGAATACATTAATCTCATGGTTATAGAAACTATGACAAAACACATTAGTTCACTGATTCAATGAAAAAATAACGAACATTATCATTTTTTAACTTGCGCAAAATTGGCGCAAATTTATGGTTTTTGGTGCGCAAATTTTTCAGTTTCTTGGCGCAAATTTCTGGGGGCCTAATTAGTTGCTTGTATGGTAATTGATATTTGTAAAGACTATTCTATTACCCTATGTTTTTCATCTTTAGTTTATTTGTTTCAGAAAAACATTTATTTGTAATATATAGATTGATTTGGACATTGAAAAGCCACTAATTCACATTACGGTTTTCTTTTTCAGTGCTACAGGATGCACTGAAGGCCAAAGACAAGCAGAACAAGCACACGAGCTACGTTTCTGGTGAGTTATCTATTGTATTGTATTGTATTGTATTGTATTGTATTTAAACATTTTATTGTGAGTTTCAGAGTTTCAGAACTTCAAAAGTTAGGGCATTGCTGAGTTTTAAATTACTATGCAGTTTTGCAACACATTGAGTTTGTGGGAGTTTTAAACTATTGTTGTCTGTCTGTCTGTGTGTGTGTAGGTCCTTGGTTTGATATGTACCTGAAAGACAGGCAGTCGATTGTTCTCAACTACAATCCATTTATGATGTTTAGCGAGGCTCCGAACAAAGCTTATAATGAGCAGGTTCTATCTTACTTACTATTACTCAAGTAGGTTCTATCTTACTTACTTACATAGTCATCTACAATCGTAAAATCTGGGTCTTTTGTGCTAAATTATTTAAAATTTGAATTGTTGTCTTTAATGTGGGACTGATATGTTTGATGTCAATTATTTGTAGATTGATATTCGTTTCTCATAGACACCAAAAACGAATAAATGAAGCAAAATTAATAGAGATTCAAATCAAGATGTAGAATTTTGCTGCAAAGATTCTCTGTATGATGTCTAAAGGGGGTTAGAAAAGCATGGTTTTAGAGTGGGCTTTGTCATTCACCTTTAGAATGGGACCTTGCCTTTATAATAAATTAAAATTGCCACACGACATCGCTTCCAAAGTAACTGCTTGGAAAGATGACAGTGTGCTTCTATAATTATTTTTACTAATACCTGTATATTATTATTCTCAGGGATCATCCAGTTAGCATGTACACAGAAATTAATAGACAAAATTAATGTTCTTCACCATTATGCATTTCGAAGCATTCCTATGCTTACATACATCATCAGTAGATTCCCCAAATGCATTTAATTACATATCATTATTTGGGTTAACCCCTCCCCTGCATGTGTACTTACTAATTTTGTGACTCCATTCTGTATTTGTTTATTTCGGCCATTACGTGTGCATCAATGGTTTCCCTAGCTGTCTTGTTGCATGTCAACCGTGACAAGTAATGAGCCCCAAACTTGGCTGTCAAAGTAGCTTATGCAGTATTTTTTCTGCTGCTATGCTTTCCTACAGACCTGTGTAATTCATAGATATGTGATTTTCCTTGGCATAAATGTATTAAAAAGTAACCAATGTACAAATGTAGATGCTTTGTGACATGGTACTATTGTTTTGGCAGCTTGTCAGATCCACAAACTTCATTGTTTCATCAATGCGATTGTTGAAGACAATGCGTGCCAACATCCTCGAACCTGAGGTCTATCATCTTTATCCGGAGAAAAGCGACAATCAGAGATTTAGAAAATTTGTAAGGTAACATTGAAAATTGTTTCGTGAAATGTTGCTTTCGTTACACAATTTGTAATCATCTTGTTCCTCTCTTGACAGTATGGTTGAGAGGCTTTCTGCTGCTGTTGAAACATGTTGTTGTGACCAACCTGCACCGGGTTTGTGATCAAATTATCACACACATCTTTGAACAGGAAGCGTGAAACTGTTGGGACATCAACATGTTATTCAACATGTTATTTAGTAACGTAGTATGATTTAGTATTGACATTCATACTCGGAGGTTAATGGGGGTTTGACTGGTCATTGGGATTTGTCTTTTTCCTACCAAATCTTCCAATTTCTGAGTAATGGAGGTTAAGGAAGATAATTGGATGAAGTGGATATAAGTTTTTTGATTAAATATGCACTTTCTGCAGACCTGTCGTTTTTTTAACATTATAAATGAAGCCTGAACTAAATAAATAAATGGCATTATTAAACGGTAATTGTATTTTAACATATAAGTTGGTTTTTAAATGGCTTCGTACATAAATCGGGTTGTAGTGAATTTCTGGTATTTATATATTTCTGCCATATTCTGACTGCCTACTACCAGAATACCTATTTACATTCCTTCAGGTGACTTACTTTATTTTCACATTACATAAAAATGGATTTTGTTCTGTAGTTTTTTGCCAAAGAGCATATCATGGTATGGTGCGTTAATTCACAAGGCTTTTCCACTTGATATGAGTCAGTATGGAAATCTTTTCAATTCAACCAGGATTCCACGGTGAGTTTTCTTCATTTGGAATAACCGTAAATAGTTTAACGGATGAAAAGTTGTTTTGCCATAACAGCTGATCCAACTCTGTAGGTCACCTGGGAATCAGTACAGCTCGCCGTTAACTGTCAAACCTGTAGCCTTTGCTTTATTTTGGACTAAAGCATACTGTGGGGTGCGGTGGTATAGTGGGTATGTTCGTTGCCTTGCAGCCGGAAGGTTGCACGTTCGAATCCCACCTCAAACCACTTCTTAGGGACTTTGGACAAGTCCTTCATTTGCAATTGCTCAGCGCTCCGGCGTGAAACTCCGATGCAGTGTCCGCTCTGTAATCGGGAGCACCTCTGAGTAGTGAGCTTGAAGGGGCGCTATAACAAGTGCACGTACATACATACATATAGTATACCAGTTTCATTAGCTTTTAGTAAAATTTCCAAGGAAATTTCCAAGCTTAAGGTGCTAGTTTTTAAATATGAATGTGTTTTTGTTCTAAGAATTGGTCGGGATGAAATTTGGAAGGATACATCTGCCAAACATCTTTTAGTTCTAAGAAATGGAAACTTTTATGTCTTTGATATTCTCGATCGTGACGGTTAGTTTCTTCATTAAACTTTGCCGGTTTTTAACTTCGTAGTTTTGTTTTTATTACGTTGGTCTGCCGGAACACTTTCCTCATACTGTGGAGCTTATATCCACCAAAAATAATGAGACCATGTGGTCTTCAGCCGACTCTGTGCTGTCGTCTAAGGATGTCATTTTTTACCCAGGATCCACTTTAAAAATCTGTCTTAAAAAGAAATAAATCTAGTTAGCGACAATAGTTAATAAACAGCTAACCTTGTAAAAGTCAGCCATAAAATCTTCCTTCAGATCCTCCCATTTGTTGTCTGCTTCTATTTTTGTTTGCTATGTATTGTGTTGCTATTTATCATCCTGATTGATAGTAAACAAACATATATATAGTTATATAGTCTGTGTTGCAAATTCATAAACATTATACTTGAGATTTCTAGAAGGGAACTTATTTGTATGAATTCGTGGCTGAAACTTTGGTCTGTGCGTAATGAACAGGCAACGTGCGGTCTCCAGTTGAAGTCCTGTCTTGCCTCAAGTACATTATCGATGACAAAACTTCCAAACCGGAACATTCCGTCGGCGTTCTGACGGCCGAGAACAGAGACGTTTGGGCGAAAGCCAGAGAGAAGCTGATAGCAGCTGGTAATATCTTCATCAGTGTCATTGTCTTTCTTGCTTGTATGTATTGTGGTTCTCTCCATCACTGCTTCATGTTGTTTGTTAGTGAACTTGTGAGTGATTGCATTTTATGTGAAGTTGGTGGTAATGACAACCAAAATCAGGACAGCAATACGTTACAATTTACTATGGTACTCGTGATAAATTTCTAAGCAATATAGATGCAATACTCTGGCCTCTTTCAGCCTCCTCACATAGTCCACTTCGCTGTTGAACAGAGACGTTTGGATCAAAAGCAGAGAGAAACTGGCCCAAGCCTCGAAACATATTTGAGCGTCTATTTCCTCTAAATAGAACGGCTATGGCTCAGTTCAGATCCTTTGCCTTGATTGGTCCCTCTCTTTTTAATACGCTATCCCCATCTACTCAATCTCAAATTCTAGCTGGTAATCCCTCATCATTATTTTCTTTTCTCAGAACCTAAATTTCTTCTCTTGTGGCTCTGGGACGCCTCTGAACTGTTCACCCAATTATAGGCGCTTTATAAATGTTTTCATACAATGTTGATTGTTGTCACTATGGTGATGGTAATCGGTGGGGGTGTTTGTTGGGCTTTGAGGTGGCTGATGATGAGATACCTTGTGCTTGTTTCAGGCAATGAACAGACGTTGCGTCTGGTCGATAGTGCCACGTTTGTCCTTTCACTGGAAGATACAGACTCTGAAGATCCGAACATTTTGTCACGACTCTTCCTGTATGGAGATCCAGCAAACAGGTGAACACATACATGTACATGCTAATGCTATTTACACGTTACATTACAGATGACACATATGCAATTTAAGTAGGTCGGACAGAGCGGAATAGGTAACTCCTGTGCCACGTTAGGTTTATGATTATGACAAGGCTTAAATTTTGTGCCTTGGGAGTTACTTTCGTTGGTCATCTCAGGTTTGCAATGCTACTTATTCAACTATACTCGTATAGTGGCTGGGCTGGGAGCGCCTGTTGGTAGGTTTCTTCAAGGGGCACTATATAAATTCATAGAATGAATGAATGTGTATGACTGTGTTTTGGACCTTTGCACTGAGACCATAATGATGCCTGTACTTCCTTTTCTACACTGGTTTCCTATAAGTGAGCATATTTGCATATCTCATGTACCAAACACATTCAATCATCCTACTTGTCTTCTACGGTTATCCCATCTATTTATAACCTGAAATGGCCTCTCTGTCACACTGGGCTTAGTGCCCAGGGCCACTCCACTCTGTTCATAAGGAATCTATTAAAGCCATAGTTGGGCCGGGAGCACTTCTGAGTAGCCTACCTTGAAGAGGCGCTATATAAAACTTCCTAAATAATTAATAATATTTTGCCTTAGACTGAAATCTTGCCCCTTTCAGTCTACCTTTGACTTTAGTGTGTACTTCTGAACTTGCAAAGGCTTTATTACATTGCAATAATTACCTTAAATATACAGTGTGCAGATGTGTGTATGTAACTATGTTTTCATATATTTGTTTTTGTCAGGTGGTTTGACAAGAGCTTTACACTGATCATGACACGCAATGGAGTTGCATCAGTCAACTTTGAGCATTCTTGGGGAGACGGGGTCGCTGTCCTGCGCTACTTCAATGAGGTCTTCAAAGATTCAAATGAGAAACCTCGCGTTCACCCAGACACTCAACCAGCCGGAGATTTGCGGCCAGATACGGCTGTCAGAAAGCTCGGTAGGAAAAAGATAGAGACATAAGATTTAGACCACCTTGTATAAATGGCTCTTAAATAAATGACTTTAAAGAACGAGAGACTGATGAGGAAAACCAGCTATCTATGGTTACAACAATTTGATATAGCGTCCCTTCAAAGTTTCCTACTTAGGAGCGCTCCCAGTCCATCCCCGGTCGAATAGAAGTATCAAGAACATTGAGCAATGAGACAGAGAGAGAGAGACGAATAGGCATTTGACGAAAAGTAGTAGGGAAACCCATTCCAGGTCGCAGGGCCAGCCACATTGACGGAGGAAGGTCATTCCAAATGGACTGACCAATGTTAGACCAGAACATTTGTAGTCCAGGGAACAAAAGATCAAGACAATCAGCAGAACACAATGAGCGAGATGACAATGAGGATAATAACATTGGTTTTAACATAACATAACATAGGTTTTTATTGCTCCCAAGAAGAAAAAACATAGCATGATACAATTTCAGATCAGTGCTAAGTTGGGATACAAACGAAGGACCTAAAGGGACCAAAGTCACGCTAGCAGGGCCACCTATGTACCAGTGTAACTATAAATGGAAGTTGGTAACATAAGCAGCGGGAGACATCTAAGTTCAAAATAAAATAATACATATTAGACTATAATTAGTATTGTCTAGTATAAGGATATTTTAGATAAACAAACAGAATATAAGGAATAGTTATACATTTGAAGTTAGTAGGTTAGTAATGACTTTGCATATAACAATACTGGTACATATAATTTTTTATAATCATTTTGGTCGCTGCAGTTCTTTCAGATTCTTTTTGTCCTGATAATTTTTGTTTATAGACTGGAAATTGACAGACGAGCTGAAGCAAATCGTCAAAAATGCGACGGACAAATACTGGCAGACGACGTCAACACTGGCCGTCGACTACATGCAGTACAGAAAGTTTGGCAAAAACCAGATCAAAAAGTACAAACTGAGTCCCGATTCTTTCCTGCAGCTTGCATTGCAGGTCGAGCATTGACACATTTCTCATTCTACTGTTTAAATCAGCGGTTCCCAACCCGTGGCCCGCGGGCCAAAAGTGGCCCGCCAGGCCTCAAATAGTGGCCCGTCAGGCCTAAAAAATGGCCCGAATCTCTCAAAGAATTAACAAAAATATATGAAGGAATTGATAATTTTGACAGGATAGAACACATAATTATTTTCTATTACAAATTATTTGATTAGGCATCTATAAATAACGTTGGACATTCTATTTTGTATCAATTATCACAATTTTCTATGCTTTCAGCTAATTAAATTTTAGCATTGTGGCCCCTAATGTCCTTTAACTAAGAAAAAGTGGCCCTCTTGTCCTCCAACTTAGAAAAAGTGGCCCTAAGATCGAAAAAGGTTGGGAACCACTGGTTTAAATCAACTCATTTTGCTAAATCAATTTAAACAACCTATGTCAAAAGTTTGCATTGGTCAGAGCATCTAATCTCAAAGACTTTGGATTCTGTGATTTTAAGTGTTACGCATAGTTATATTTTAGCTGTAAGTTACCCTGACTCTAATTATTTTTATTTTATTTCTCCATTTCTATAGTGCCCCTTCGAGATTCTACTCAGAGTCGCTCCCGACTACAGCGCAGACACTGCTTCGGAGTTTCACGCCAAAGCGCCCGAGCAATTACGAGTGAAGGACTTGCACAAGGTCCCTATGCTGTGGCTTGAGGTGGATTCAAACCTGGAACCCTCCGCTTCCAATGCACCGAAGCCACCACTACACCACCGCACCCCATATAAATATATGAGTCTATTAGAGGTATTTATTTACTTTTCTTCATTAAGAGCTAAGAACTGAAATTAAAGATTCGATTTCTAGTGCTGTATTCTTTTCCTTCATCAGATGGGTTTCTTCAAGCAGTATGGCAAGACAGTGGCCACATACGAGTCGTGCAGTACAGCTGCCTTCAAACACGGCCGCACGGAAACTGTGCGCTCAGCAACCATGGCGACGAAAAGAGCGTGCGAGTTGTTCGCGAGTTCAAAGTCGAGTGTTGAGGAGCTGAGAAAGTCGATGGAGGAGTGCTCGACAATTCATGGCCAGCTTATCAAGGAAGCAGCCATGGGTAAGTGGTGGTGGCTCACTGTGGAACTCGTTTGAAAGTGTAGAGTCACTAGAGTGGCTCACTGTTGTACTCGTTTAAAAGTAGAGTGGCTCACTGATGAATGGGTTTCAAAGTAGAGCGGAACTGTGCTGTTAAACATGCAAACTTTCGTCACTATCAGTAACAGTGCAAGGCCTGTCTTTTGTTTGCCACCTTTAACCAATTAAACTGTGCTGTACTCATAGTAGTAGCTTCAGTTTAATGACGCTGTGATAACAGAGATCATTAGCGTCACCCTCCTCCTTTATCCAGGCTTAGGACTAGCACTGCCAGAGCTTGAGCAATGGCAGAGTAAAAAGAGGTAATAAGCATAAAACAATTGAATCAGCAAACTTTTCTGATCAGATCAGAAAAATTAATATGGCACACTTCAATGAGTAACTCACAAAGGTCCAAGTGGTTTAGTGTCAAGTCAACTAATGGCTTCCAATAATGGGTGCACAGTGGGTCATAACTAGGTGGCTGTCGGGCTGTGACTACCCATTTGGTCCTTTTTCTCCAAGTAGGACACATGCTATTAATATTGCAATTTTTACAAACACCAATTTGTCTAAACAGTTGCCGTATGGACTTAAAACCACGTTGTTTCTTATCATTTTCTTTAGGTCAAGGCTTCGACCGCCATCTGCTTGGCCTGCGACAGATTGCATCCGAGAGAGGACCGCTACCCGCCCTATACACTGACCCAGCGTATGCACTTATCAATCACAACATCATGTCGACCTCAACCCTCAGCAGTGCGTCAACCCGTTTTGGTGGATTTGCTCCAGTTGTTCCAGATGGATATGGCATTGGTAAGTGGCATATTAGATAATATTTCAGCTGCTTTCGAACTTGAACTTGTTTGTTGATCCCAAGAATATCAAACAGACAATTATGCATTCATAATAGTACACAGAGTGATTAATTACAGTTAACAATTATGATGGTAAAGCTTAGTGTACAATCATTTCTGTGAAATGTAGGGAGCAATAGGCTACCCGAAGGGAGTGATCCCGCTACTGGGGCCTATTTACCACAGAAAAAATTATTTATTATATGATAAATGATAATAGATCAGGAAACAGATGGAAATGGGAGTATTTTTGGAATCAATTAAGTAGTAGCAATGGGATACCTTCCCTCTGCTCAACTTTAAAAAAAGTTGCTTTGGCAAAATGGCACCGAACGTTACAGTTTCATAGCGTCATTTACGATTCGTTGGAGATCTAAATTTAGACTGTCCATTTTACCTGTTTGATAAATCACTAATTAGTGAAGAGCACTTATATAACAGTTGAAACCTATTATTTTAGCTGTGGCTGGACTGGGAGCGCCTCTGAGTAGTTTCTTGAAGAAGCGCTATATAAATTCACGAAATGAATGAATGAATGAGTTGAGAATGTTTCTTTTTTTACAGGTTATCGCGTTGAAGATGACTTTCTGGGATGTAACGTGACTGCCTACCCCCCAGCTCGTAACGTTTCTGAGTTTCTTAGATGTATTGAGCAGAGCTTTGATGAAATGTTTGAAGTTCTGGATGGTCGACTTCCAAGAAAGTAAAGTGGAAAGTTCCACGTTTCATTCCAAGGGCGAAACAGCCGCAGGAATTTCCATCATATGGCTGTGACTGTAAATAAAAATGCTTTTTTTTATTATAAATTTAACCCTTTACCCGTTCATTTTTAAATTTTAAGCCTGTTTTCAGCGGATATTCTCGGGGCAAACAGGTAAAAGATTAAAGAATTTAGTGTTTTTTACTGAAAGACCTGTAGAATTTTGGAATTTAGTGAACTTGGTTAGTTACACTGTGACCAGGCCGGTGTCTTTGATGAAAAGATTGAAAAGGTAAAACTGTGTGCCACAGAAACAACTTTCTGGATACTCTTTGTCTTTCATGCATATCACATTGTCCACATCTCACCCAACATAAACAATAACTAAACACATTGGTACAAAAGGGAACGTTTAATATAAACAAAAAATGTCCGCAGATTGCTGCACAGTTCTTCCCGTCTCTAAACCTCTGCCCAGTCTATCCACCTATCTGGGTCTTGACTCTTGACAAATCGAATTCCTAACATTTAGCGTATGTCCTATCCAACAGCAGCAAAACGTTCTGCATCAAGAGTAGCTGTTCAGTCTGTTTTTGCTACTAAATCCTCGCCATCTATTCTGCAGTTCCACCACCCACTTGCTGGATCAGGGTGATGTTGTCGCCCTTGAGAAGAATTCTCCCTGGAAAAGAAAGAAGTAAAAACCATCACCCAACTTCAGCACGGCATGCTACGTCAATGATAATTTATTCTTTAACCCTTTAAAGCCGGAGGGTATAGGATTTCCCATACATTTTACTACCTTCTCGGCATTTAAGGGTTAAAAATTTTAATGCATGCAAGATCACAAGGAAATGTGAATCTAAACATAAAATGTACAATTGTACATAGGTGCAAAAGGGAACGTTTAACATGGACAAACTATTTCCGCGGTCTACAGCAGTGTTTGTCTATATAAAAGCTGAGAGCACTTCTGAATAGCTCTGTTGTGAGAAGTGCTTTACAAATGTCTGTATAAGATTAGATTAGAATCTGAAGCGAAAGTCTAGTCCAGTCAATATGATGTATGTAGGCAAGTAGATACTTGAAATCACAGAACACCTTTTCAGTTCCATAATGGCATTAAAACCTCACAAGGCGAGTCGAGTTGTCTTTCAGCTAAATTCATGAAGTTATGTTTTATATTGTTGCTCATATTTACAACATCAGGACATTATTTCAGGATGCTTAATTGCTTATCTAACTGCAGTCTATGATACTACGGATTTAAACATTTACTACGAGTTGATTCACAAATGGCTTGTAACTATAAGCAAACATGTAATAATGCTTTGAAAAACTTGTTTTTGTATTTATTGATTCTGTCTTTTACTGGTAGTTACCTAGCTTCTTTCGGTTCTTGGTCTTCAGATGATATTCCTCGGCTTCATCCAAAACCAGGTTCATGTACTCGTCAAAGCCCTTAGTACAACAACATAACAGAAACATGAGAAAATTTGATTTACCAATTCCCTGTAATTCTAAATCCAATTCTGAAACAATTAAACATCCCTAAAATGAAAAAACTTTAAATTCCCCAAACAAAGTCTTTTAAATTAGACAACTTTGCCAGCAAGAACAAGATTAAATGCAGCGGGATATTAAATTGCTTTAAATGAATATACATTATACAAGGAAGCATCACGTTACGACAAACAGTAAAAAGAAAAATTTAGATGTAATGCAACGAACACTTGCTATGGCAGGTGCCACTCACTCTATCAAGCTTGTGATATTATTAAAGTCGCCATATAACAGAAACAATGGTCTTACAATGATACATCCTTCAATTCGTAGGTTGGTCTGCTCGTAAAGCCACACTTGAATGCGTGACCGCTACAACAAAAGAATTTAATTTGTTATTAGATTATGTGTAATTCTATATATCAATGCATTTTTGCAGTGGTTTTAGTGAGCAATTATATGTATGATCATTAATAGGTAACTGTCAGTAGCAGACTCCAACTGAACAATAATTGTAAATTGGACAGCACCTTCCCGACATAAAAATTCTAAACACAGATGAAGAAAAGCATAGTGAAAGACAACAACAGTTACTGTCTCTAGACAAGTCAAGAGTTTGTGCAGCCTTGCTGCATAAGACATTGGCCTACTCAGATAGCATTCTTAAATTCTAAGCTTACATTTATTTTGGCAATATCTTTTCACCAGTTACACTTGTGGCTTGTTATTTTGTTTACCTGTATTGTAAATACTCAAGCTGCACCAATGATGGTACTGATCAAGGCCTTTAACATAGCAACATTCCTTACTTCTGATGCGTAGCACCTTGTCAAAAACTAATTAATGCTAATATTCCACAACTGATGCTGGTGATACCAGTCTCAGCAAATTAACATTTTATACTGAACAGCAATATATTGGTTCAGGTAACATACGGGGTGCAGTGGTGGGTTTGCTGCCTTGGAGCCGGAGGGTTCTAGGTTCAAATCCACCTCAAGCCCCACATAGGGGACTTGAGCAAGTCCTTCACTGGCAATAGCTCGTGCACTTCAGCGTGAAACTCCGATGCAGTGTCTGCGCTGTAGTCGGGAACGTCTGAGTACAGAACTTCAAGGGGCGCTATACCAAATGCGAGAAATCAAATGAAAAACACAAGGAGTTAGAATACTTACATTTTGCAGATACCTGAAAATCAAATTCTGTTTCCACAGTAAAGGAACAATCGGTTTTCTTTCTGACAATAATATTAGTTTTTATTGCATGGTTATTAATCTAATGCAGACCAAAATGATACAAATAAAATTGGAGCCGTCTAAGACTGGACTAAGTTGAATGCATGGCATAATGGACTTATTAAGTGTTGTTGATACACAGTCTAGACTCTAGTGTCTAAAACGTTATGTTTTGTGAAAATAATTACATTTCGGTGTTTCGAGATTCGGACAGCAAACAGGCAGGTACCCGCTTCTTTAGCGATGCAATGTCATGCTGCCCAAATGAGAAAATACAGTGCTAACCTAAACTTCTGCAGTAACTGGGAGCTCAACGATTCTATTATATAGCTCTTTAATATACTGTCGATAACTGAAATAATTGTCGATGCAAAGTTCAAATTGCGCTCCTTATCTAAGAACCGGCGAATGAGCGAAATTATCCTTTGTCGGTAAACGAACTGAAAACGTAACACTGTACAAGACTCTTCGTCGCAAAGCAAGCAACACGCAACATTTAAAAGGATACGATCGGCTGCACCATGACTTTCTGAACCTTCTGTGCTCCTTGGTAAGCCATTATAAAGTTGCCCTCGGCAAGAAAATTGATACAGAAAATTGACAAAAATTAAAACAACCACGCTATGATGGCGAGTGGCCCACTACAACGCATGCGCACACCACAACCATAGAGCTCTAAATAGAGAATTACTTGTGAATTATATGTGTAAGTAAGTACGTATTTTTGATCTACTTGCAAACGCACGAGAGACAAAAACATCGTTATAACACATTAAAACGAACCATAAGAGAGAGGTTTATAAATCGAGGGAGAAAACGAGTTAGCGCAAGTCAGAGGGAAGACTATTCCAAATTAAGTTTATGTGCATTTGTTATACTCAGAAGCGCCCCCGACTACAGCGCGTACACTGAATCGGAGTTTCACGCCGAAGCTCAAGGTCTTTGCGATTCGGCTTGAGGTGGATTCGAACCTGCAACCCTCCAGCTGCAAGGCAACGAACATTCCCACTAGGCTATTCCACTGCGTTCCACAGTCTCTAATATAAAGTTGATTATTGACAAGGGTCGACTCGACCCATAAAATGATCGAGATCTCAAGATCAGAGCTGTTTTATGTCAGAATGAGCGTGCAGAATCATAAAATCACCTCTCAAGGTTGAGCACAGAGATTGGCAACCAGCGAGAACAGACTGACGATGGTCAGAGTAATAAAGAGGTCCGTGAAGTAGGCTAGACTTCAGGTGCTCTGCCCAGATCTCGAACTGCAGAACACTGCAGGCAGTGCCAGACGCCTTTCAAAGGATGCAAACGGGCCTTGGAAGTCAATATAAATTATACCAAGAATATAATATATAGCCTAGGCTAGGATATCCTTTCTCGCTAGAAGTGCAAGAAGCTGGACGTGTCGGACATCGTTCATGATTGCCAGATGGCCTTAAGGTCGGACGTAATTAGGCCTAGGCCTACCGCGCATTCGTTGATGGGAATTATTTTTTCACTTTTCCATACGATATTAATTTACCAATATGATAACATTGAAGGTTCGCGAATATACATTTGTGGTTGATTTTCATTCACATTTCTTTTCGTGTTTCGGCAGTCTTTATATTCACACTTGCGTAGTTCAAGGAGCAGCCGCTAGTCTTATCGCTACACAACATGGCGTAAGAGCGCCACCTGACGAAAGTTACATAAGGTATGTTAATGAGATGATGATGATGGTGATGGAGCTGCTGATGCTGAGAGCGTTGGAGGAGCTCGTACATATTCCTATATATATCTTAATTACGGATTAGCAATTATTGACGAGAATTGACCGTCCGCACAGCAGAGGGCAGCGTCCTTACAATGGTGAAGCGTAAGAAGGCGGAGGGAAATGATTCGGATGGTGACCAAGTCATTCCGATCCCGATTCAGACATTTCTGTGGAGACAGACGAGGTCAGTGTACTCTCTATGGTGGGGTTGGGTGGGGTGGGTGAGATGAGGGTTGAAGTGGGGTACTAATGGGGCATTTGGTGGATGGCTGGTGGTTTGCTGGACACCCTGGCAGCGATGGGGGGACGACTGGACGTTGTAAATGTGGCCAACACGTTTTTTCTAAGCGATCGTGTGGCGAGCGGGTTCAAGATTTGAACTTCGTCAGGCAATTGGGTTGCGTTAAATTACGCAAGCATAAAGATTCCTGGAATTCTATTCTAGGTGATAATTATTATTGTGGCGTTGGTTCTAGTGTTTAACGCCAGATGCCGTTGCTGTTGTGTTTACTTTACTTGCCGCGTAAATCATAACTAAACATTGCACATGTAAAATCACGTTTCTCAGTGCATTGATGTAATTGTAATCGTACATTTATATAGCGCCCCTTCAAGAGAACTCCTCAGAGGCGCTCCCGACCTGACACCAAACCAAAATCAAAGAGAATGGGCTGAAATCTTTCACCACCACTGTCCATTTGAATGTGGCCATTATCTTTAAGGTCTTCCTGTACACACCATACTAAACCAAAATTCATTGCATATATCTGAAATTGGCAATCATGGGCAGGGCCATAATTGATGCTAGTGCAGCCCCAGGTGCTGTGATCACTCTCCAATGGCCCATCTCTGACAACACACCAGTTCACCATGCATATGTTTATAGGGGAACGGACATTAGCCCCCCTGGACATTAGCCCCCCCCGGACATTAGCCCCCCCGGACATTAGCCCCCCTGAGGTAGGACATTAGCCCCCCCCCCCAGTCATACATTGCACATTAGTTTAACATTGTGAGAATATGTTAATAGGAGGTTTAATATGAAACATTTAAAGGCATTAATTGTAGAACAACTCATTCTGTAAAGTTTCTCATAAATGTAAAAAAATTCTAAGGTTTGTGATTTCATATGAAGTTTAAAGATGATATATTATTTCTAAAAACTTGTCGACGACGCGTTACGATTCCCTGCAGTCGTTCATTTCCCTAATGTATTGAATCTAATGTTGAAATGAAACGACCCTAATAAGTCTATGAAGCTGAGACGTAGCCTAACTAACGTTAACAAACCTTTGTTGCAGGACACTAAACAAATAGACTGTATAGGCCCTACATACGATTCCCAGTCGTTCATTTCGAATACAAGTCTATATGCCTACTGACACAATTAGAACCTAAATGACACTAAGAAGTTTCGTATGCATGCGAATGCCATTGACAATTTATCAGTTACGGCACTATTCGATGATTTGCACAAGAAGGGGGGGCTAATGTCCGGGGGGGCTAATGTCCTAGCAAAAATGGGGGGGGGCTAATGTCCGGGGGGGGCTAATGTCCGGGGGGGACTATGTCCGGGGGGGCTAATGTCCAGGGGGGCTAATGTCCTACACTCATGTTTATAACCGTGGGCCCCTCAAAACTGATGGCCCGGTTTCTGCATCAGCACCCTTAACACAGTGTCACACACCTTAATGCGGACCTGATCATGGGATCCACATGAGCAATAAATGTGTTTTTGATGGTCATTCCTTGATATGGTCATCGAAGGAGAATGAATTTGCATGTATTTGGCCTGAAATCACTGATGAATTCTTAAACGGGAAAGTATGGTTTGAAATGTAGTTCATAGGAAGTAAATTATTGTTGAAGGTTTGTAAGGAAACCGAATTCTATCCAATGTGATTGGTCTGTTCAATATTGCCACACTGTCACAGTCATCAAACCAGAAGAGTTACCCATAGTTATGATTGTAATTGTTATGTCCACACTCCTAAAGGGCCACTGGGAAGCCAAGCACAGGGCACCAGCTTATTCAGGAGCGCTGTGTTGAGTTAGAGTTCAAAGGGCTGTTGGAAGGACGTTCAAGTCCAGAGGGAGCCAAATGTGGGAATCATTGAGGTAGAGAGGCGAAAGGTGAACGAACGGATGAGTTGATAATATGAATTCTTGAGCAGGTGAGACTTCAGTTTTGAGTGGAGAACCCAACGATAGATAGAGAGGCAGATGATGAACCAACTCAATGAACCAGATATGCAGACGTACAGAGATTGTGCAGTTTCTCGTTTGCAAAACAATGTCCGTTTAACGCAGGACTTGGTGCAGCTGTGAGCACGAGTATCAAAGAGAACGTGAACCGAAATACCGTGCTTTTCAGTGGTGTAACCAAGTGGGTTAGGGGGGAATAAACCCCCCCATTGGCTTAGAAAAAAGTTTTTTTAAAGGTAAATTTGTCCAATTATATAAGAAAAAACAAGTATCTGGCCATACCCCCCCCCCCATCAGAAATTCCTGGCTACACCACTGGTGCTTTTCCAAGGTGACATTAATCTTAGAGCTATAAAAACTCTTGCAGATTCTGTTTGCATGTTAGTGTTTCCAATTTATAGCACGGAATCTTGATGGATTTTTTGTTTTATTTTTACAGTCCCTTTATTCGACCAAAGCTTGGAAAGTTGTGTGAGGCATCATGTATGGTAAGTTTCCTGTATTATGTGTGGTAAGTTACATGTATCTTGTAACCTCTATCATGTATGGTAAGTTACCTGTATTATGCATCGTAAGTTACATGTATCTCGTAACCTCTATCATGTATGGTAAGTTACCTGTATTATGCATCGTAAGTTACATGTATCTCGTAACCTCTATCATGTATGGTAAGTTACCTGTATAATGCATCGTAAGTTACATGTATCTCGTAACCTCTATCATGTATGGTAAGTTACCTGTATCATGTATCGTAAGTTACCTGTATCTCGTAACCTCTATCATGTATGGTAAGTTACCTGTATCATGTATCGTAAGTTACCTGTATCTCGTAACCTCTATCATGTATGTAAGTTACCTGTATCATGTACCGTAAGTTACCTGTATCATGTATGGTAAGGCCCAAAAAAAATTGTTGTGTTTCCGGTAACCCGACCGACCCTCTTTTATTGCCGCGACTCAAATAATTTTGTAAAAAAATTTATTAACATTTTTTTGTTTTTAACCAGATTAAAAAATTTTTTATAAAATATTTTTTTAAACATTTGTATTGACATAACAGAACAGACGTCAACGCAATGAAATTAATATTACTGCTTTCTAGAGCAGTTTTAGGTGCAGACAGTTGGGAAATAGGCAGTTTATACTTGCTTAGAACACGTACTTTGTTGCAGTGTGTACCTTTGTGCAAAAAAGACTAGTGGGATATACTTTTTTGGATAATCACTGCATAAAAATATTTTACCAAAATAAAAATATTTTCTGACCTACCTACCCAATTTTTTTTAGCTCTGTTACCGGAAACACAAGATTTTTTTAGGCCTAAGTTACCTGTATTATGTATGGTAAGTTACCTGTATCATGTATGGTAAGTTACTTGTATCATGTATGGTAAGTTACCTGTATTATGCATGGTAAGTTACCTGTATTATGTATCGTAAGTTACCTGTGTTATGTATCGTAAGTTACCTGTGTTATGTATCGTAAGTTACCTGTATTTGTATGTATCGTAAGTTACCTGTGTTATGTATGGTAAGTTACCTGTATCATGTATCGTAAGTTACCTGTATTATGTATGGTAAGTTACCTGTATTATCTTTGGTAAGTTACCTGTATTATGTATAGTAAGTTACCTGTATTATGTATGGTAAGTTACCTGTATTATGTTTGTTAAGTTACCTGTATTATGTATGGTAAGTTACCTGTATCATGTATGGTAAGTTATCTGTATTATGTATGGTAAGTTCAGGGCTGAAAGTGAGCCGGGTCGGTCCGGGTCTGAGACCCGGCATCGATTTTCGAGACCTGCTGTTGCCGGGTCTCAGCCGGGTCGCAAAACAGGCCGTCAGGTGCCAAAAGTAGGTTCAAATGGTAGGATTTTCGGTAATTTTGGGCAAATAACTATAGGAAAAACGTCGTCAGAAATACTTATGGCCAAAGGCGTGCTCGTCCGCCAAAGTGAGACCCGGCAACTTTTCCAAACCACTTTCAGCCCTGGGTAAGTTACCTGTATTATGTATGGTAAGTTACCTGTATTATGTATGGTATCTGTATCTCGTAATCTCTATCATTTATGGTAAGTTACCTGTACAAAGTTTTTAGAATTTCTTCCTAATGTCTCACAATTAAAGAATATATGGTGATGATATGACAATTCATAACTACGGTAATCGGAATCTGTGTACCGTAAACTATGAGTATAATAATTATCAGAGCGCCCTTGAGTCCACTGATAGATCATATATAGTTATTGATCCAATTTTATATTGTCATAAAATTGATCGTGCATATTTTTGCATTCAAAGGTTTCTCTGCTCGTTTGTGAATAGTAACAAAATCTGTGAACTCTATGAACTCTGACTCTCACTTATTTGATATGTGATCTGCAATTCATTTATTTATTTATTTATTTTATTTATTTTTTTCTTCTGAACCAAAACATTTAAAACATACATGCCTTAGCTGCAGATGCACTAAATCCAGCCTTCATCTGACTTTTCTGTAGAGTCTCCTGAGCTGTCAAACATATCTAACTGACAAAGTTCTACACTTTTCATTTTGCATATTTTTATGCCAATGGTTTAAATGAATTTTTGTTGCATCTTAATTTCGTTGCAGTCACTGATTGTTGTCTTGAGTTGTTGCTGTTGCAGCGTTGTATAGACGTGGATAACTTTAGCATGAAATGTGCACAGTGCAGGAGTCACTACAAGAGAACATTAATAACATTAAGTCTTTTAAGTCAGTGCAAGGGAAATTAATAACATTAATCATATGAGTTAGTACAGGAAAACATTAACGATATTATTCCTATAAGTCAATACGAAGGAACATTAATAACATTAATCGTATGAGTCAGCACAGTAAAACATTAATGGCCTTTCTACTTCATTTCTTTCTCTTCTCAAGACTGTCTTTTTCGATTGGGGTTGGACTGGGAGCGCTCCTGAGTAGTCTTTTTCGACCGGGGTTGGACTGGGAGCGCTCCTGAGTAGTAACCTTGAAGGAACGCGATATAAAATTCGCAGTAAATAAATAAATAATAAAATAAATTAATATAAGTCGATATGAAGGAACATTAACAACGTTGACCACGACTTTATTTTTTCACAGTCGTTCGAACGGGTGATAGTCCAGAACATCCTCCACGGACTTTCGCCGAGTCTCTGCGAGGCGATCCAGAGCGTGAGTCGCTGGCGAGTCGTCCAGGCGTCTCTTCCACACGTCATCCACTGCTGCGCTTCCATGCTCGCGAGTCGCCACCAGACGAATCCCGGCGCGAAGTTCACGTCCAACGAGATCAAGCTCCTCTACACGCTCCACTGGATCCTCCTCGACGCTGCGTCCGAGTGCGAGGATGCGGAAGCGGATCAAGCGGTCGGCCGGACGGCGCTGTCCTACCTTCACGCGCTCGATGCAATCCAACTCTTTGTCTTCCTTCTTGTTCCGCTCGTTTGCACGCTGAAGGAGTCGGACTTCCAGAGTCTGAAGCTGGAGAACGGACTGCGGCTGTGGGAGCCGCTCCTCCACTATCGTCAGCCGGACATTCCGTGCTTTTCGACGCCGGTCAAAGCGAAGCGGGTGTTGTTGAAGGCGCAGCGCCATCTACTCAAGGTCAACTTCAACATGGCGAACATCTACATCGGGAAGGGGTCGTCCACGAACGACATCTACCTCGGCTTCGACTGCCCCGAACCGCCGGCCTCGGAGAAACCGCCGGAGAAGGAGGCTGGGGGAAGCTCCCCGAGCAGCACCGGCTCCCCGGTCGCCCCGATCGCGCATATGAGCGACATCTGTGCGTTGTCGACGACCGACACGAACACGTCCGTCGACACGACTTGCGACGTGTGTCACGGGACGACTTCGACGACGGGCAGAAACGACGCTCGCGTCTGCAACTGCGCCCAGCAGCGCAGGGTGAGCACGGTTTCGGCGACCTCCGAGATGTCGATGCTGGGGTCAGGGGTCGATAAGAACTTTGCGGCGCAGCGACTGGAGAGTGCGATCTCAACGTTCGCGAGGAGCTATGCAAATCCGGACATACTGAGCGCGAGCTACTTTGACGTCGCAGTGCTCCAGTGCTTCTTCTGTCCGCAGTGGAACGAGGAGGGCGTCTACTGGGGCCTGCGCTACATCCACCAGCGCCTCCTCGAGATCTCGTCCGAGGTCCAGAACGTGGAGTTCCAGCGCGAGCGCAGTCGGTCTCTTCCGACTCCGGAGGTGCGGGTTTTTCCGATGGATTTCGCGTTTCCCACTCCGTCCACTCCGACGCGCAAGGACTCCGTGTCCGTGGAGGCCAACGTGCTCGCGAACGTCACACTCCCGATGCGGAAAGACGCGGCCACCGCGGAAGGAAGACGAGAGCCGTCTTTCAAGCGCATGAGAGTCTTCATCGGGGACAAGATGAAGCAGCTGCGACATCGCGACAGCGTCGACCAATTCGACCTTGAGTCGCGAGGTCTGATGCGCGACTTTGCGTCCGAGTCTTCGTCCTCGCTCGACAACCTGTCGGCGGACGCTGGAGTCGGTGGCGGGACTCGGCCGGACTCGGCGCTGAGTCGGCTGACGGAGAACGACGAGGACAGCCAGGAGGACGAGGACAAAGAGAGCTGCGACTCGTCTTCGGACAACAATCGTCGCCGCATGGCCGTCTCGGACTCGCACCGACATCAGAGTCTCGTCATCACCGAGGAGGACGACGACAGTTCCGGGTCCGGAGGCAGCAAGCAGGTGCGTGGCGGCGGCCCCGCTGTCCCCCGTGTCCTTCGTTCGTCGAACACGCCAAGGCCGGAGCCGTGCCAGAAGCCGATCATCACGATCACCAGCGATAGTCCGGAGCCGTCAAACAGTCCCAATAGTCCGCGTTGGCCGACTAAACACCGCGAAAGCTTCACGTCTGTTAAGTTGAAGCCTTGCGTTGCAGAGGAGGTCTCCACCTTCCAACGAAGTCTCACCGACTCGACGATTAACTACTACAATGGCGATGAGGTGGAAGAGGTGCCGGGGTCGACGTTTTACATTCAGAACAACGGACAGTTGAACTACCACGTCATCCTTCAGGGCGTGCACAACATCTCGAGCCGCCACCCGAGCTCCAGGGTGTGTGCCGTCATTTTCAATGTTGTCAACTGTTTCCTTGATTTGAACATCATCGAGCGCGTTGAAGCGTCAAGTGGCCATGGTGGAAAAGGTCGGAATGGGAAGTCGGAGAAGCAGACGAAGAGTCGGAAGAAGTCTGAGAAGGATCTGGAGTCAATTGGAAAGGTCAAAGAGAACTCGACATTTTCAATGGCCATGGAAACGGTCCTCAGGTCAGCTGGATTTGTCATTTTTTAGAATTAGTATGCAAAAATTGTCTGAATTTATGTTTAGTGATTTTTAAAAACAGTCCTCAGGTCGGCTGGGTTCAAATGTGTTTTTTTTAATTATGCAAAAATAGTCTAAATTTATGTTTAATAATTCTTTCTTGTTTACAATAAATCTTATTTTGTAGTGAGATTTCATGAATCGCTGCTACATATAAATGCGCAATTACTATTGCAATTACGATTAACGATTATAATAATACTAATAACAATGGCAATTTCTGTGGGGCTCTAACCGTTAGGGTTAGGGTAACATGCCATTACCGGTACTTGTAACATGCCATTACATGTGTGCCTCACATACAACTAAGAGCTGGATAGACCTTAAAAAATAAATTTGTATAAATCATGCGTCCTGAGTTGAAGGAGTCAACTGAGTTAGCTGCTCGCAGTGGCGGAATGTTACCTGGTCACGCCTGTGTTTCTTTTTGCTATATATGCTAAATTATCTTGATCTGATGCTATATGGTTTAGAGTCTACAAGACGCTTGGCTGTCCACACGGTTGTGGCGAAGGGGTGAGAGGCCTGGAGGGCGACCATCTTCGCACGCAGGGAATCAACTGCCTGACACGACTGATGAGAGCAAACCCTCCTCAGTTCCGCAAGTTTCTCCAATCCAAGTTCCTGGAGCAACCTCTCCAACCGCTGCTCGACAACCTACACGCTCTGCTTGGGTTCTGTGCTGAGCTCGCCACGTCTCCACAGGGACCAGGTATTGTATTGTATTGTATTGTTGTGTTGTATTGTGTTGTATTGTGTTGTGCTGTATTGTATTGTGTTGTTTTGTATTGTGTTGTATTGTGTTGTATTGTGTTGTGCTGTATTGTATTGTATTGTAATGTATTGTGTTGTATTGTAAATTGTATTGTATTTATTGTATTGTATTTATTGTATTGTAATGTATTGTATTGTAAACTGTATTGTATTGTTTTGTATGGTATTGTATTGTATTGTAGTAAAACATTTATAAAGCATAAACATTTTGGGTGAATAGTTCAGAGGCGCTTCCAGTGTGCAAGGCCATGATACAAGACAGGTTTTGTGAAAAGAAAATGAGGAGGGGGGATTGCGAGCTAGAATTTGAGTTCAAGTAGATGGGGACAGCATATTCTACAGAGATGGACCGATTGAGGTAAATGACCATGACTGAACCATAGCTGTTCTAGTATGAGGAATTAGAAGATCAGGTAGATTATGGCATGCCACACATGCTGCATGTAGATACACACAGTGTTTATCAGTTGTTTGTGCCATGTAGCACTGAAATTAGGAATTTGATGGGATGTGATTTTCATATCTGTAACTAAAAGGAATCTGTGGATTTTATCAAATTGTTGAAGATGATAATATAATGTATCATGCCATAATTGTATCATGTTTGTTTGTTGTTTTGGTTCAGGAAGAAAAAAATGACAATAAAGGATCTAAATTGTGACTAACATGGTGACAAACTGTTTAACAATGCGAAAGATTTTATGATGAAGGCGGTAGAAACAATGATGGTAAGAAGGAGTAAAATTTAGTAAATTTGTTTCTGAAGGTCCAAGAAAATCGGTTGCAGAACCAGGCCACCGAACCGGATATGGAAATAACTTTGGTGAGCAACCAGCCGGTGGTGGAACAGTCCATGGTCAACTCATCGTCCATCTCCTCAAGCCACTTCTAACGAAATTCGTTGAGAGTCGAAAGGAAATCCTGGCTCACGAAAACATTGTAAGAAATTTCAGTGAAGTTTGTTTGCTCAGATGCAAATTACATATTATGCTTAACAGTTTAAAAAAAAGTAAATATAATCAGTTTGATTATATTGATTGCTCTAATATTTCTTTTGTTATGCTATGATTCAGTTATTTAAGGTGGTTTTAATATTATTTTTAATCTGAATGAATGAATAAAATAATGAATGAATAAAGTCTTATATGTAAACTGTTTATGTGATTATGAGTTTAGATACAATAAAGCACGAGTCAACCAAAGATTTAGTCATTCATGTTATTTTATGCTGACTATATTTTCTTTCCAATTTTGTTTGGAGTACTTAATGTAAAATTCTGATTTTTAATGTTGTATTTCTTTTTTGCTAGGGTCTTTTCTGTGACATCCGTCAACTGCTGAACTACGTAAAGGACGCGCACGGTGGCACATTCCGACGCATTGCTCTGAGTGGTCTGATGGACGCTCTGAAACCCACTGAATCCAGAGAACAAGAGTCATTAAAGAAAGTCATCAGGCATGTATGAATGCTTTAGACCTGCGACCTGACCTGTCTCTTATATTGAAAAATCGATTTTGCCAACATGTAAAACAATATCAAACAATATGAGTATAGTTAGTGAAATTGTATTGTTTTTGATTGTGAGTTAATTATTTTAATTGTTTTGGAATGTTAATTAATTTTTTCATTAAATTGTTGAAATATTTAGTTTATCCAAAGATTTTATTATATTCCTTTTCAATCAATTATACATCAATGGTGACCATAATTATCCATAAATCTTTATTTTTGCTGCTGACACTACTGGGATTACATGTCATATAATGTTACAATGATGTAATTTGGATTGTAGACTTACACAGGGAGAGAATTGCTAGGGGGTTGGGGGTTTCAACCCCCAGTCTTTCTTTGAGCCCCTTGTTAAAGTATGTTTTTCACACCCAAATTCCAAGCGTATCATTGTCCAATCCCCCCAGTTATTTTTCCACAATTCTTACACTGAATGTACATGAAGTATTCAGAACTTTAATGATGGTCAGAACTATTTCAGTGACCCGTAACCTCACAGATATTTTACATCTATACCCTCACATAAATTTGTGACTTAAATGAGCAAAACTGTATTACTTTGCCGATCAACTTTAAATAGAGTTTGGATGTCATATTTTGATGACGCAGACGCACGCACTCTGTGACCTCGGAGAGCGGGGACGAGAGAGAAGGTCGCGCGAGTTCCAGCGAAGGTTCGGGATTGAAAACTCGACAGAATCTTTTCCGGAAGAAAGTAAAGAAGGTAAAGAAATCATGATCAATTCATTTTGCTTTAAAATTTAAGTCTTATTTTGGTAAAGAAATCATGATCAATTCATTTTGCTTTAAAATTCAAGTCTTATTCATGTATGAGTTTTAGCTTCAATGTGAATCAATACTTTGAGTGTGTAATTCATGCTAGCAGAACTTTGGCATAGGAATTCAAATTTGAAATTTCTTCTATTGGTGTATTTAATAATTTTACATGTTATATCTTTGAAACGAATGTACCTGTAAACCTCTGATGTAAGCTTTTTATTGTTTCTTGCTCTTGCATCAGACTAGCATTGTATTTAAATTCAGTTTACATTGCTATGCGTCTGATATGAGCACCTCTGAGTAGAGATCTTGAAGGGGCGCTATATAAATTTATGTGATTGATTGATTGATTGAATGTGTTTCTGTAAGATGACAGTCAACTGTAGGCTGATGTTGATAATGTTTTGTGTATATAAAACACATTTTCTTTTCATGTCTGTAGCACATCCATCCTGGAGCAATAAGCGATCCTGAAGGACTGGATGACACGTCTTCATTTCACGGTCGACTGAGTCCACGAGTTAGCATTGCCATGGCAAATGATGAGGATCTCCCGATATTATCCAAGCGGAAATCCAGCAAATTCAACATTGGTTCGTAGTAGTTGGCTTGATTTCTTGTCAATTCTTCTACAATATCTTTGAGCAAATTTCTTCAGTGATGCCAATTTACTTCTCAAAGATGTAAGGGTTTATTTTGGGGAAGATTTTGAATTCGAATTGTTTGAAGTGTTGCTGAAGCATTTTGTATTTGGCTTAATCGAGAGATATAAACTACAGCAAAAGTTTTAAAATAAATTTTGTTGTTGTCTTATGACCATTAGTTCCATTCTTCAACAACCATTCTAGAAGAAGTGTTCATTAGTTGATTCCTACGCTCAGTGGGAAGGGGAGTGCTCTCAGCCTCGTTTGCTTGTACTTCCATCTTGCAAAGCCGTGCATTTTCTGTAGTTGACCCTGGCAGTATGGAATGGCCTACCTTTTGAGGTGCAGCTGTTCCCTAGATCACTCTCTGACATATTCCATAAGCAATGAAAACTATTCTTTTTGACCGTACTGGAGTCAGGAGCACCTCTGAGTAGCTTCCTTGAAGATGTGCTACATAAATACTTGAATGAATGAATGAATGAATAAATGAATTAAACGTCTCTGTTTCTTTCGATTTCCATCAGCATGGCGACGCAGCACAAAGTCAGACCATGAAGACGACTCGTCAAGCGAGATGCCAAACGGTTGTCGTGACAACTACGGTTCCGATCACGTGACGCCGCTGCCGTCTGGCGTTGGACTTCCAGGATCGCACCAAAAGCGTCGACCAATGTCATTCAAGGCGGCAAGCAAGGCGACACTCAGCTTCCTGACTGCAAGAAGACGAATTGAGGATGGGTTGCGGAGCTTTAGCAAGCGTCGACAGAGCACAAGGGAAAGCATATGTGATGGTTAGCATCATCCAGATTTTTTACCGCTATCATCACTGTCACCAACCATTGTCTTATCGTAACCATGGATATTGCAGTTTTCTATGCTTCAATGGTATTGTTATGACCTCTATTCTCGGAATCATCACTACACTTTCGTGTTGTCATCTAAATGTAATTCTCGTTGTCTTCATCATCAATGCTGGCTGGCATCATTATTTTTGGCAAAACTTCATCCTGCTTGCAACCTTCAGCAGTTCTGTAAGCTTGGTTTTTATTTATAGTCCAAATGTTGCTCGGATATTAATTAATCTGGTCTCATCGTCCGACTGGTTTTAGATTTTGATGTTTATGTGAATTTAAATTACTCATGCTTGTTCACCAGAGGGCTAACTGACAGGTGGTTATATTAAAGTATACTTACTTACCTGCAATCGCAAATCATGTGTATATATGAGCACTTTTTATAGTTCTCCTTCAAGATTGCTACTCAGAGGCACTCCCGACTACAGCACGGACACTGAATCGGAACGTTGCGCCGAAGCGCATGAGCAATTGCAAGTGAAGGACCAGCTCGGAGTCCCTACAGATTATCTTGAGATGGATTCGAACCCGCAACCTTCCGACTCCAAGGCACCGAACATACCCCTACACCACCGCGGCCACAATGATTATGATTAAGATGATGATTAAGATGATGATTAAGATGATGATTGAGATGATGATTAAGATGATGATCAAGATGATGATTAAGATGATGATTAATATGATGATTAAGATGATGATTATGATTAAGATGATGATTATGAATAAGACGATGATTAAGATGATGATTATGATTAAGATGATGATTATGAATAAGATGATGATTATGATGATGATTATGAATAAGATGATGATTGGTTTAAATCAGAGAACCTCGATCGAAGTGGACATGACTTCCATTCTCTTCCGAGCCATCGTGAGTCGATCATAATCCGTGAACGTAAGCTCATCAACTCGTATGCAGTCAAGTCGGGACTTCTCCGCTTCAACTTCATGCTCGACTGTTGCAATCCTGGCTCACTTCCCGACGCCCATCTCATTGCAGCGCTCCTAGACTTGGTGAGAATTATTCAGAAAATGCTTTCTTGATCTGATCGCAGTGTGTTGATTGTTCAATCACTGATTGGCATCAAGTGACTTATTGATTTTTCAGTGACATTGATTTTTCTGTGACTTATTGATTTTTCTGTGACTTATTGATTTTTCTGTGACTTATTGATTTTTCTGTGACTTATTGATTTTTCTGTGACTTATTGATTTTTCTGTGACTTATTGATTTTTCTGTGACTTATTGATTTTTCTGTGACTTATTGATTTTTCAGTGTCTTATTGATTTTTCACACTTGACTTATTGATTTTTCAGTGTCTTATTGATTTTTCACACTTGACTTATTGATTTTTCTGTGACTTATTGATTTTTCAGTGTCTTATTGATTTTTCTGTGACTTATTGATTTTTCTGTGACTTATTGATTTTTCAGTGTCTTATTGATTTTTCAGTGTCTTATTGATTTTTCTGTGACTTATTGATTTTTCTGTGACTTATTGATTTTTCAGTGACTTATTGATTTTTCAGTGACTTATTGATTTTTCAGTGACTTATTGATTTTTCAGTGTCTTATTGATTTTTCAGTGTCTTATTGATTTTTCAGTGACTTATTGATTTTTCAGTGTCTTATTGATTTTTCAGTGTCTTATTGATTTTTCTGTGACTTATTGATTTTTCAGTGACTTATTGATTTTTCAGTGACTTATTGATTTTTCAGTGACTTATTGATTTTTCAGTGACTTATTGATTTTTCAGTGACTTATTGATTTTTCAGTGTCTTATTGATTTTTCAGTGTCTTATTGATTTTTAAGTTGCGGTTCTTAAAACCATTCATAGAGTCACAATAATTATAAGATTGTGCCAATAAAGACAAACATTTTGGTCACTGCTCGGTGCAATTGCTCCCAATTCTTGCATTCTAAGACTTTCTGTATCTTACCCAAACATGTGATTTGCAGTGTCCAATGATTTTGTGCCTTGAACATTATTTCAGTGTCGCTGTAGAAATTCTGAGATTTGATTTTATAACCTTGGCCATCTCTCACTGTTAGCTTAAGTTCTGCTTTCTTCTTATGATTTTCATTCATTCAGTCATTCAGAATAATTGTTTACGGCCCCTTCAAGAAACCTTCTCAGAGACGCTTCCTGCTGTGCCATGGCGGAAGAAAAAGGTCTTGATCAACTGGCAAGCAAATTATTCTGTGGTAGTGGGTGCAGCCCAAGTGGGAGCTCATTCCAAATGTGCCGTCTCACCAAAGAGCGCAACCAAGGGACTTTTATATGTCGACCCTACTGGTAACTGGGTATACCTAGCTTGCTCATATTGTTTTATGCCAGTTTTTGAATTGTTTTGCGATCTTATTTTTAGTTCCCTTACATTACCGGTAATTGCTTGTCTTTTCAGGAGGCGCCTGTTGTGGCACGCGCTGGTCTGCTGCTGGAGTGCTCCTACTTTGTCAGTCGATGTAACCGCGGTGATTGGCCGAACTGGATGAAGCTGAATCTTCCCGGGTTCTGCCAGAGTGGGATGCTGCACGGCCGCAGTCAACCATCGGGATATCGCAAGAATCTTATGCTGCAGAAGTCTGCCGGCCGACTTTTCCACCAGTGGGCAGAGGTGGATGGATTTCATCTTTTTTCTTTAGTCGTAGCTGGGCTGGGAGCGCCTCTGAGTAGTTTCTTGAAGAGGCGCTATATAAATTTTAATAATGAATGAATGAATGAATTATCATTACATCAGTTCTATTTGAAGATTTAAAGTCTAAACTTTGGTCTTTGTATAGTTATAAGGAAAACATGACATATATTCATTGTTTATTATTTATTCAAATTGTCACACCACAGTATGATTACAGGTCATAGGATGGATAGAATGATTGCAGTTTATTATGTACACGAATCAAATTTGCATTTGTCACCCTGAACCACCACTTACCTTAAAATATTGACAAGGACCCACCCAGTTTAAAATAAAGTGAAACATTTGAAATAGTTTTTACGTATGTTACTTCCACATGATTTTACACATGCTGAATATATAAGAGAGTGTAGAAATGCGAGTCTTTTTAATGTGGCTGTGCTGTTTCAGGCATTGGGAAATCATCTGGCAGACATTTTGGTTGACGAATCGCCAGACATTTATTCTGTTATCGATCAAGTGAAGGAGGAAACGAAAAAGAAAGAGTTGCGAATGGTTGATGATGAAGAAGATTTCCTCGATGAAGGTTCGAAATATTTAAAATTAATTATCGATAAAAGGATTATATATAGAACATTGTAATTTGCAGAAAGTGGATTCTTCAGATGTTTTGGCTTGTTGCAAAGCTTTGACAGATAAAGATTTTTGACTGTGGGGGTTTACCCGAAGTGATTGTATACAAGAGGAAAGTAGCCAGCCATGGTATTAACTACACTTTAACACAGTAAAGAAATAATAATAAATTTGAATGCATGTACGTAGCTATTATCACATTGTCATGTTGATTTAAGATCACAAACACAGGGACTGTAGCATTTTCATTCTGCTGTCATGGTAACATTCTGCTTTCATGGTAACATTCTGCTGTCATGGTAACATTCTGTTGTCATGTTAACATTCTGTTGTCATGGTAACATTCTGTTGTCATGGTAACATTCTGCTGTCATGGTAACATTCTGTTGTCATGGTAACATTCTGCTGTCATGTTAACATTCTGCTGTCATGGTAACATGCTGTTGTCATGTTAACATTCTGTTGTCATGGTAACATTCTGTTGCCATGGTAACTGATGCCACACTGTCTCCTGTACTGCTTTGAACAGCAACTGTCAACCAGTCCGGCTCGGATTGTCCGTTCGCTTTGAAGATGGTTGCGTGCAACCTGTTGCTTGAGATCACGACGTTCCTGCGAGAGACATTCCAGTATCTTCCGAAGTCGAAACCCTTCCGTCGAGAAATGTCCGTCTGGGACAAACCGGAGACGAGTCGGAGATGGAGTTCCATCCTTGGAAGTCCCGTCAATTCCGACCGAAGTAACTCCAAGTCGTCGCAAGGAGAAGCCGGAAGCCATTCCGCTGGTAGACGAAGACTATTTTCTGTTCATGATTTCATGTTTATACTTTTCGTGTTTAAGACCCGGAATTATTATTTAAAGTGTAAGTGTAGAATCCTGTAAAAAAAATTTTGTTGTCTGCTGTTTCCACGATACATTTTCCTGTCAGATGTGATTTTGATAAGGACAATGGCAAAGACAATGATGTGAAAGATGAAATCATAATTATGAATTTATATAGTGCCACTTCGATAGAAACTTCTTAGAAGCGCTCCAGACCTGACAGCACTAAACCATAATAAAAGAGAATGATTTTCAAACGCTTGCAGAAAAAAGAGCGAAGAAAGACAAAGAAGTTCATTACAGAGAATGCTAAGTAGCGTATTCCAGAAAGTTGGACAGCCACAGCGATGAGTCTGCTCTTGATATGACTCCCAAAGACATCATTATAGTGAGCTTCCTGTGCATTAACATTTGTTGACCCAAATGTTGTGTTACTTGATTACTTATAAACATATGCTTTTTATTAAGACAGAAGTCCAGGATTTGTGCTGCTATTTTTCCCGATTACTCTCCTATGAATTGCTTTCCTTATAATTAATTCATTCATTCCAGGGATTGCAAGCGATCGCAAGATCAGTTTCGCTGTTCTTGGAATGAGCGAACGTTCGGATTCCATCCACAGCAGCACAACATCCATCTCACAACTTGATGCGGCAGCAGATTCCAAAGGTCACACCTTTTGCATCAATGCTCTTCATATTATGCCAATCAATCTATCAGTCAATCAATAAGTCTTTCAGAATTTGTATAGCACCCCTTCAAGATCCCTACTTAGAAATGGTTTGTGTGTTTTGTTATGATTAGCGGTATTTATCTGTCTGAAACAAAATTCCAACTTGGAACTTTAGTTGCTTACATGTGTTGACCTTTCACATTCTCTGACCTTTCACATGACTTCTTTGTCTTGAACTATGAACATTGGTCTTTTCTTCTGCATTAGGCAGCAAAAAAGCAATTTGTATTGTCTTTATTTCTCATGGACTACCAGACACTAGAGTCTATGTAGAATTATTTTACAAATATATTATTCACTGCACAATTTATGGACTCTACATGCTTAAAAATATAATTTAAAATGAATTCCATTGACAGAAATTGCCGAATTATGTGCAAGCATGTCTTTTAAGACATGTATTTATGAAACTTGGTTGACTGTAGGTAGACGTGTAGGCAGTGGAGCAGCGGGACAGAAACTGTTGAAAGCAAGAAGAGGATCTGGACACACGATCGGATTCAAGCAGAATTGCAGCTTCAAGATTAAACGACCAGAAAGCGGAGGAAGTAAGCATTGTCTTACTTACTTATTCACTCACTCACTCATCACTCACTCTCTTACTTGCTTGTTTGCTTACGTGCTGATAAAGACTGCATTGGTTATGATGATGATGATGTTGATGGAAACAATGCCTGTTGTTGAGTGGAGTGACGAAGAGAAGAAAGAGAAAAAGTTAGATGAAGAGGATGCTTGAGTGAATGATTGTTACAACATGATATTGATCAGTGATGCGAATGATGACAGGTTTACAAATAATGATGGTGATGATGGTGTTTCTGTTGCTGCTGCTGCTGCTGCTGCTGCTGCTGCTGATGTTGATGATGAAATAGATGGTGAGTTGATGACAATCATGTTACCTAGATGCAGTGTCCATAAAGAGAGGATTTATTGATATCTGGATGATCGAATTGATTCAGTTGATGACAATAGTCATTATCATTAAGATTATTATTATTAATAATAATAATATTATTAATAATATTATTATTATTATCATTAAGATTATTATTATTATTAATATTACCATTACAACTATTATTATTGTTATTGCTATTATTATTACTCATTAGGCCTATTACCATGATCTATTATTGTTAAATACTATTTGTTTATTATTATAATTATTAATATTTTATATGATAATATTCTGATTTTATTGAAATTACTCAGGTATCAAGCGTGTTGGTTCCACAAAGACTCGTAAAGTGAGCACACAGTCACTGCATTCAGCCGCATCAGTTGATGACGCTCCATCTTCGTACGCCATCTTTGAGGAGGGTTCGGAGGCAGCCAGCGTGACAGTCAACGAGGATCCGCATGAATCGATCGACCCTAACGAAGTCGTTGATGAACACGATTACTGTCGATACATGCCGTGGATCAAGGTCAGAGGTTAATCAGTGATTCTGTGAATCACACACTTGTTGTATTCTTGGTAGTATTGTTGTATTATTATTATTATTATTATTAATATTATTATTATTACTTTTTATTTTTTCACCTGAGGTGTATATGATCCCTCAGGCTTTAAAAACACTAATAAAAGCTTTGTTGTTCTGGAGTCAACGGTCTATTTTATTATTATTTTTATTTTAATTTTAAATTTTTAATTTTTATCATTATTATTTTTATTATTATTATTATCATTGTAGTATTGGTCTTCTAGTAGTATTGTTGCGTAGCGACTTAGTTTGCTCTAGTTTGACTAGTTGCTCACCCATAATTGTCTGTGAGGAATGCAACAGGAAACCACCTCACTCATCTCAGCCCCAGGTGACTTTGAAGCCATGGACCTGCTGTTGGGCAGAGAACTCACCATCATCTTCAGCATCATCATTGTCATTACATGACCACAATTCTACTTTAGCTGTTTTCACTGAAAGTAAATCAATTCATCAGTTGATCAGTGTCTAATTAAATTGCCAGAATTCTTTCCCCTCTGATGATTTCCATGTGTCTCTCTGCGTCATCACTTGCTCAACCATGGGCGGAGACTTAGGGGGACGGGGGAACGAACCCCTCAATGTTTTGGTTGGGGGGGGAACCGCCCATGCATTCGTCCCCCCCCCCAATAGTCTCCACCCCTGTGCTCAACTGTTCCTCCCTTGCGATGCAGGTCGTGGTTCAGTTGGCGAATCGTTCGAACTTCATCTGTGACCATCAGAACTTCTGTCATCCGAACTGCTACGAACGCCAGCGTCGCAGCTGCACTCGACTCATCACGTCGCTGCGCAAGATCTACGAAAGCGAGAAACCGGAAGTTATGGCGAATGCGGAAGATACTAGGAAGGAGACGGAAGTGAAGGAACCGATGAAGGATAAACTGAAGAGGAGGGTGGGTTGATGGAATTGATGATAATAAAAGTATGAGAGTTAATTGTTTGTTTGTTTGTATGTGCACTTGTTATAGCGCCCCTTCAAGATCTCTACTCAGAGGCGCTCCCGAATGTAGAGCGGACACTGCATCGGAGTTTCACGCAGAAACGCTGAGGAATTGTGAGTGAAGGACTTGCCCACGGTCCTTACGCGGCGAGGTGGATTCGAACCTCGAACCAAATTGTGTGTTGTGTGTGTGTGGTGTGTGTATGTGTGCGTGCTTGTGTGTAGGTGTGGGTGTGTGCGTGCGTTGTGTGTGTGTGTGTGTGTCGAGTGTGTGTGTCTTGCACTCTGTATGCGATGGGAATGCATTGACGATGTGGACACATTGTGATTTCTCGCGTTGATGATGAATTACGTCGACAATTTATAGTGCTCAGTGACATAGTACATGCAGTTACAAATGCGCAAGACAATACAATATGACAAAGAGACTTAGTCAAATCTAAACTAGTGTAATGTGTTTGCCAATGCATTCTATTCCTGATTTAAACATTATTTGACAAAATTTTTGTTTGTATGTGCACTTATTATAGCGCCCCTTCAAGCTCTCTCTACTCAGAGTCGCTCCCGAATGCAGAGCGGACACTGCATTGGAATTTCACGCCGAAGCGCTGAGCAATTGTGAGTGAAGGACTTGCCCAAGGTCCTTACGCGGCGAGGTGGATTCGAACCTCGAACCTTCCGGCTCCAAGGCAATGACACCACCACTACACCATTGCGCTCCACAATGATGTGCCATACTAAGCTCTTTTTAATGTGCATTCTTAAAGTTTGGTTTTTACTCCAGTGATTCAGTGAATTGATTTTCATTAAAAATGAATTTATAATTTTTTTAACAGGAGTCTGTGTTCCAGAGTTCCTCTCCCACCAGTCGGCGTGAGAGCACTCCACTTCTCGACAAGGTCAAGGTTGACGCAAGTCTCATAAATAAGGCGAAAGCTGCAATCGCTTTGGAGAAGGGCGAGGAGAAGAAACGAAAAGCGAAGAAGGCCGGAGACCAGCTGCCTGTTCTCAAGTATCTTAACAACCAGGTGTGAACTAAGTTCCTCTTAAGTTAACATAACATAACCTAACATAACATAACATAACATTTTATTTGGTAAACCAACATCGAACAGGTCGTAATTACATCGTGATTTCGAAGTTATATCAGTTTACACAGGAGACCCAAAAGGGGCCGAAGGTCCCGCAATCCAGGTCCACCTAAGTTCTCTTCTTCCTTACTGTGCAGGTAATTTGTTCAGTTGGTCTCTTGTTTTATGGACCTTGTTTCATTGTTTCTGTGAGCATTATCATCTGTTCCATTGTCTTTAACATTTCATTCATCAGTTTAATTTTCATCAACTGCTACGCAAATGTAAGTTATAGTCTTTGAAATTACTTAATGCGACAGAAAAGCCACAACAGAGAGACGAGCTTGTTTGTCAATGTTGTATCCAATCAAATCTGCAATATAATAAAGAGGATTGAAACAATTCGAAATTCACTATTGTTATTGAAGTTTAAGTTTTAGCTGTTTATTGGGATTTGATTTACATTTATGTCTTTTTTGATTGACAGGTGCTTGGCCTGACGCACTGTCCTCTGGCTTTGATCACGAAAGCTGCTCCTATTCTCTCCGATGATACGTACATCGACATGATGCCCGTCGCATGGGAATTGCTCATCGAGAGTGACCAGGAGCTGGCTGCTGCAGCAGGTGAGGTTGCCGCCTTCTCCATCCATCGTTTGAATTGATAAACTTCATCACATTTTGATGCATGACAATAGCTGGAAACCATTATTTGCATTTTGGTCTTTTGTGTTAACAGTAGCTTTAGTTTTTAATTCTCGGAAGTTTAGCTCATTTCCTCATTTTTGACATTGCCAACCTATGGTTTTTTTCCAATTGTACTTTTTGATGTTCAATATGAAACCAAAGAATGAGTCCAGCGCATAGGGTCACCTAACTATTGCCACTTTCATGACATTTCCAGCAATTACTCATTCAGTCTTTTTTTACTGTTTCAATGCAGTGTTTTTGGAGCTTCCAATATTTTCACAGAAGACCAGTGCAGCTAATATGTAACTCTTTCAGTGTGTAGTTGTATGCATTGTGCTAGAGTATGCATAACTGTTGCATGTGCATAGTGTAAAAAGGAATTTTAATGACAAATTTATAAAGATATTTAAGTTTATGATGATTATTACTCTGAATAAAAATTATTCTTCACTGTATTTGCTGTTAATTTGTGACAGATGCATTGCTCCTGTTTGATGTTTAATAATTAATTGGCGTTATTTCGTGTTTCAGACGTTGCTTATACTATTTCGTCTGTAGCTTTTATTTTAGTATTTGGACCACTCAACTTTCAATCAGCAGATGGTGTTGTGTTGGTGAAATTAATTGAAAATTAGGATGCGATGTACACCATTTTGGCTGCCAACAGTTAACTGTGAGTCCCGTAATAACTTGAGATCATCTGCCAGACTACGAATTGTAATTATTTTGCGTTGTGTCAGTTTGAATTAAAAAAAAATTGTTATTAATTATTATTATCTTGAATTTCTGTTACTTGTTCAATGTTCAGCCGTCATGTTCATCCTGGCTTCGGTTCGAGTTCCTGAGCAGACGAAGGAGTTGATGAATCGCGTTCTCCATCACCAGAACGTCTCGCATCGCATCAGTGCCATCATGCGCTTTGGAGTGCTGTGGCGCTTCCGCTACCAGGTCTGGCCGAGGATGGAGGATGGCAGCAATGTCTGCTTCAAGGTCAGTCATAAAAAAGAGTCTAACTTAGAATTCATGTAGTTTGAAAGAGTTTTTCAGTTATATATTATATATGTAGTTTATTCAATATTCATTCATTCAAGAATTCATTCATTCAAGAATTTCTGTGGCTCCTCTTCAAGGTGACTACTCAGAAGTGCTTCCGACTCTAACATGACAAAAAAGCACAGCTTTTGAGTTGATTAAAAGATGCTTCTGTAAGAGCCCAATGGCTAGCGGACATAGCTCCTGTAGGAACCCATGCCAGACCACTGGGCCCACCACGGAAAAGGCTCGATTCTGCATAGTTGCAGTTCTGGGTATGGGTGTAGAACTTTTGCAAGTTTTCTTCTCAGGTGTGCTCACCACCCAGCACCATCCAAACAGAACAGTTGAAATAAGCATAATTATGTAAATATTTTTTCTATTTAAATATAGACAAAACAAGTGAATGTATTAATATTGCAATACATTGGGATTTGATTTAACTTTGCAATGATAGTTGCATTGTTTTCCTAGTCGCTTTTAGTACACTCTCGGCATTTAAAGTGTTAATGTGACCACTTTAGCAAGTAGCAAGATCTAATTGGGGGTGTCATCTTCAGCCCTTCGCTACTTGAAGTCTTTTTTATTTCCTCGGGGCTGTCACACTGAGAGTGCCTCTGAATAACTAGTCTGTAAGAGGCGCTTTATAGATGCTCATAAATTCATAATATACCATACCATACCATAAAAAATCCTTGCACTGGTTAATGAATAGTCCTTCAGTGCAGAGCATATTGTGAATGCATTTGTTTTCTCTGTGTGTCAAACAGATGCCGCCTCCAAGCATCGACTTTGTTTTGCCGTCGCCAACGATTGGTTTGTCGAATTTGCCGATCATCGATCCTCCGTGGATGCCGCATTTTAAGACGAAGGTCGAAGAGGTCACCATAAATCAGAAAGAGTCGGTAAGATCTGCTTTCATTTTGCAATTTTTCTGAACATTTTATGTTTCTATAATTCTTAAGTGCAGTATGAATATGCTTAGGTTAATGAATTTTTATTCTCATGATTAAAAGATTCTGTTATTCTTTGTGATTATTTACTTAGTTACTGTTACTTAGTACTTACTTAGTTCTTCCCATGCAGGTCTGCACATCGGGCAATGCATCTCCTTGACTGATCAGGTCAAATCAGCACAGTGATTCGGCATGACCATCACTCTGCAAATTTCACCAACTGTTTAGAACCGCAAGATATTTAATTATCTATGAATGGAAAAAAGTTCATAAGATTACGAGTTTACAAAGTGACCTGGGTTAGAGTTACTAGGTTACAGTTTTAGCAGTTCAAACCTCGTCTGATCGACATAAATCTGGTCGTTTGGGTCAAGGATCAATGACCGATATCTCAAAAACCAGTTGACCCAAAAATCTAAAATTTTGGTTTTGATTCGTCATCCATTACGACAGCCATAACAACATGGAAGTCACTGGCTTTGATTAAATTGGGATTGGATTAACTATTTTTGCCATTGTTTTTGAATAGAAATCTTTTGTTACGGCGACGACGACCCGGCGCAAGCAGCAGCAACAGATGATCCATCGAGCGTTGCTTGCGGAGGAAGATCGAAGACGAGCGGCAAGAGAGAACTTCCACATGACATCTGTCGCCATCACGCAGCAGGCGGCGTACGAACCGGCGCTCCTCCACTCACCAGAAGATCACGAAGATGGTAGGATGGATGATTTGATTTGATGTGTTGCGAATGTTGCGTTTGTTTGGATGCCTGACATTTTGATTTTGCAGCATGTTTTTGTTCAGTTATTGGATTGCTGCATATCGTAATAATAATAATAGAAAGAATAATATTGCTAATGTTGTTGTTGTTATACATTTTTAACACCTCTATCATTCATTCATTCACCTTTGAACTACTCTTACGGACAACCCTTTTGACGCAGCGCAGGGCTCGTGAATAAGCTGGTGCCCCACGATTGGCTTTCGAGCAGCTGCTCAGGTACACTCCCAGCCCAACCATGGCTATGGAAAAGGATTGATTAAAATGGCTAAGGATTCATACTCTTGGTATTGCAGATGATTTATATAGCTTTGTAGTATGAGGTCAATAAAAGGTACCATGCATGAATTTTAAAGGCAATGGCAGTCGTACGATATCACACTTGAGGCAAACGAACTCTATTGTCTCAGCCTTTGTTTCTGATGACTGCTCTAACGAAGGAGCATAAAGGATGCTAAGCTCTCTTGTCTCTGCATAGCTTTGGCAGTTTATCTTCTATTGTTGCTTTCAATTAGCATTCACCAGTAAAATGAGAAGTGCCATGCATCGAGATCATAATTTTAGTCGTAGACTCAGAAGTTTCTGTCGTGGTGCTTTGTAGTAGTGTGTCGACTTTAGAAACACAGCACTTCTCATATCGCATCTCAATGACCGTGGCTACTCGTTTAATTCGTAGCTTGCTTCTTTCGTAAAGATGTGGACAGATTTTTGGACTTATTGGTTAAACTAAACGTATCAGAGTTGTAATGGTTTAATTAAATAGAAACCATTGAAGGTTAAAATTACTTTTTTGTCTCTTCTTTTATTCAATTAATTTGCGGCTGATATTGTAGAAAAATTAGATGATTCATGCTCAATTTATGAAAAATGACTTCCAATTACGTGGATGCACTGTGGTGGTGCAAACTGTGCAATTTTAGCACGTCGCGCCATAGTCATGGGATTTAAATTAATCAGCAGGTCGAAGAAATTTGATGTAGACATGATATTAAAAATTCAAAAGAATTTTTCGCTGGTCATTAGGCAGGTCAGGAGCAAAATAGGTCAGTCAGATGACTTGCCACGACTTATGGTAGCACCTCCATTGTTAATGCATGAATTACTAGATGATGGGAAATGCTTGGAAATAATGTTTCAGACTAATGCTGCTTGAAGGTCTCTGTCTGTTCCAGTGTTGTTACTAATATAGCTAATAGTTTTATAAATAGTTTCTGATAACATGTTTTACTGCAGCCATTCAGCAGTGTTTTCAATTGCTACCGTACTAATATTGCTAGTTTAGTTAAAACTTTATATTGCTAGATTAGTTAAAGCTGAACAGTTTATTAACAGATGTTTTCATGCTGTAATGAATAACTTGCATGTGATCTTGCATTGCATGGGCAATTACATGACCTTGAACTTTCACCTTTTAATGCGACCTTAGCCCTCCAGGAGGAGATTGCATTAGCGGTTGCATCGCGACGTATGTCCGTTGCCCCGGTCAACCGTGCGTCCAACGTACGAAACCTGTCTGGTCGTCATGGTAGCATGTTTTTTGGTCGCTCAGCTCTGCTCGAAGGTACACTCTACTCGACATGATGTCTGTGGTCTGATGTTTCTGCTGTCTAGTAGACCTAATTCAGTTACTGTGGAAAGATATTGAATGGGAGGAAAGCAATCAGTTTTGGTCAATTGAATTTCAGAATTGGAGTTAATTCAAGAATGATTTGATTCCTGAAATTAATCTTAGAAGCCTAATCGCAATTGTAATCGTAGATTTATATAGTGCCAATTAAAGAGAATAGAATCTTGGTCTGTTCCGGTTACGGATATTTAGCTGCCAAATTGTCAAAGGCTGTGTAACAAAAACCATTGTTTACTTTTGCGTTTGTGAATGCAGGCCTAACTAACGTTACAGTGTTACAGTGTCATTTGCTGCACTAATTGGTCCAAGCAGATTACATTGGTTCATTGCTGGAATCGATTAAAAATCTTTGACTTTGTGTCTATTGTTATTTAGTAGTGAACCATGATTTCATTTTCGGTTTCATAAAGATCTTTGTTTTAGTCAAACTATTTTTTGCAGGACCTTGCACTATTCCTTAAAACAATTGTAGGTCACTAAACTGGGATTCTCTTTGTCTTCATGACATGGAGATCTAAAAAGTATTCCATGCTACCTTACATTCATTGGCATATAATTGTCTTGTTTCTTTAGAGTAGGGTATCATTTTTAAGTCTCCTGCATACAATACTCGGCTGATATTTTAAGTTTTCCGTTTTCTTGTCTTTTCGAAAGGAGACGACGAAAAGTCGGAGCATCTCCATTCGCACCACGTGCAGCTGGCGCAGCAGTTCTTCCCGTCTTCCATTTGTAATTCCGTTCTTCCTATCGTCTACCTCTTGGAAGACCTCGAAGTTAATGGAGATGGTATAGCAGGTAATATACATATACTTCAATTAAATTATATTAATGTTTGTATGTGCACTTGTTATGGTGCACCTTCAAGCTCTGCCTACTCAGAGGCGCTCCCGAATGCAGAGCAGACACTGCATCGGTGTTTCATGCCGAAGCACTGAGCAATTGTGAGTGAAGGACTTGCCCAAGGTCCTTACGCGGCGAGGTGGATGGATTCGAACCTCGAACCTTCCGGCTCAAAGGCAACGACGCCCCCACTACACCACCGCACCCCACAAATGACATAGACAAAGCATAATTGAAGAAATCTGGCTAATCTGTTTGTTCTCTGTCACTTAGATGTGGGGCGCAGTGGTGTAGTGGGTGTGTTTGTTGCCTTGCAGCCCGAGGGTTGCAGGTTCTAATCCACCTCAAGCTGCCGTGTAGGGACCTTGGGCAAGTCCTTCACTCGCAATTGCTCAGCGCTTCGGCGTGAAACTCCGATTCAGTGTTCGCGCTGTAGACGGGAGCGCTTCTGAGTAGGAATCTTGAATGGGCGTTATAACAAGTGCACATACAAACAAACTTAAGGATGTTTAATCTTTTCTAAGCATCATGTAAAACAAAGTGTGGTACAAACAAGTGATTGCAATCAAGAATATACTGATCTAATTGCTTACTAACCATTGTCTTGCTGTAAAATAGGCATCTTCTATAAAACATCTTTGTTTGTATCTGCTCTTGTTATAGCGCCACTTCATGCTCTATCTACTCAGAGGCGCTCCCGAATGCAGAGCGGACACTGCATCGGAGTTTCACGCCGAAGCGCTGACCAATTGTGAGTGAAGAACTTGCCCAATGTCCTTATGTGGCGAGGTGGATTCGAACCTCGAACCTTCCGGCTCCAAGACAACAACGCCACCACTACACCATGCCCCACATCTGTTTAATCATCTGCTTAATCAGTCACTTTTGCGTGTTTGTTTTCAAGTGTGTGAAGTTGCTGAGAAGGTGATCTGGAATTGTCTGGTGGAAGATCCAACTCTGTTCATGCGAACCTTCCTTGAAAAGCTGACCATCCATCAGCGACAGGAGGAACTCATCTTTCTGCTGCGGAAGATGCTCTACCATCTCAAGGCATTGCCGGCACAGACGGCTCACTGCCTATTCAACTATCTGGTGAGTAGTGCTATATAAATTTTTCGGAATGAATGAATAAATTCTGACCACTGTGTTAATCGTAATTACCATCAATGCTCTTCAATTCAAATCTTATTTAAGTGAGAGAAATCTACAGCTCCATTCTCGTTATATAGACGTGTCACTTCATTCAAGTGAAATTGTAATTGAAATCTGAATTTTTTAGAGAACTCCAGTTGAAATCTGACAGATTAGAGTAAGGGAATTGCATTTTTGCTCATTCTTTGGTAATGCCAGTCCCAAGTCTGGAAAAAAGAGGATGGTGACATCGACGACCTTGGCAGCTCCACAAGATGTCTTGTTAAGCAGTTGAAACTACTACTTAGACTCTTAGAGCAAGGAGTTCATCCTTTCAACAGTTTGCCCATGACTGGGTCATTCCTCTGCTTGATCACTGATCACGTAATTGTTTTGCGAGACTTCGTTGTTTGTACGCTTAATGTTGTTAGCTTTTGATCTATTAAAGAATATTCTTGCTTACATTTGCGGGCTCTGTTCTTGTTTCTGCTCTTCAGATTGGCTTCATCATGTTCTACGTTCGTTCTCCAGCAGAAGGTGGACAGGAAGCGATCGCCCAGGCGCTGTCTCTTATCTGGCAGGTCAGACGGATACTGCATGGGGGGGGGGGGGGTTATTCCGGGTCTATACGTTACTATTTTACGACTACCAGTATATCATTGTTCCTGTTATGTTGAAAAATATTGTGTGAAGGTTGGTATGTTTGGACCAGCTGTTTCACATGGTTTAAATAACACTCCATACAAGTGTACCATCGTTAGGATCCGACTATCGTATATAGTTCGAATCGTCTATCTGATGGTTTCATCTGTTTATCTATAGTGAAGTCTGTAATCTTCTTTAGACATGTCTTTACTGCATTCACTGCGAACGTCTCTTGACACGTATACAGTTACATTGCACTTGAATGTTCAACGATGATGATGCGACAGCTACGAACGTTACAGCAACACAAGAACGACCATTCTAGACTTCTCAAGTTAGATGAACACCTAGTGTCTGCTGAACATTAGACATGAAGTCTAATGCAGAATGTACAGTCTAAGCTTCATGATAATCTGTCTGCTATCATAACTGCGCCTCGACTACTCTCGTTGACTGCTCTCGGATTCTGCTCTCGATTCTTCGTATACTCACTTACTTATCCTAGGTCCCTGTAAGCAACCTGGTAAAGGTGATTCTCTATTGGTCCGTCCAATCCTGAATCCCAAGATTGACATCTTAAGAATCATACCAAAGGTGTGGTTTCAGTCCTGTCTTACCTACTTATGCTAACCTATGAATTACTTCCTTGTAATGGTAGGCGGGACCTTCCCAGAAGGTTCTGGAATGCAACATGTGCGTTCCATCCATTATCATCCTAGATTGGTTTGATATCGGCTTATCTTTGAAGACGATGCTCTATAGAAGTCGATGGAGGTCTAGAGTAATAATTCTTCATTAGGACATTGTCATTACAGTAATAATTCTTCATCGGAACATTGTCATCACATGTTCTCCTCTTTCAGATCCTCACTCTATATCTAGGTTCCATGTCCTACTGCCTCTATCACTTGTCTCTCTCTCATGGCTGTCTGCCTGTCTGTCTGCCTCTCGGTCCGTGAGTCACTGGCTGGCTGATGTAGGTCTGGATTCAGCTGTGAGAATCTTAAGACTGATACTAGGCTCTGTAACACTATGTTACTTTACATTACAATCTATAGGAACTGAACTCTCTGATAGTCCTTCCGGCTTTCAAAAATTGAACGTCCTCGTTCAAAAGACATGGATTGGCAAAATTAGGAGCTATAGAAATTTCTCACACGGTTGCATGCACAATTATCTACCACAAGCTAATGTGAATGAGCGATAAGTGTCACCAATGCAATGAGAATGATAAATATTGCTAAAATTTTCGACTGTCCTAAGGACTACTGATGAAATGGTTCTAGAATCTGAATACCCAATAATAGTCTTTATCAGATACATAGTCCTACAGTGCGAAACAATTGCAAAAATACACGTGAAAATAAGTGAAGCTATAGCTATGACGGTAAGATAGTGGAATCAGTTGTGAAACGACGTGAAGATATTTTTTTGGTCAGCAGAGTTCGCATCACGTCTTTCGTAATGTTCTGATTCGATGACCTTGACTGAGGTGAGCAGACGCTGTACTTGTGTAACGTGCACAGCGTGACTTGCAAAGAGTTTTTGTCTCATCTCGATCGTTCGGTCATTCCATCATAGCGATACATAAAACATTGCAAAGCACACACACGTATAAAATATCATGCAAAAAACAACAAAGCTAATGCATAAATCAAGCCTACTATAATTCACTACTGAACTGTTAGAGCGATCTCATGTGCGTATGCCTTTGCGATGCTCGTATCAGATTGCATGCTGGAATTAACTGCTTGGGTGGCCTGCTGGATTTGGTGTAATCTGCCGACTGCATGCATTTTTGGATCATGTATACGTAACTTGCTGATACCGTCGGATCTTAGACACACTGCGATGATTTACGGTGCTTCCTTACTTCAATTAGGTGACTTTAGGTCTATGGAAACGTAGCCTACGTCGTCATAGCCTGCTAATTTGCTACGTGCATTGCGCTCATGTACGCGCGTTCACAGAATCAAACTTGTCTGACAACATCTTGCTGCAACCTCACTCATGTGACTCATAAATAAATATAAAAAAATCGGAATAAACTCGTGCGACATGCACTTCAAACTCAATGCTCTGCGTGCGCGCTCCGGCACGGCTTCAAACTCGAACGACTCTCGACAAATGTGGCTGATCTGGGGAAATAAAACGTCCCACGATAGCGCTAAATAAAATCTCGCTTCACACTCGAAAGCTTGACACCACAACGTAAAATAAGACACCTGATTCTCGTAAACTCTACGTTTTCATAAACTCAGTTACACAGTAACTAGTAACAAGCAGAAACGAATAACTTGATTTATGCCGTAAGGGAAACTCATTCAATAGCTATAGGGCCAGTCAGAATGCCCAGATAGAGATTATGCAGCAGAAAAGCCATGCAGCGTTAAATCTTCAGCAATAAATAGGTCAGAGAAGATATAATCTTTCCAACGAGCAATATCCCAGGCTAGATGCAGATAGATTAAAGCAGGCATGATGCGCGTTGCAACTGCAGACAACCGCAGTAGACCCTACATGCATGGAGAGAGCGTTATCTGATATGCCTCTTGCATCTCAATGCTGCAGATAAGCTAGTGTCTGAAACAATGTGGCCGCTTCAAAAAATTCTACTAAGCAAAGCAAAAAGCACAACGCAGAAAACAACAGGTTAAATAGGCACGTCTACCTATAACTTTATACACACACAAATAACGGTTGATTGATCGATCGGTTGAATGATTGACTGACGGATTGCTGGATTGATTAAGCGACTGGACGAAGTTGTTTAACTTGCTTATATTAAAGTTGACGTTACAAAGTTGCGTGACGAAACTTGCTTGGTTACATCGAAAGTTTGTTACGACGAAAGCAAAGAGAGATGGATGAATAGAAAGTATGACTACAAATGAGAAATGCATGCCAACAAAACGAATCGAATGAGTGAATATGTTGCTTGTCAAGAGACATGTATTACCCTTGATTCAGTAGATGTACTCTCGCTAGCGACTGCATGGAAGAACCGACCACGTCACTGTCACAGCGTTGGATCCTGACGCTATCACAGCGGCGGTCGTTGGATCGAAAGATGAACGGAGTAGTGGAGCAGAAGTGTCTGGTGGTTGTACAGACATTGGAGAGCGGTTGGATGGTCCGGTAGAAGACATGCGAAGAAGGCGATGACCGGCATCGGGCATCTTGCTGTCTAACGAGAGTTGAGAAGTACCGACAGCTGCGCAGAAGATTTGATGCGCTGGTTGATCATCTTCTGTGCCGTAGCGCAAGGTTACGCAGACCCATCAAGCTTTGGTCTCGGTGCTGGCGTAGCAGCAGCACCTTAAGAAGTGGAGAATGGAAGTTCGTTGAGCTGGATTCGAATCTGTAGCACGCGTCGCATCTGGGTTGTCCGTTGTTGAAGTGCTTGAGGAACTCGCTTGGCTTGCGTGGTAAACGGCGGAACGAACCGGTTCTCACCAACTGTACCATCGTTAGGATCCGACTATCGTATATAGTTCGAATCGTCTATCTGATGGTTTCATCTGTTTATCTATAGTGAAGTCTGTAATCTTCTTTAGACATGTCTTTACTGCATTCACTGCGAACGTCTCTTGACACGTATACAGTTACATTGCACTTGAATGTTCAACGATGATGATGCGACAGCTACGAACGTTACAGCAACACAAGAACGACCATTCTAGACTTCTCAAGTTAGATGAACACCTAGTGTCTGCTGAACATTAGACATGAAGTCTAATGCAGAATGTACAGTCTAAGCTTCATGATAATCTGTCTGCTATCATAACTGCGCCTCGACTACTCTCGTTGACTGCTCTCGGATTCTGCTCTCGATTCTTCGTATACTCACTTACTTATCCTAGGTCCCTGTAAGCAACCTGGTAAAGGTGATTCTCTATTGGTCCGTCCAATCCTGAATCCCAAGATTGACATCTTAAGAATCATACCAAAGGTGTGGTTTCAGTCCTGTCTTACCTACTTATGCTAACCTATGAATTACTTCCTTGTAATGGTAGGCGGGACCTTCCCAGAAGGTTCTGGAATGCAACATGTGCGTTCCATCCATTATCATCCTAGATTGGTTTGATATCGGCTTATCTTTGAAGACGATGCTCTATAGAAGTCGATGGAGGTCTAGAGTAATAATTCTTCATTAGGACATTGTCATTACAGTAATAATTCTTCATCGGAACATTGTCATCACATGTTCTCCTCTTTCAGATCCTCACTCTATATCTAGGTTCCATGTCCTACTGCCTCTATCACTTGTCTCTCTCTCATGGCTGTCTGCCTGTCTGTCTGCCTCTCGGTCCGTGAGTCACTGGCTGGCTGATGTAGGTCTGGATTCAGCTGTGAGAATCTTAAGACTGATACTAGGCTCTGTAACACTATGTTACTTTACATTACAATCTATAGGAACTGAACTCTCTGATACAAGTTAGTTAAAGTCCTGTTTTAGAGTATATGGATTTAAGCGACTTGGCCGTCCTGTTGAAGCTTGGGTTTTTTCTGAGCAGTGTCTTGTGATGCTTACTATTACTGTTCTTCATTATGATAATTATGATTTTTTGGTCAGGTTGTTCCAAGTGTGAGTGGAATCTACTTCAAAGATCTCAAGCAAACTCTTCGAAAGGAACAATGTGACGTAAGCCACACACACACAATCGTCTGTTGTTATTTTTAGTGCAGAGTTTGATCTAGAGACTGTTATTTGCTTCTGCTGGAACAATGCCATTGTCAACTTAATTGTAATTGTAGATGTAATTAGTAATTTCTATAGCGCCGCTCACAGCTGAGGCCATTCAGTAGCGCTCCCAGTGCGGTAACCTCTGGGTGGGTGGGGTGGGGTCGGGTGGGGAAAAAGGTGTGGGCAGTTGGAGTTCGGATGGGGTCAAGTCAGGGTAGGGAAGTGGGAGATTGGCCAGGAGTGGGGTGAATCCTAAATTTCCCGGGCAACGCCGGGCACCCCAGCTAGTTTTAAATATTCTAAGAGCATGTAGTAGAAAGTATGTGGATGCATGCACATTCCACAATGCACAATCATTGCACATACTGTGTGCATAATTTTTTATGTCATAATTACCATATGCACATTCTTGTCAATGTGGCCTTGATTTATATTTTTGTTTCTTTTAAAAAGCCGACGGTGATGATATCTGCGAATGTTCCAAGTACGAAGAAGTTGATCGTGCACGGTCCAGATCTGAGTAGCATTCCATCACAGTTTCCGATTCAAGAGGTATGTCCTGTTGTTACCTGTCACCATCTTTTTACTGATGACACCACTTAAATTTTTTAACAGTTTATTCCAAACCTGCTGGAGAAGAGAGAGATAGAGAGGGTTAATACTTTCAAAAGCGTTTGAAATATGAGACTGCCGATGCTGACAGTTCTCATTCTACATGATATCAAGGTCATTCCATTTCAACTCAACTGTTGCCTTCCATCTGACCATCTCTGAATTGGAAGAAATTTTTGTCACATTTTGCTGGAAAAGCACACAATTCGTTGTACAGTAACTCTAATACTTACAAAGATATCATGAATTTTATGATACCGCCTTTTGAAGACAATTTAAAAAATAAAATTTTGAGTTTGTTCACTTTTGATCTGAATTGAGACCTCTAGAGATGTCAGGTCATACTCGATGATTTTATTTTCAAATGTACAATTTCTTTCATAGATCAGAAAGCTGTAATTATTATTATTTTGTTAGTTCTACAATTAAATGTCATAGGTGTCTTCGAATTCGTTTGATATCTAGATAATTCTGCAATATTCATTGATTAACATGCTATGCGTTGTTTGGATTGATTTCTGTCTGTTGTTTAATGTCGTCTGTACTCTGTAGGATACACAGTTTCTGCACATTCTACACGAAAGTCTGGATTTCTTCAACATTCCACCTGAGGAGCAATCATCCTACTTCCTTGTTGACACGAAGACCAGTATGAACTTCAATTTGTTTTCATTCATTCATTCATTCAAGAATTTCTACAGCACCGCTTCAAGGGGACTACTCAGAATCCCTACTCTAGCACGGCAAAAGGCACAGTTTTGAGTTGAATTAAAATACTTCAGTAACTAATGTTCTTATATTCACTTCAGTAGGAACTTTGATTCATATTCTTCTCTATGATTTCGTTTTCACTTCATTGTGCAACAAACTTTTCACTTAGTTCTAACACAATGAACAGTTTGTTACTTAAATACATCTCTTTGCTCAGAAATTATATATAATAATAATAATAGTAATAATAATAATATATTCATTTAATTTCAAACTGACGAGCTGCAATATGATTACAATTCAGGATATAGACGGATGATAGCAAGTTATTACAGGAGTCGAATTCGACTGTTTGGCAGCAACGCAAGGCGTCCATCAGTTCCTCTTGATGTTATAGTTTCTGTTAAATTGTTAATTGTCGTCTAGATCAGATGCATAACGTCAACAGCTACGTGCGAGACTTCTACTTCTTCCGTCGAAACTTCTATCCGCAGTTGAGTCTCGTCTGGATGAATCCAGACGAAGCAACTGCCGCCCTCGAACACCAGGTGAGTGACGAAGGGGGGGAAGTGGGTTTCATCCAGGTCTGGTGCATAGCTGCATTTGAAATTATGTTTTTGATGGATTATTAATCAATAAATTTATGAATGATTGTTCTGTCTGTCTGTCTGTTTGTCTACCCATCTATCTGTCTGTCTGTCTGTCTGTCTGTCTGTCTGTCTGTCTGTCTGTCTGTCTGTCTGTCTGTCTGTCTGTCTGTCTGTCTGTCTGTCTGTCTGTCTGTCTGTCTGTCTGTCTGTCTGTCTGTCTGTCTGTCTGTCTGTCTGTCTGTCTGTCTGTCTGTCTGTCTGTCTGTCTGTCTGTCTGTCTGTCTGTCTGTCTGTCTGTCTGTCTGTCTGTCTGTCTGTCTGTCTGTCTGTCTGTCTGTCTGTCTGTCTGTCTGTCTGTCTGTCTGTCTGTCTGTCTGTCTGTCTGTCTGTCTGTCTGTCTGTCTGTCTGTCTGTCTGTCTGTCTGTCTGTCTGTCTGTCTGTCTGTCTGTCTGTCTGTCTGTCTGTCTGTCTGTCTGTCTGTCTGTCTATGGAATTTATATGGCATCCCTTCAAGATGATTCTTCAGAGGTGTTCCTGACCCAGTCACGGCCAAATAGGAAAAGTCTTGAGTAGTCTATAGAAGGGTTTGATGAGTCCCGTGGAAGGGAATTCATTCATTCATTCATTATTAGAATTTATATAGCACCTGTTCAAGAAACTAGTCAGAGGCGCTCCCAGCCCAGCCACGACTAAAGAAAAAGATTATTGCAGGCAAAGGGGAGACTATTCCAAACAGAGGGACCCACAAACTATCTGATGATATACCGTATGTAGGACACATGAAGCCCATATTTTGACTGGTCTCCAGATCCTCATCAGCTTATGGGATTTAACTGTTGGAGTAATACTGATAGAATGAGCTGCTTTTAATCATGTGCTTTTCAATGCTTGTTTCAGCTTTTAATCATGTGCTTTTCATTGCTTGTTTCAGCTTTTGATCATGTGCTTTTCATTGCTTGTTTCAGCTTTTGATCATGTGCTTTTCATTGCTTGTTTCAGCTTTTGATCATGTAAGATAAGATAAGATAAGAATATTCTTTAATATACCAATTGCTATCCGCATTTTGGTGTACATACATGGTATAATAAGCAAACGTACATAATTTCTATATCCAATCAATGTCAAAATGTTTTCAAATAGCAAAGAATCCTAGGTCCAAAATCCAATATAATTTTTTCTTTAAAATAAAATGTGCTTTTCAATGTTTGTTTCAGGCGTTCATTCTCAAGTTTCTGGAGATTGGAAAAGTTCTGTTTTCACTGTCGGTGATTGACAGCTCGCAAGGACAGCAGGCAAGTTACTGGCTGCCATCATGCTCCACTATCGTATTTGATTTTTAAGAAATAATTAAATTTGTTTATGAAGTTTTTCGAACACTGGGTCTTTGTAGTTTTCTTTGATTGGCTATTCATTGTTTTATTTTGTGGAAGTAATTTAATTAATGTTATTGATAATGTGTGAAAACCATACTGCAGACTGCACGGCTTGTAGTGAAAAAGTATATCTTGTAAATTTTTGATAGGTTCAGAGTCACGTCTCGTTTCTTCACGAGGAATTACTGAAGCTGCCGTCGTTTCCACGCAAGGCTCTTGAGTCCGACTTTGATCTTTATCACGGTCAGATGGGCGTGGTATGTTGCATTTCAGTTGCTTATCATAAGACTTTCTAGGTGTGGTAGGCTTTGGTATCGTCATTACTTTACTTTACTTACTAACCTCTTTTAGCTGTTGAAGTATGTGCTGGGGGTTCAAGATTAATTTACACATACAATGACAACAATCCAACTGGATGGTAACATTTTCTTACTGTTGCTTCATATGGCCAGCAAAGGTGTTAGATACGTACAATGAATCCAGAATTTTATGCCCTCTGCCTATAGATACATGTGACATGGCCTACATTACAGTTCTTCTATATATAGGAGTGATGCCATTTTTCACCCATAGACCTTCATTGCATATGGGAAAGTAGAAGCTTACATGGTCTTATGTATTGACTTTGAATGTGTTACTGCCTGTTGTGTTGCTATACAATGTTTTTCTAGGTTAAGCTTATCACTGGGTATCATTGGAAATGTCTCTGATGCTGTTCATTTGGTTTTAGGAAATTGCTGGATTTGATTTGATGCACAAGTACGCTTGGACAAAGGTAGAAATGCTCAGCTACAAAGCAGTTGCTATCTATAAATTAATTACACATGGATCTGGTTTAATATAAGTAAATTGCCTTTTATTTGACTAATGATAAACTTCCTTGTATCTATTTCCTTCGCACAAAATTTAATAATATCGCAAGTTACTTAGTACTTACATGTAAAGTGTTGTTGCTTTGCTGACTGATATTAAGGGATTTTTGATGACAAACTGTTCTGTGTATTGGTTTAGTTAGAGAACATTTTACATTTTTTAACATTGACCCGTTTACACGCAGCTTGGTTTCCAACTTCTTTTTATGTGCTTATCCCAAGCAACTTTGTACTAACAGCTCATGCTGTAAGCTTATCTGTTAAGTTATTTTAAATGTCTAGATACCTGCATATACTTTCTTGTTTACTTGCCTATTATTGCGAGTGTTTCAAATTTTCAGACTTATTGTGGTCTCGGTTTCATACATGCAATTCAATCAATCAATCAATCAATCGTAATTTATATAGTGCCCCCTTCATGGTAACTACTCAGAGGTGCTCCCGGCCGAGCAATTGTTCCAGTGCTTTTCTTTGTTTTCTGTGCAGTTGATTGGTCGCATGTTCCAAGGCATGTCAAGCACCGTCACTCACGTTGGTGACCTGCCGCTGTTTCTCAACGTCATCAACGGAACGCTGCTTCTACATGCGGATGACACGGCGACACTTCAACTGTCGCTTGCGACGTTCATCAACGCGTGCAAGCATTTCAAGCAGGTCTTTGCGACGACCGGGTGAGCGAGATTATTCGATGATTTTTGTCCTCCATCTTTATTAGGGTGATGCTAGAATTTTCTGCGTATTTCTTTTACGGACTTCTGACATGTTCAAAATGAGATTTCTTGCTCAATATGTCAACACTAGACACTCATTTTTAATATTAGGCATTATGTACCAGCATTATAATCCAGAGTTTTTGCAAAGAAATTTCCATTGGTATGGAATTTTGAAAGTGGACATTTTGACATGTAATGTTAAGTAAAAAGCCTTGTATCAGAGAAACTCAGAAAAGGATATCTATATATATAATATATGTGTATGTATGTATATTTTTAATATTTGAACTTTCAAGCAGTCATATTATCGAAATTAAGAGACAAAACTTGCTGATTGGGAAAAGACAAGGACTGGTGGAAAATTTGAGAGGGCTGGTCACCAGTAGCATGTTTTATAATTTAGCCTATTATAAAATGCTTGTTGAGTTTGCATTGTGTGCACTATGTGGGGAATGCAGTCATGATGTTGGGTTTTTCGTTGAGCAATAAAACTACGTGCACTGTTTTTTCATGAGTTATATTCTAATTTTTTGTTGTTCTTTAGTTTTATGTTCATAATGCCAACTCTGTTGAAAGTCTATTCGAACCATCAGTCGAATGCCATTGTCTGCAATGCCATTGAAGTCGCCTGTCGACAGTTCTTCCTACTACACAGAAATCCATTTGTCCTCCAGGTCAGGCAGCAAAATCTTAAGATAGTTTTCCATTTCATTGGAGTGTTTTTCTTTCCTTGTTTTCTAGAAGATTGGCAGCTGTCTTGTCATTTACAAATGCTGCACTCTTTGCATCTGTTTTCATGGCTGCTGTTTAAACCTTCAGTTGTTTGGCAGTGTTTCTTTTTAAGATAGTTTTCCATCTCACTGAAGTGGTTTTCCCCTTTTTTCTAGAAGATTGGCAACTGTTTTGTCATTTGCAATTTATGTGATTTAAAATGCTGGACTCTTTGTAACTGTTTTTTCATGGCTGATCTGTTTAAACTTTCAGATGTTTGGCAGTATTTCACCGTGTCTTGATTTGTCTGGAGATCCAAAAGATCGAGACCTATGCAAGGTCAGTTCCGATCAATTGTGCATATTTTTAACGCAGTTTGAAACGATTTCTTCGACCAGTGAGTTCAGGGCTTTGTTGCTTTGTTTTGTTAATTGTTCGTCATAATAAATTATTCTCTAGGTGTCATGTTTGTAATTTGCATTTAGATTTGCTTTCCGGCAAGCTATTTGTGATGCTAGAATGCTCCATTGTCCCCATTTACTCTTTATGAGTGAACCACTGAACCTGCAATTCAATTGGCAATTTTGCAGCCATCATTGAGTATGACCATGTGTAATGATCTTAATCAAACCATTTATGCAGCATTTGGCAAGCGTCACTAACTGATGATGTTTGGCTGGCTTTGTGATTTGTGACATTGGTTGTCTCAATGTCTCATGAATCTCTGTGCTAAGGAGTACAGTTGTGCCACAGTCTGTTTCTCGAGATTACTTATTTCAGATATTAAAATCTTGGGCTAGCATGATCCACGCACGGGGACCTTAGTTGACGAGGCATCCATTTAAATGGGCATCGGCGGTAAAGGGGAATCTCACCCCATCAGTTCATTTTAAAATGAGTAAGGCTGAGGCCATATAGGCACATACGGTCGGTCGCTTTAGAAAAACTTGTACATTTTCAAATACATTTACATTAAACGAGTAGCATCATGAAGTAAATTATGATGCGAGAAAATGAATGAAATCTTCATTTTGCACAACGTTAGGTTCATTCCGATGAGTTCTTCCACCTGTTGTTGTCTCTCGAAAGAAATCTACCGGACAACCTTGATATACTGGAAATGGTTGAGGGCGAAAAACCACTTCTTCCATTGGTCAGTTTTCACAATGATTGTCCACTTTTATTGTCAATTTCTGTCTATGAAAAATTAATTCATTGACTTCAGAATGATGCAAATTAAACTTTTCAAATGTAGCTTAATTTTTTCAAATAATTTTAAAATAAAATTTGTGTGTTTATTTATATTTAATGCAGAATTTAATCTTTTTTCCACTTTTTGGACTGTGGAGTTCATTTCATTGTTAATTGTGCACATCGTATCAAGTTCAAAGTAGAAAATTAGTAATTATTTTCATATTAATTGAGCCTTGTTTAAAAAATAACCTTTCTTGTGAATTTGTAGGATTTTTGCTACAGTGACAGCACAGACGCATTCTCTGTGATTGACGGAATCAACCTTTGTATAACTGTGATCGCCTATGCATGCGAATCGATCAGAGCGCGACAAATGCTGGTCAGTCATCACGCTCATCCAATCAGCTTTCTTCTTTTCTATGTACATGCGTTGCTATGGTAACTGATCAGTTGGATTCTAATCGATTAGCTGAACGATTAGACAAACAACTTATTCTTATTCTAAATGATTAGAAGTTTTTAAATCTATCTGTGGAATTTTTATATAGCGCCCTTTAAGATAACTATTCAGGAGCACTCCCGATGCAGACCCGTCCAAAGAGGAAAGTCTTGAGTAATTTATAAAAAGAGTTCTAAGACAAGTCCCACGGAATGGAACATTCAGATTTTCAATATTGTAACTGATCTTTTGCGCAACTGAGATCATCAATATTGGTTTGATTAAGTATCTCTTCCAAGTGCTATGTAACTGGTTCATGGCTGGAGTAGTTTGGAAGAATACTGTGGTTTTACTTATGAATACTATTCTGATGTACTTGATTGTTATAGACACCATATTATAATCTTTTGGAACCACATCAGCAACCTTCTGGAAGCCATGTTGTCGCTGTTTTTAGCCTTAAGTAGTTATTTTTTAGATGCTGACTTGTTATCATTTTAACGTTTTAGGTCATTTTGGAAGCCATTTTGCCCAACTACCTTCAGCACTTGAAAGATGAGACAACTAAGCAGGACAATCCCACAGTTGCCCGTGAGGAAATGACAGCCATTGTCAATCTGTCAGTCTCTATCAAGTCTCTTGTGGCTAGCTGTGAAAACATGGCAAGGTAATTGTTTGTTTTGTATACTTACGTCTGTCAGAATTTTACAGCATGTTTAGAAAATGTTTTCTGGAAAAGGAAGATCCACATTCAGCCTAAGTTTAGTAGGCTTTATTTTTAAACCTTGTGGCGCTGTTCTTGTAAGTTTCTGATGTCATCTGCATTCTTTAACCCTTTACCGACCAGAGTGTAGTAAATGGTATTAGAAATCCTATATCCTCGATCAGTAAAGAGTTAAAGTGAAAGACTTTGAGAAGGATGACAGTTGATATCCAGAGTATTAAATAAAGTACTCCACGGAAGCATACTTGACAAATGACTTTGACACTGAGTTTTGAATGCTTAGGTAGTTTGTGAGAAATTTCCATTATTTGAAATAGTAGAAAAACATAATATAAATTTGTTAACACTTACGTTATTTACATAAAAAGTAACTTATGATTTATTTAGAAACTTTAGTGGAGCGCAGCAGTGGCAGTTTGAGTCTGCAACAAATGCCACGAATGCCGTCACAAATCAACGTCCGACGCAGAATCACGCAAATCAATCACCGAAGGGAAACCAGAATTACTATGACGAACATCTTGATATCAAGTGAGTGAACTGAGATTCTTTCATTGTTGCTGAAAAGTTAATAAAACATGCTAAATTCATATGGCATCAGCCTTATAACAGCTGGGCTGTTTTTGCATAGGCCTATACTTCTATAGTCTGCATTGACTCAGTAAAAAGTGCAATTTGAATACATGATGCCTACTTTATCCACCTAATGTTTTTCATCATGCGTGAAAGATACAGTTGTAAATGTGTAGTGTTTCACACAGTATGATGTGATAGATGTCTTAGCATTAACCTTTTAATGCCGGAGGGTATATGATTCCTATACCATTTACTACCATCTCGGCATTAAGGGGTTAATGCAAATATTTTGAAGCCTTTTGACCTCCGTTGGACTACTCTTTTGGACAACCCTTCTGAGTTGACACAGCGCTCGTGAATAATCTGGTACCCTTCGCTTGGCTTTCGAGTGGCGCTGTAGAAATTTGGAGATTTATTTATCTCTCCATTACTATAGCACCCCTTCAATCTCTCTACTCAGAGGCGCTCCCGACTTCAGCGCGGACATTGCATCATATTTTCACGCCGAAGTGCACGAGCAATTGCAAGCAAAGGACTTGCTCAAGGTCCCTACTCGGCGACTTAAGGGGGGATTCCTATGATTATGATGTAGGTCTGACTGCCTGACTATTGTTTTCTCCATTGTCTTGGTCATGATGAGTTTTTCCATTGTCTAGGTTTCTGCAGATGGAAGAGGGTCTTGGCAACTGGAGACGCGCGTCGCAAGAGAACGAAAGCGACGTCGCACTGCAAGAGTTTCGTCAATCGCGGAACTCAATCCTCAGCCTCATCGCGGAGTTCTTCAGTCATTGCAGCGCACGAACGAAGGCTCTCCGACGACTCTTTCCTGATCTGACCAGTCGATGTCCAGAACTGCTTGACCACAAAACTCACAACGTCAGTAGTAATTGTCAGCTGTTTTGTTATAGGTACAATGGTCACTTTAATTATTGACTTTTCATTGCATGAAGGATCCTTTCTGTCTGCCTATACTCGTGCCATATGGCGCCTTTCCAGGCAATGCTAAACTAAAGATACCTTCTTTTGAACCTGTAGTATTAATCATCTCAACTGGTCGATGGTGTTGTGCTTTTGTTTACAGAGATTGGCCGACATTGCCCACACGCTGCTCAAGGTTGCACCCTATGACCCTGGAACAATGAAGTGCACAGGACTCAAACGGTCAGTTGCTGATTAAATTTAATTTTTAATTATGCATATAATTATCTTCATAATTTATATATATATAATATAATATATAATATACATCTCACTGTTATTCTGTTACTAAAATCTGTAGGTTGCCTATCCTCTAGCCCATGTCTCATTCATGTGGGACTTGGTTTATATCCTGTTTCAATCACATATCAATCAATCACATAAATTTATATAGCGCCTCTTCAAGATCTCTACTCAGAGGCGCTCTGTATGTGTATGTGTACACATGCACACATGCGCACACACGTCCACACATGCTCGCATGCACGCACACTCATACACGCACACATGCACAGTTGCATCAGGTATGACCTCAACGATTCTACGCTATTAGTGATACTCACTTTTCGTTAGTATTCTTGGCACACTTTAGATAATAATAATAATAATAATTAATAATAATAATAATAATAGTAATAATATATGAGATGTATTTATCTACAGATACATGCTTGAGATCCTGCCAATAACAGATTGGTCGCAGACTGCCATCCGTCCGGCTCTCAATCTGATCATACGTCGTCTCGAAAGACTGTTCAACAAGATCTACAAGAAACCCGTCCTACGGGTCAGTCAGCAGAGTCTCACCTTTGTTATGAGTGCAGTTCATTCCTCATTTGACCAGCTTATTATTTTATTTATTTATTTTAAATTTCTAGATGTTTACAGTTAGTGTAGTTGTGTGTCAGCAAACAGGCACCATTTCGTGACATCTCAATGTGTGTGTGTGTGTGTACACTGTACACATGCACGTATGCACGCACACACATACACAGAGACACACACACACACATATGTTCATCATCCAAATTGACCAAAAGTATTGGAAGGATAGCTTTAAGCTAATTGAAATAGCTCCTAGTTAACACAATTGGTAAAATAGATATTCTGAAGACTGCAAAGGTACTTTTGTCTGCCAACAGTGTTTCTTTCTCCAGATGTCAGTCTCTGTTGCAGTCTCATTCTCACTTTGGTTCCTTTTCTCTGTCATCGAATTCTTCTATGTCTAAATTTCTTTTTGTAGCGCCATCTAGACTGGAATGCAGCCACTAACCTCATTAAAGGTGAGTGTTTGAATTTAAAAGTTTAAAAGTTTTTTCAACTGATCATTGCTTGTCTGAGCATTTGCATCACTTGCTATTAATTAGTCGTAGTCTTTATGGCAAAATATTTATAAAATGATGTGACATTTTACTGCTTTACTAGAAGATAAGTTCTTTTTGACCAAACTTGTTGTCATCTATATAAATAAAAATGAAACTTTCCAATAGTTCGTAATTTTTTTTCGCGAAAAGTTACGCACCGATTGCTTTGAAAATTTACCAAAACCTTCCATTCCAATAGCACCGTGTCTGAAGATTTATTTTCCCCGAAAAAACGCAATCTTTTCCACAAAAAGTGAACTTTGCAATCCGTTCGACCGCCATTTGAAAATTCAACCAAACCGCAGGGTTGCCAAATTTCAGAATCGTCTTCACCCGAAACACAGTGACCAGACGAAACATGAATGAGGTTGCGTGCCGTGACGTCATAAGCGAGTCGTATAATAATTTCCAAAAGCGGCCTTTCACCATTCTTGGGCTCTATCCGCTGTCAGGAATGGACGGTGTGAGGGAGGAAAGGAGCGGAGGGAGCGGGACGAAGAGGGTGGGGAGGGAGCGGAGGGGGTGGGGGAGGAGAGGGGAGGGGGAGGAGAAGGGAGGTCTTTTCTGCCACAGCAACGCGTGGCCGGGTACAGCTAGTAATATATATAAGATCTCTTTTCTGCCTTTACTCTCATCATTTGGACTTTAATCTCTAAAATATTAGTATGTTTTGTTAAATTTACTTATTATTTTCACAATAAAATACTGTCAATTTAATCCAAATTATTCATTTTTTCAGGAATTAACAGCACTCTGGTCCACTGTGCTTATGTGGCTCATTTTCCTCACATGAAGGTCAGTATGCTATTCGTACTTCAGAGTAATTTTAATACAAATTATATGATGGTAATAATATAATAAATAGTTTAAAATTTACAGTAGAAGATGTCTATGTCTGACTAACTGTGCGTGTGCTAAACTTACTGTACTTAATAATGACATTGCGAAACATTGTCGACCTAGCAAGTTCACTGTCATAGGCACTGCTCAAACGCTTTTACTGACTTCCGTAGGTCATCAATGCAGTATTCCATTGCTGTTAAACAATTCTATATGTTAGGCAAATAATTTGAATTGCCAACTAAGGATGATAAGAACTTCATACCCAGAGTACTTTACAATAGCCTAAAGCAAATGTCAAAATAATCGATTAGTTTAAAATTAATAAATAAAAGTAACCCGTGAACAGTGAACAAACTAAAACATTTTTATACACTATTTTTCTCTTCATCTTGTAACTGTGTTGCGGCTTGTCAACCTGATTTCTGATTAAATGAATATATATAATAAGGCTTTTCAAATAGGCAATTAATTGAAATGTGTGTTTTTGGTTTCAGATGCTAATAGCCACCTGTTCAAACATCATCCTTGCCGATGATGCCAATGCATCTTCGAACAGTGGAAGCGTTCACAGCGTCGTACACAAAACATCGGACGGTTTGCTCATTGCGCCGTTTGCTCCACCGAAGTTCTGCTCGGCAGTCATCAAACTTATGGCTCAGCAGATGCAGGCACTCGGGGTATGTTAATGTGCCATATTATGTGTTATTTTGTCACGTGATATGTTATTATGTCGTGCTGTATGTTATTATGCACATTATGTTATTATGTCACATTATTTGTTACTATGTCACATTATTTGTTATTATGTCACATTATTTGTTATTATGTCACATTATGCTATTATGTCACATTATGTTACTATGTCACATTATTTGTTATTATGTTACATTATGTTATTATGTCACTTTATGTTAATTTGTCACATTATGTTACTATGTCACATTATTTGTTATTATGTTACATTATGTTATTATGTCACATTTTTGTTATTATTTAACATTATGTTATTATGTCACATTAAATGCTATATGTCATAATTATTGTAAATTTTTATTGTTTTTGAGCATTTATTTGTAAAACGCCTGTAGTAGGGTGAAGTGGTCAGAAGCAATCCCAGTGTGCAAGAAGGTGCTTGAGAACAAGCCGATTTGAGAATAGATAGGGCAGAGGAAAGATTACCAAACAGAATTGTAGAGCGAACAGAATGAAGGCCCGATTGAGCCATGGCAATTCTTTTAGTGCAGGGAACGAAGAGGTCAAATCTTTTGGAGGAATGAAGTTGGCAGTGTTTTTGTTATCATATCACATTATGTTATTATGTCACATGTTATTTTGTCACATGCTGTTAGTTTGTCACATTATGTGAGGAACCTGAGATCTTGTTTCTTGTAGCGGTATGGCCGCGTTACGGTGCCATATAAATTGTCGGTTCGGTATTGTTATTATATTGCAACTGATTGCTGACATGATGGTCTTGCAAGCCTGTTTTGTTGCATTGACAGGTCGCCTACATGTAATTGTCATGTTGTACTGATTGCTATACAGTCATTTTTTTGCATGTGATTGACATGTGTAAGGAATCATCACTCTCTGTTGCATTGACCGTTTCAGGAACAGTATACGTTGGAACAGATCTGCGGCGGCTCTTCTGTATTTCCAACTGTGGAGAAGACAGCTAATATTCTCATCAACCTCATCCTTCCACTTTGTATTCGCATGGGGTCAGGAAGGGTTCGAAGGGGTAAGTTATGGCCGAGATTAAACGCTTATATTATTATTTATGAAGAACTTATGCTTGGTTTTTGGCAATTTATATGGCACAGGAACTATATCTGGTCATTGATATTTGATATAGTATCTACAGCATCTTTGGCCATTGACATAACACAATTAGCGTATTTAGCATAACTTGTCCTGGTTGTGAACTGGTTATATGAAGAATTGAAGAGTGCTATCAAAAACAATCATCATGATTATATTTCAGTTGTAAGAAGAAGACTATTCTTTATGCTATTAATAGCAACGACTCACTCGACTTCTGTATTAAATATATCTTTATTTTTCTTCATTTATATTATCAATTTTGTGAGCCTGCTTCTTTCATAAACTTATTTAACCATTTAGCAACAACCTTGAACTAAAAGTGATTGAGAAACCAAAGCTTGCTGCGAGAAGCGCTTTATAAATGGTCAGATACAATACAAGGCAGCTCGTCTTTAAAGCGTTAAACACTTGTAAGTCTTGTATGCATTAATATTAACCATCTAGTGACCACTCTTCATTTGCACATTACTTATGTTTCTGTTCTTATTGACAATTAATTATAATTGTTAATTGTTGAAATTAATTATAATAATGATGTAATTTAGTGGTGCATGGTGGTGTAGTGGTGGCGTCGTTGCCTTGAAGCCAGAAGGTTCGAGGTTCGAATCCACCCTCAAGCCACCATGTAGGGACCTTGGGCAAGTTGGGCAAGTCCTTCACTTGCAATTGCTCAGCGCTTCGGCGTGAAACTTCGATGCAGTGTCCTCTCTGCATTCGGGAGCGCCTCTGAGCAGAGAGAGAGAGAGCTTGAAGGGGCGCTATAAAAAGTGCACATACAAACAAAATTATTATATTTGCAAGCATTTTAATTGTTCTAGATTATCCACGCATGCGTCAGGCGGACATGAGCTTTGCGTTGACTGTGATGCTGAACGCTTTGCTGCCTCCTGAGAAGCAGCAGGTCTCCACAGGTTCATCGCGTCTTCATCACCTGTCAGCTTCGGAGGGAGGAAGAGGCAGCATCATGTCACACCATAGCAGAAAGTCTACGGCGCCTCGTGATGGCATACAGAACGTTGCGTTTCTAGGTTGGTTCGCCAGCTGCTGGAGAAATTTTTGAGTTGGGTTGATGCTATGCAGATGCCCTGAATGAATTGAATGAAAGAATTTAATGAATTAATGCATGAATGAATGAATTGATTCATGGAATGAATGAATGAATGAAGGAAGAATGAAGGAATGAATGAATGAATGGGTAAATAAATTATTAGGGTATTTGATTGATTGAGTGGTTTAGTTGTTAGACCTTCTAAGATTCAGATAAAAAATAATCTAGAACGGCCATAAAAGATCCTAATTTTATTGAAATTATCCATTTAGTTTTTATGTTGGTATTTGTCGTTTGTATTTATCCTGAATTTGCATATGTATCGTATTTGATAGGACTAAAGATTTTGATCGTCTGCTTCGAGAAGCAACTGTCGACCGAGTGGCATCGCATCTCAAAGTGCATCATGGACTTAGGAACGAGTCAAATGGGTCGGCAGACATTCGCTTTCCTCTGCATTTCTTATCTTGTTTTTAAAGTGAACAAACATAGAATCGATCAGAGTTTTTATATAGCACTCCTTCCAGATTCCTATTCAGAGGCGCTTCCGGCTGAGATCAAGTGAAAAAACACGTCTTCAACTGTTTGTGAAATCGAGAAGAGTTTAGGAAGTGTCGCATAGTCAAGGGAAGCCCATTCCAGGTTGTTGGACCAGCCGCAGAGAACAAATGGCTCTACATTGTTGCATTAAGCACTAAGTCAGCACCATTAAGTCAACAAACTTGTGCTTGTTATTTATGTTAGCTAATTTGTTTGATTTCATTTGTTACTCCACCCGCTAGATTTTTTAGTTGAAGTCAACTTATTTACAATTTCGGTGTTAATATGATATTAACACGTTCACAAGAGACATGACTTGAATCATGACTTTCTCCATATGGAGATGCATACTATACATGTATGCTGTTTCGACATTGTTCACACGACAAAAAATATTTTGTCATTGTCAGCTCTACATTCCTTTCATACAGGTTTTGATTTTTAAGGATGACTTAATGCTTACTATAATTATAATATTGTATTATCATAGTGCATTCTTGTCAGTTTGAAGTAATAAATGGTTATTGTTTTATTATTATTATTATTAAACTTGCTGTTGTTGTCCATCATGATAGGGGGTCATTTTCAATAACCAATGTTTGCTTTTAGGTGGTTCTCCTCTCTGGAGATTTCTTGACTTTGTGATGACCGTACGCAGTCCGCTGTTCGTTCTGCTTCTACCTTTTGTTGAATATAAGGTAAATAATTCTGAGTTGTCGTCTTTGTTTGAAGCGTATAACGAAAGTTCGGTGTCAGATTAAATGGATATAAGAAAAGAAAATAGTAAACTTATTAAAATATAATTTTATTTACCAGTTGAAATTTTGTTTTGATCTTACTTCTCAATCACTGTGTCCAGTTGATCAACTGCTCGAAAGAGTGTTGATTTGTTTACTTGAATAAAAGTCAGTTTGTTTAAACTCTAAGTTGACGCTTTTTCGTTAAAGAGTCAAAGCAGATAATTTAAAGCAAGATAAAGCAAGATAAAGCAGATAGTGATGTGTGCATCTGAGTGCTTTTTAGTGAATAAACTTGTGAATAAACTTGTGCCCTGCACTTGACTTTCGAGTGACACTGTCGAAATTCAGAGATTATGATTAAGTTGCTCGTAATGGCTTTTCAAGCACAGCTACCTAAGAATTTCTGAATAAACATGTTTTAAGTGGATTAAGGAATAAGGAGGGACAGAATAAGGAACACAGAAATACGCAGCAGACTGAGAATACAACGAGACATTGTAGACAGAATACAGATCAGAAGAATGCGATATTTCGGACATGTCATCAAAATGCAGAGCGGGAGATACCCAAAAGTGGCACTGCAGGGGTATGTGCAGGGGAAGAGTAGAAGAGGCAGGCCCAGGAAACGTTGGATGGATATGGTGGAGGAGGACTGTCTGACGATGGTATTAACCGTGGGAGAGGCGACGAGGACAGCTCAGGACACGGTCGATTGGAGGCAATCTATAAAAGAGCGGCTGATGCAGGCGAAAGCTTCGCCAGGGCCATAAGTCAAGTGGATTATAAGTCTTTTATGCATACTATATTCTTTTAACTATTTATCCTGAATGTAAATTATTAGTTGCATAGTTACCTGTTTGATCTGTTGGCGAGAGCAGATGATGAAGGCCGCATGTGAGACAGAGCAGGAGTACTACTTGCAGCAGTTGGTCCATCAGAAGATGAGAGGCTACAGCATGCCAGATCCGAAGTCGAAGGGCAGTGTACTTATTGACCTTGCTGCTGAGCTGAAACAAGCGAAGGATGAACTGTCTCTGACAACAGGTTGGTTTCTTGTGAACGTTTACATGGCATGCCGTAAATGAATTGTGATAAATTATTGTAGGTGAACATTTATAAAGCACCATTTGGAATCGATATTTTGTGTGTGCATGCGCAGGGGGTAGGGTTGTATTCTCACATAGACAATGTTAGACATCTAACATTTACTGAGTCAGCCAAAAATTGTAAGCACACAATACGTGTGACACCAACTCATCGTTCTTTTTACATTTATTAATTTTAATTTTCTTCATACATACATCAACAATTCAACATTTGGAAAATATATTCTTTATTAAACCAGCTGCCAAAAAAATAGCACTCTGGCGGATAACATCTAAGGTGACTAAATGAAATATTTAAGGTTGATGATCACACATTAATTGGTGGCCCTACATAAATGTTAATGTATGACCTGCTGACTTTGGATCTTTTCATGCACTTGTGGTTTAATCAGCAGCAGCAAACAGTCAGTGCCCTATTATATCAGCATAATAGAGCGAACATCGTAGACTAGGTTACTGGGTTTTTCTCGTTTCAGGCGTTGAGGGCAAGACGAATTTGTCGAGTCCCGTTCACTCAGACTTCTCTCATCGTTCGAACAATGCGATTCCACGCACGTCAAGTATCCATGACCTTCTTGAGTACCAGGTCATGACAAGACAACAACTGGCGCCACCTACAACAACAACAGCAGCATCAAAGAAACTCTGTACAGGTCAATAAAGCAATAATAATTGTTTTTGATACAAGTTCAGAATTATTGGCTGCTGACGGATTTATTTGTTATGATTGAGAGTTTTTAAATCAGGAAAAACAGTATGAGCGACTAAACGCGTGTAATGTACTCTTGTGTCACAGTTTCTGTTCCTACAAGATCTCCGTAATAATTACAATGTAGTATTACAGTACATTATTACGGTATTTCAGCAGTGTGATATAATGTGCTGCAGCCGTGTGCTTGTACAGTGTATCATAATATCATGGGTATCAGTTTATGGCCAAGGCTTTGTATGCGTGTGTATTATTCACCACTGATAATTAACGCTAAATGTTGTATTTCGTAACACAAGCTGGTTCCCTTGACAACGATGCTTGTGATCATGTGGACAACATATCTGCAGAAGAAACCAGGACTAGTAAGCACCATTCAAGGCGCCATCGTAGTAGTGACTCTGCAGTTGGAGTGTAGTACCGCTGTAGCGATCGGAGTGTAGTGCTGCTGTAGCGGTGCATTTGTAGCGCAGGAACTCGAGGTGTTTTGAGCATGCAAATGTTTGGTTTTGTTTCATTTTTTCTGTGTGTTAGACATCATTTTTATTAATTCTTTAAAAGAGTCTTCGTTTTGTTCAGTTAGCAGACAACTGGCTGTCTATACCTTATTTTGCTTAGGTGATACTAGTGCTATTAGTATTAGTGTGTTATAGACTATAAATGTTTTTGTTAATTTGTCAGATATTAGCATTTTATTTTGTCGGCTTGATATGATATGTTTTTTTTCCCCGTGATGCTCTATTTTCATCCTTCTTTAGAAATTTTGTGGGTTCGGGCAAACGAAAAACTCCTTTCATTTTATTTATGGATGATTGTGATAGCTGTGGGAAATTTCATTATCAATAATATATCAGGTTCATTGTTTCTTTTGTAGGATTTCTTGCACAGCACATTTCTTTCTTTTGCAACTCAGACTTTTTTATTTTAAGAGCACTTGCTAACTTGTTTACTATGTCCATTTACAGCTAATAACAATCACCCTCTTATATACAAGTAACACAGACATACATACTGAATGAGATCATCCAAAAGAGTGTAAAAATCTCTTTGTTTCTCCTCTTCCCTCCTGTCAAGTTTACACTCTCCCAAACGTCTTTGTACTTCCTTTTGTGTGTTTTTCTAGAACCCTGCTTGCAAGAATTACTTTTGTGACAGTGATAACAGTAATGAAGAATATCAATAACATGAATGAGCTGGTGCCCCGCTCTTGGCCTTCGAGTGGCGCTTTAGAAGTTTGGAAATCAGAACTATGATTACGAAATAGAACTGATGTTTATCTTATCAAAAGATGACAATTTAAGAATAAATTAATATAAGAGCAATATTTTTGCATAACAATTAGCATTGTTGTTGTCTGTCATAGCAAATACAGTGACGGCCTCGCCTCCCGTCTCCGTATCGCTGCCGCTGCGGGTCATCAATCAGGCGACGATCATCTCGGAAAGTCCTGCGCTCGCGCGCAAGGCCAGCAAGCGCATTACAGCGCTCGAGGGCAGCCTCATTCTGGAGAAATACTCACTGAAGTCTGTGTCACAGGAGGAGGATATCAACGGTAATCTTTGAGTGCAGCTTTGAGTTGTGGGTTTCAGTGTCTGTCTGTGTCTCTCTCTCTCTTGTGCTGTGTGTCTCGTAAGATATGTGTTCGTCGTGTCGTTTTTTTTTCTTCGTATAAATGTTGTGGCATGAGTCGTCGGTCGTTGGCTACGTACGAACGTTTATTTCTATTCGATTTGCGTTAAAAGCTTCGTATTAGCTGTTTGTGAGGCGCCCTTGTAGTGGTATGGCCGCGTTATGGCGCCATATAAATTGTCGTTATTATTATTATTATTATTATTATTATTATTATTATTATTATTACTATCACGTAACATATGTCTCTGCGTTGCTGCTTACGGCTGTGGAAGGTATGGTGAGATGAAGTAGACTTAAGGCCTCCCCAACGCTAGGGTTACGTATTCTCAATTGTGCATCAAAACTGTTTGTAATAGCCTCCCTTGATTGCATTCCCTTCTGTGGGACTTTCTAACTCTTTTTTTATAAACTACTGTGGTCGTGCCTGGGTCGGAAGCGCCTCTGAATTGTTATCTTGAAGGGGTGCTACATAAATTCTCTTGATAGATAGATGTATATTGTCTTGCTATTTGTGATTGAGTGTCAGTCAGTTTAGTATTTTTATGTCACAGTTTGTGTTTGGGTCACTTTTTGGTGAAGCTGCTGCATGCCTAGATGGTTGTTGTTGTTGTCACGTGGTACGGTGTGCTTCAGGCCACTGATCACTTAAGCCTTGTATGATTAGATAAAAATGTGGAGCATCAAATTAAATCACCATTAGCTGATCACAAATCCTGATTGTTTTTGGTATTTGTTGGCATCGTTGCTTTCTCCTGTAGTCACCAGGTGGCCTTTGGTTGCTATGACGCCAAGGCGTTTGACTGCTAACCATCATTTCCCTCATCATCCATCTTCAGCAACCTCTGCAACTCCTCCATCCTATGGATCGATTTTTAAGACGGATGGAAACCACACGAGGCCGGAACAAGGTGAGTTGCCTGCAAGATAAGTTACAGGCCTGAAATAATAAGTGTGTGCAGGGCTGTGCACTCTGTCTATCATAATAATAATAACAATAACAATAATAATAATAATAACAATAATATTAATATAATATTAATAATAATAATTATAATTATGATAATATAATACCATCACCTTTCAAATGATCTTGAAAGAGAGATTTGAAGATACAAATTAGAGTATGGTGTAATATGGTATTTGGGTAGTTTCAAAAACTCTGCTAGAACAACTGCATTTTTACAATATGCACTCCCCCTTTTCAGTAACTGTTTCATCTTAAAGCTGCATGCACTGGTTTCTACGGACAATTTAAGTTAATTTTAATAATATGATTTTTATCCAACTATTTTTCAAAGCTCAAGATCTCAGCTACTGGAGAAGGAGAACTTAATTTCCAGTTCACGAATGTAAAACAAGGATTTTAAGCAGAGCAACATTCAGAGTGCCTCTGAAAAACAGTCATGCAGCAAGAGGCACTTTATAAATCTTTGGATACTATAGTGATACTAAATCTTTGGATACTATAATGATACAAGTGCTGCCAGTTTGTCATCGTCTTTCCGCATAGTCAGACATTCTGGCATGTCGGTGTATCAGCGGGAGGTGATCGATACAATACGTTGCATGTCTTGTATCTTGAAATATGCCAAGACTATATCCGTGGGTATCTGTTGCATGTTTCGTATTGGTAAATTTGATATCATTGTCGTCACATGATGAAACAACTGTTGTTTGTGTTGCATTTAAATGTCATTTCTTCTAGATTTAATTACTTCACGTCTTTTCGTGATATGTTATGAATGTTCTGCGTTGCACTAGAATGCGTTTGACGTATTAGAGAAAGTTTCGGTGTTGGTGTCATGTCATGATCGTGTGCATTTCTGTTGCTTTCTTGATGTATTTTTTCTTAGTTTGATTCTGTTTCTCATTGCATTTCTATAAACAAAGTCCCTGCAGAGGATGATGAATTCTCAGGTCAACGGCTTCATCGAAATAGTCCGGTCATTCTCCGAGGAGTGCTGCGCAAGCTAGGACAGAGTTCTTCGTTAACAGTCGCTAAGAATAATATGGCTCGGAAGAGCAAGAAGCCGGGGGCTAGAGGCCATGTGAGATTTCTTGAGGAGAACATCCAAGAAACTTTGGAGCAGATCACAGATGGGCCAGAACCTGGGAAAACGCGGTTAGGGAATGCAAAAGTGGACGATGGGAAAATGGGTAAGTGGAGAGGTAACGTGGTAGGGTAGTTTAGGTATTAAAATAGAACATCATATAGTTGATTCAAGCCATTTGAAGATATAGCATTCAAGATGTTAATTTATCTATGCAGATTTTTGAGAAAATAAAGCTGGACAATTCGGTTAATCTGCAGAATGTGATTGGGAAATAAAACTTAAATCAGTAGCGCTAAATTTATGAATAGGATATATAATTATAGTTTATGGCAATTCGTATGCATTTTGGTGCTACTGGTACTATTCTCCCATCTGCAACATCTTGGTAAAATAAACTTCCAGTAAAGTAATTAGACCCCAATGATCAATTTTTTAAGTGTAGTTTTTGAAATAGTGAGACAAAACTAAATGATCGGCATTTGAGGAGCAATTTCTTTATTGTTTATTTTTGTATTTGCAATATTTACAAAATGATCTCCATCTTTACTTTAGATCTTTCCCGCTTTCTAGTCTCGCACTCTTGCACATTCATGCAGGACGAGCATGATGCCTTCTCATGTATTGGACCTTCACGCTGGAACAGTCTTCCATTAACAATTCGTGATACTGCACTGCATGTATCTCATATAACATTCTCAAAGTCAATTAAGTCGCACTTGTTTCGAACTATCGAGTAGCTACGTTAAGCACCTTCGTGAGGTTATGTATACAGAGCTGTTTGCATTTATGCTGAACTTTGACAATAGTATTGCGTAAAGCATCCTAGAAGTAGCTTGCTACCGACGATGCTATAGAAATTGTCTTGACTACATTACAATACGTTATTGAAAAGCGCTATATAAATGTCCATGTACATACCTAAAAAAAGATTTCTTCACTCTCTGATCCGAACCGTTTTCCGTCAAGGTTCTTCGTCTTCATTCCATCCTCGCAACGTGTCCGACGACCCGGACGCGGTTCACATGTCGACGCTACAGAACTACGATCCCCACATGCATCGGCTGCAGCGCCAGGACGCGAAGAGTCGCAAGACGTTCAAGATCAAACGCAATCGCAGTACCATCAAGAACAGCATGACACGGAGTGCCACTGTCAAGGGTGGCACCAAGTACCACGCGACGCTTGTCGAGGGCAGTCAGGAGCAGAGCGTGGCGGAACCGGACCCGGTGGAAGCGGAGTCAGAGGACTCGCCTGGACTTGCCCGGTGCGTCGTACCAAACGCCTCCATCAAGAGAAAGGTGGGAATTGCTGCCGCGATGGACCTGGAAATGCAGCCGGTGGTGGCTATGGAGATTCAAGCGCAGAACGAGCAGGCTGCTGAAGGTGAAAACATCAAGGAACCAAAGGTAGGTTGTTGTTTGTGAGCGTTACAAATGTTTACTGGAAATTTTTTTGATATAAGTGAGATAAGGCATGAAGTTGAAGCTGCACTCTTTACCCATTTCTGCCAGATAACAATCGTCAACCGGGTCTCGGGGCACAAAATGCATGATTTTGAACTTCCGTGCAATGATGATCGGAATTTTGTCTCAAGAGTTCCTTATACCAGTGGTTCTCAACCTTTTCACACTCACGGACCCCCTTTTAATTTTGTGTCCCGGTCACGGACCCCCAATAAAATTTGATGAGTTTTGGCGCATTATCGCGACTGTGCGACTCTATTATCCTATATAATAATAGGCCTAGGCTACATGTGTGTTATAGGCCTAATATAGACTATAGGCTATGCTCGTGCACTTCTTGTAGTACAAATTTAATAATATTATATAGCATTTATTTTTAAAAGCCTGTAATTTTTAAAATGTAAGCTTTGGGCACGTATATTCGAGCACAGTTTATCTTCTTCTTTAACACATTGACCGCCACGACTATTATTACCGCTACGCCACGCGAAAGACGCAAAATTATCAACATATAATAATCATGAAAAAAATTAATGTTTCACTTTATTTTCACACCAGTTCCACCTCACCAACACCCTTGATGCATCCCATCAAACCTCTCCATCTCCACTTCACCCCCATTCCTCGCCACACCGCACCACCTCCCCTCCCCACCTCGCCCCATACAGCCACACCCGTTGGGGTAATTTAGTTGTTCGTCCAAGCCACCTCCTCACTTTGCCCCACCCAGCCCACCCCAACCCCATACCACAACCGTCCAACCCTACCCAACCACTACCCCAACTCTGCCCCACCCCACCCATTCCCCACCCCTCCACCCCGTCCACCGTGTAAAACGGTGAACATATAAAAATCATAAAATAGAATATTTCACATTGTTTTTGACACCGGTCCCACCGCACCACCACTCTGGCCGAATCCTACTAAACCCCCACCCCATCTCTGCTCCACCCGCTTCCACCCCAACCCCGCATTACCCCCTCCCACACCGTCCCCAAACATTTCCTCCGGCCTGGAGTAAATTTTGGTTTTTCGTCCATCCATCCTCCCCACTTTGCCCCCAACCGACCCACTCCAACCCCAAACCCAACCGTTCGACCCCTCCCCACCCCACTCCAAATCCGTTCAACTCCACCCATCGTTTCTCTACCCCAATCCGCCCCACCCCACAAAATGATCAACTTTCGAAAATCATGGAAATGTAGGCCTATGTTTCACTGTGTTTTCACCCTGGCCTTAACGCCGGCCCAGCCCCGGTTCCACCCATCCAATTCCCACCCCATCCACGCCCCACTGTACCTCACTCGACCCCACCCCTCTGAGAAAAAGGCGAAAAATTGTTTTACCCATTCTAGATGTATTATCGAAGCGCCTCATGATTAAATAACAACAGTTCCCTGAAGTACGAGTATACTCGTACGTGGCGTGTGCGTAATCTTTTGAAGTACGAGTTAACTCGTACTTGGCGGCCAATGTGTTAAGAAACTCTCTCGAAAGAATCCCGAAATCTATTCTAGAGAGTCTGTTACAGACTTTTCCCCATTGATAGCCAGTGAAATTCGGCTGGCCTATAATGAACTGTGCATGATTTCCACATCCGAACCTATTGTAAAAAAAGAGGAGAGTTTAGTGGATGTACCTTGATGAAATTAGCCTAACCATTTTTATGGCCTGATCTTAAATAGATTTCAGTCTTCACTCTAGCCGCGTCTAGCGACTGAAACAAACCGACCTATCTAAAACAGATGAATTTTTAATTGATCAGCGTGTTATAAGTTTCATATCGCCATTGAAAAGGGGAAAATTGAAAACTTGACAAAAATTTATCTGTGTTTCTATGCCTTTAACTAAGAAATATATAATTTTCAAGAGTTCCTCGCGGACCCCCAGGCAGATCGCCGCGGACCCCCAGGGGTCCGCGGACCCCCGGTTGAGAACCGCTGCCTTATACAACCATAACTAACTGTTACGTAAAACATAACTAAAGCACAGCTAGCAATTCAATCCAGCAACTGATTGCTTATAGTTTATTTTGTCTGTCTCAATGTACGAGGTTGCGGTTTGCCAACCTGTCTTTTGCACAAGAAACGAATACACATGAAATTATATAATTATAATTAACCCTTTCTTTCACTGCAGCCGCGGAGTTCACGACCTGCTCGCTTCATGCAGAAATCGCGGTCGCACGACGATGCGAGCGATTCCTACGCCCCAGCGGGCACGGCGAGGGCGCGCATCGCACGTCACGGGGCACGACTCTTGCACTCGTCGTCACGTTCACCCTCTTCCAGCCCAACCCACCCGTCACCTGCCGGGGGGGCTACGACGCAGAGAGAAGGAGGAGGAGGAGGAGGAGGAGGAGAGGGTTATCTGACGAGAAGTGAATCGACGGAATCGTTGAACACCGGAGAGGATTCGTCGCTTCTCACGAAGGAGGAGAAGAAGAATCTGTCGAACACGACGATACTCGTCTACTTTGGCGGCAACGAACTGCAGGACACACGCGTCTAAGTTCAGTGGCGTAGACAAGGGCAGGGTTTATGGGGTTAATCCCCCCCATTCCCCCATTGGCTTAGGAAAAAGTTTTTTAAAGGTTATATATCCACTTGAATATTAAAAAACAACAGAATTGTTTGTAGTAACAATTGTTTTTCTTACTTTATTCCCTTTGCTATTGGTACTTTATTCCCATTTTGTTTACTGTAATACTGTTGCGTTGGTGTCAGTAAGGGCATCTGGCCAAGTCATAAAATCCCCCCCCCCCCCCCGATCATAAATTCCTGGCTACGCCACTGCGTCTAAGTTCAGTTCCTCGCGTAAACATTTCAACTGCAGGTTGATCAATCGTCGTAATATGCATGTGTGTAAACGTAATATGCACGTGTGTAAACATGTGAAGAACGTAATATGCACGTGTGTAAACATGTGAAGAACGTAATATGCACGTGTGTAAACATGTGAAGAAGACAGGAAAAGTGATTATATTATGCGGAGTATCTTGATTGATGTGATAGTCCACCAGTGTAAGCAATCAACCGTGCAGTGCGACCAGTCATGCATATCTTCCAAGCGAATCTTTCAAAGACTTATAAGGCAAGTTCTTCATTAATTATATGTGAATATTCGTGTTATATGTGTTTAGAAAACCTACCTTTGGCCACGTATTTACCATACCCGAGTCATAACAATGTTTACATGTTAACATGACATTTGATGTAGAAGGAAAAATAGTAAATGTCTAGAAGGGGTTAGCGTAATAATGTCCAGTGTATCCTAGAATCAACTACAGTGTTGTTGCCAAAGAAATTGATGTATTTGAAGAGATGTGAGATTGTGATGGCATTTTATATTTATTACAACTCCGTGTAGAATTTTGTTGACAAGGTAACAGAGACCAAAGGTGTTTGAAAAGCAGGTCTTTGAAATACACATTGAAAGGTGCATGTTAACAATTTGAACATTCATGTTGTGTTAAATGAGCAGCACGTTGTCAATAGAATGAACTGATTGAGTTACTTCTAGATAAAATGGGTCCACCAACAATTATTAATCAGGATTCTGTTTTAACAATTGTACACTGAAGTCAGAAATTGAAACAAAATCATAATGTCAGAAACATTTATATTTAACAATTATATTTATATTTATTACAAATCGTGTATGTAATGGCTTTTCAGATGAGATTTTCATCTGAACTAGCCAGATATCTCGAGTCATTTGGATTCGATTGTCGTACAAATGCTGAACAATTGAGCACAGTTCTTTACCTTGTTCAATTATACCTATCTCCTGCACATGCTGATTTATTGGTACCTATACTAGGGAACGTTTTCAAGATATAATATGTTGCCAAATGTGTTCACAAACAGAACAGATCGATGACTGCTAACAGATCTCAGAAATTTTCAACAAGTGTCCTTGAATTTCAGGACAGAGTTAAATTTCAAGACAACTTTCAAATTTCAGGACGAGTGCAACACCTATAATTGATTTGTGTTGGCTACTGTTAGTAGTTTTGCTCAAATTATGGAACTACAAGAATAATAATATTATAGTGGAACAGTCGTTGACTTCATTGAACTCAAGGGACTGACAATCTTTCTCTTGTTGCTCGATTGTCAAGTATGGGCGCCCGCCCATAGGAGCAAGAGGGGCACTTACCCTTCTCCCCCCCCCCCCCCAGAAAATTTATGCCGATTTTTTAAACTATTATTTTGGAATTTTTGTAAAAATTTTCATACTAAGCGAAAATGAGAAATCTACATTTAAGAACATCTACAAAAAAACACATGTTCTTAATTTCCAAATGTGCATTTTCGAAGCTCTTGAAAAAATTTCACTGTGATCATTGTGTTTTTCCCCTCCTTTCTGCAGGCGCCCATGGTGTGAAGAGCCATTTTCCAGTCAACGACTTTAAACCATCTATTTTAGACTATAATTATATTCACCAAATGTTAGCAGATTTGATTGACAGAGTTTTTAACTGGGTTGTATCTTCTGTGTAATAAAGCATCGTTCAATTTAATTAGAGCAGTACATTAAAACATGTGTCGTTAGTCTTGATGTCCTCCCTCTTCTAGTCAGGAAATTACCCCCAACTGGTCCAATCATAGATATACTGCATATGTGAAACTCCTTGAAACCAGGCCATAGGCTACTGACAATAAACAGGTCCCTGCACTACCCTGTGGCGAGGAGTAGGGTTGAATCCGGGGGGCAGGCTAGGCGCGAGGTGCTGCAAAAACCAGAAATTACTGGGAAACGCCGGGTGTCCCAGAGGGGTAGGGGCGTGAAAACATTTCACGGCAATGCCAGGTACCACAGCTACATGTAGTATAATATATATATGGCTGTGACTAGCGGACCTCCAAGCGGCCGTCGAATCTCAAATACTAGCGGACCGCCAAGTCACGTGTAACCTGTCGCATGACTGGCGGCCGTCCAATACTGAATACTAGCAAGCCGCCAGGCTTTCTATTTACACCAATCTGCCGCCATTGTAACAATATTCAAGAATCAAGACTCGTCATGTGACAGGTTACACGTGACTGGCGGTCCGCTAGTATTTGAGATTCGACGGCCTCTTGGAGGTCCGCTAGTCACTTCGTATATATATATATATATAATATATTATATATAAAGGTATGTGATACAGTGATAGGATATTCTTGTGTGTATAATACCCTTTGAAAGTGACTTACACAACAAACATGTTGTATAAATGACCAGACAAACACGTCCATTTGATGCATCACATCGATTTGGTTAAACGAAGCGAAATACTAAAAAAATTACCATACAGAAATTGCTTTATGAATTCCAACAGAAATTCACGAAGCAGTAAATACAGTTGCAGATGTCACAATAAAATAGAAATCAAACTCGTGTTAACAGTTGGCCATACAATGTCTGCAGTGACAGTGACCATCGAAGAACTAAATCACAGTAGCAGGCCCACAAACAATTCTCAACACTATTAAGCCAGTCTGCACTCCGCACTAATAGACGATTTGCAACATCAATAAATTTCACGCATAAATTCACCGACAAAAGTTTAATTCTGAATGTCGTAACATGAAAAATTATTCACCGGTATGCTTAACAACAATTAAAAGACCAGCAACATTTGTGCGTAAAGTAAGAAGACCAGTCTTCATTAACCTACCTGAAGGCACTTCATGTAATTGTAATCGTAATCTCAAAATTTCTAAAGCGTTACTTGAAAGCCAAGCACGGGGCACCAGCTTATTCATGACAGCTACATATGCACTTAATTGATTGCCAGACTACCATTGTCCAAAAATGTTGCAAGACTTTCAGATCTTTCCAGCAAGGTTCAATCAACTGCTTGTAGGGTTGCGTTACATAAAATGAAAAATTGCATAGTGTCAACAAGTATTCAAACGTCAGGGTCGGGTAGAAGGTCTGCCCAAAAACTTCATTTCACAATTAAATCATATAATAAACAACATGTCTAATTAACAACACTTTACAATTCATTTGTAATCGTAATCTCAAATTTGCACATTTTTACTTGCTTACTCACTGTAACCTAACTTCTGGATGCTCTATTGATATATTCCACCGGGATTAATTAGTGACTTTTAAAACTTATGAATTGCACTTGATCGACATCCTTAGTATTATTACGATAAGATTGCCATAGAATTCATTAAGAATTCATTAAGATTATATATGCAGATTTATATAGGACTGTTCAACATAAACACTTCTCAAACACACTCGAGACATAACACAAACCATGATAAAACAACGACTTTCAAAAAGCTTATGGAAAATAGTCAAAGAAAGACTAAGAAGCTCATCTAAGTTTCCAATTTTTGGTCAGCATTATCAGGCTTCTAGAAAATTCAGTACCAAAGGTCTAGTCACTGATCTGAAATTTTTTATGTCATCATAATGTTTAATGACAAGCTGCACTGATTTCACATTCACTTTTCGCTACGAAGTGTCAATACAGATCAGCATGGCAATAATTAGATACATGATTCAAAATATATTACCGGTAATAGTGTCACCGTCAACTACAGTTCTCCAGATCATTTAATCACAACAAAAAGGCACCATTTTTGTAGATACACAATTACACATATTACCTATCACTATATAACCGGTAGTTACCTAAATAATCCAACAGATTGGAACAAAACTTTCTAAAAATTATTAGTTGGCCGATGCTTTTGAAGCTAACATTTAAAAAAACTCATGATCAAGGAAACTTTCATAATAATAAGTGCGCATGATATGCACAAATCCATTGCTTGCTGAACAGTTTCTGAGCTGATTTGCTTTCACCGGTTGCTTTTAGTGCACTTTGTCGATATTTAAGCATTGAAGGCACAACGAAATCATGGACGACGACGACACAAGAACCTGAAGTTGGATGATATGACAAGAATCTTGCAGAAGTGCAACTATTCCAGTTCAACTAGAACATCATCTGCACTCACTGTCACACCTTCTTTCACGTTCACCTTCTTTACCTGAAAAAACCCAGATTTAAAGGTTTAGGTTGCGTCAGAACCAAGGTCAGCTTTACATATAGGCAGAACAGGCAGTTGTCGGCAGTACCACACTTTATGGGTGCAATTTTCATCAAACTGTCTCCTGTATATTATTGTCATGTCTTTCAATCACTTCAAAAATAATACTGCTTGTATGGCTTAATTAAAAACTAAAACCTGATTTTAATTAAGTGGGGGTCATGGCACCAAATGTATACTTTGCTTGGTCAGTCGTTGGTTAGAGTAAATCACAGGCACATATCAACACAGAGTCAGACTTTTCTTATACTGCTTCAATATATGCCAACTTACTATGATATCTTATAAGAAACAGAATTGGTTTTTAACCCTATTGAACTTCACAAACTGGTCATAGAGGTAAATATGCGACATCCCTGGTCTGCAGACCAGTTTCCTCTGCAAGCTATGCCATAAAAATATTAGAACCAGAAGATCAACAAAAACTAACCATAAATAATTTTTTTACCTGACCACACAGTTGTGATCAGGCTAATCACCTCATCCACAAAGTCTATAACATGAATTACTTACTTTCTCAATTTTTTACTCCATTGATCTATTCCACCATACCCTGGCTTCCATCCACTTCAGCCTGGCTCCTGTCTCTCTGATCTATCGGACTTTGACCTTGCTTTCCAACTGATTATGGCCTTGACTGCCTAGAGGTGAACATTGATTTCTGTCTTTGCCAAAATGCTAGGAAAGCAATTAGGCTAGATTAGATATCTTCTTCTTATTCTTCTTTATCCATGGGCTGAGAGCCCAGCCCGTAGGTGTCCAATGCGCACTTGCCTAGTCTCCTCCATAATTAGATAAGATATAACCACTTCCAAATGCTTTAATTAAAATCATAAGGTTTTCTAGATGTATACAGACCTTTCCTTGTTTGGCTGCAGTCAAACTGTTTTGCATTTTCATCGCCTCCAACACCAACACTTCCTGACCTTCACTCACCTTTGAAAAACAACGAACAAAAAAATTACATTTCACTCTGAATAATTACATATGTATACCAATGAAGCTTAACACAGACACTGGCATACCAGCACCAGTACTTCTATCAGAAGTATTTTTAAAATACATGTACATACAAATAAAATGCTGTTTTTAGCAATGTTGTTGATATCAATACCATTAACAATATACATTTACAAGGACAGACTGCTTGTAGTTCAAGGTTGGCAATACTAAGAAATGGCAAAACACAACATCACAATAGTAATAACCTTGTTTAGGGATATACACTCAAAATCTAAATCACCTTGAAAAAATGTTTTCTTTATTTTTAAAAACTTGACAACTTAACTTGATAATCGCATAATTCTTAAATACAGCATTGTAGTGGGGCTGCACTTGGGATTTTGCTGAAAGGAAAACAAAAGAGCACAAAATATGCATGTTGTGTTCTGTTCTGTTCTCAGCCATCCTCGATCCGAGGGTCGGCCGCATCATGTACAATGTTCCTCCAACGCTTCCTGTCCTCCGTCAATCTTATGCATATGATCCAGTAATCTAAATGCATTAATTCATTGCCAAGAGACATGAAAGTCGCAAGACGTATTCAAATCTGAATCTGTTCACCTCATCTCCAACCTTGACACCGACCGACTTGACCATGCCTGGCATTGGTGCCACGATCACAGCGCTCAAGTCAGCAACAACCTTCTTTGGCATGTACTTCAAGAATTCAGCCATTCGCTTCTCAAAAACCTGAACCTCAAACTACAACACACACGAACACAACCCAAGCAATGCACACGTAGTCACATACAAGGACCACTGTATCGAACAACATTCAATAAGCGCTTAAGCGAAATGTTTTTATTCAGAAACTATTTATTTACTTCATCATAATTAGTATTCAAGAATTTCATATTCTGGCCCTTCAAGGTAACCTACTCAAAATAGCTAACCCTTAACCTACAGAGAGCAGAAGAACATCAAAAGAATTGAGAAAATAGTCAAGGCAAATGTATTAAGCACTATGTCAAAGAAATTGCAATCAGTACATATTCCAATTTCAAATGCTACTAGTCTGTACAGTTAAACTAAACACCAAATTTTGATTACTCACCAGAGTGCCGAGATATTGCATCTTGATGCGCCCATAATTTCGTGATATGAGCTGGAAAAAATGCAGAAAATCTTACAAATGTTGCTTCTTATAGAGTATATAATACGATAAAAAAGTTCATTTTACTGAATATGCTGATTATATTTGCTGATTATAGCAAAACAGGGAAAGGTCTGTAACTGACGAATTGGTGTAAACTCAATATGCAGTATAAAAGTTTTGTCCAGTTTTGAGATAAGTGTTTTCACGATATATTTAATATACTCCTTAACAAAAGGAATAACGAGAATTTCGCTTACTTGAAAGATTTCGGGTTTTCCATCGATGAGCGTGTTAATAACAGGAGAAGCGAGCGTGAAGTTGTTTGAAATCTTCAAACTTTGATCCTTAACCATCACCTGAATCAATACGTTACACATAAATTTATAACAATAAAACGTCACAGTTGCTGGCAGTATAATCATAATAACGATAATTATAATGCAATATATTCAACCTTTAAAATTCTCATTCAATGTTTCATTTGATAGTGTAAGAAGAGTTTCTAAAGTCTGAACCTAATACTACACAGATGAGAGTGTACTAAGAATGACCAGGAATGCAGAGCAGTTCATTGCTAAAGTGCTGAACATCTGCTTACTGTTAAAGTTACTCCATTGAGTTTCCACATCGAACATTGTACAAGACAAAGCAGTTTTGAAAGCTGTTGTGCCTTGATTCATCTCATACAGCATATTTCAACTCATTAGCTCAACATGTCATCATAAAAACATTCTTTAACTTTACACGATCAAGAAGCCAAAAACTTTCTGTACCTCAAAGTAATCTCCCTTCAGCTGAACTCGAACTGGTACAACCTCATTGTTCACAGCTGCCTGTAACTGCCAATCCTTTGACCCAGACAAATTCACCGACTCCCTGTCCAACAAAATGACAGAATATAGCCTCACAAACTCACTTTTGTTCTTAAGAAATATTATAACCATGTAAGCAATACCAAAAAAACGGCATTAGTAAGCAAAATTGCTTGCTAATAATTTGCATACAGTATCAGAACAATGAACGTTTCTGTGAGATCTCAACCTGAGTATTAATGCCAACAAGTAACAAGTTGCAATAATCAATACACAATTAGACATGCAAACAAAATTATCAACCACTGAAGTGAAAAATAGAAGACGTTCACAGGCACCGAAGCTTGGATGCCTGTAGGCTTTATTCTTACCCATCTGCGTTCAAATAACACGAGCTTCTCAAATCATCTTTGACCTTGATGCAGCTTGCGACCGCCATCAACTGAACTTCCTGAGATGGTGACAGTGTTTTGCCTACGAAAAAAACCACAAAATATAAATTACACATGCCATACTACTTACTTCAACAAAGCTTTGGTTTGCCCTGCAACCCTGTGCTAATGTAATCACATGTACGTACGTACGTACGTACACACACACACACACACACACACACACACACTGTCATACATGCATGCATTCATGCATATAGAAACTTATCTCTACGAAATAAATCAGTAGACAATCATCATAAGAAGCGTCATTGTACCTGTGAATCCATTCGGATAAGTTTCAGGAAGATACTTTGTGCTGATGTCACCTTCTACAAATCGCTTCTCCGTTATCACATCACGCAGAAGAGGAACATTGTGCGTCACACCTGAAATATATCAATTCAGCCAAGAAGTCCTCAAAGACAGATACACACTGCTCAGATACAAACATTGGGGCGCAGTGGTGTAGTTGGTATGTTCGTTGCCTTGCAGCCAGAGGGATGCAGGTTCGAATCCACCTCAAGCCACCACGTAGGGACCTTGGGCAAGTCCTTTACAAGCAATTGCTAAGTGCTTTGGCGTGAAACTCCGATTCAGTGTCCACACTGTAGACGGGAGCACTTCTGAGTAGAGAGCTTGAAGGGGCGCTATAACAAGTGCACATACATCCAATCATCCCAATCCTGATTCTTATTTCATCCACATACATCGTCATCATCACCACGACCACTCAATTCATTATCGACATCAAAACTACATTCTATACCACTTATTTATTGGCACCACTAGTATTAACGAATTTTTTAACAATATTTTCTTATTAGAATTATTGACTTTTCATCTTATTACCTCTGATGACATAAGAGTCCAAGGCATTCGCCATCGACGTCAACGCTTCATTTCTGTTCGCTCCAAATGTTACGAGCTGAAATGCAAAAATAGATAAACCTGAACAGCAGATAAATTTTTCTTAATCAAGACATGAAATTGAAGCATAAAGAAAATCATGTATCCAAAAAATTACTTTAGATAACAACCTTGGAAACTACCTGTACATACCTTGCATATCATGGGATCATAGTAGATGCTGATATCACTTCCTTCTGTAATTCCACTGTCACAGCGTACCTGAAGAGAAGCAAAACTATTTATAACAGATAAATTAACATGCAAGCAACAAAATGGAGATGTCTCCATCCAAAAAGAACATTAAATCATGAGTCGATAAATATAATAATAAAAAAGGAACAACAATAGTAAATAATAACAACAATAACAACAATAGTCCATTGTAACAAAGTTCAAAATATCAATCGATCATTGTTACTAAGTAGAATAATTGAGGGTCAATATTTAAATGAAGTCTGGAATGAAGTTGGGGCAACGGAACCTGAGAAGACATGGAAACAGTCTATAGAGAAAAGGGACCCAATATTCTATTCTTCTATTGTCACTGCAAAATGAAGTCACAGTTCAATTGTAATACACCAGAATGAACAGACAATTATAGAGGATTATATGTCCCGATCTTCTAATGTATTTCAGCTAGTATCTAATAAGTAACAGTGCAATCTCTACCGAAAGTATTACTAGAACATACCATTACAATCAAGCTATTGAAATTTATTTTAAACTATCTCATTAATAGTGAAATAATGCTAATAATGTCATAATAAAGACATTTTAAAAATAAACTCCTACATGTGAAACTACCGTACTTCCCAATGATTTAGAATAACTTAGTGGTGACTCTGAGAATCAGACTAAAATAACTGCAATAGAAATCTTCGATGCTTACATTTGGAATGTGATTTGGCTCAACGTATCTTGACAAACGACCAATGGACGGCAGACCAAATGCCTTGTATGGATCCTTGAAAGTAGAAAACAACGTTTGGTGTGGAAACTCAACATAGTACCTTTTTAAGCAGATATTCAACACATTAACAATAAACTTCTTGGTATTCCCGGCATTTGCAGTCATTGCAGAAGTACTTTATTTTCAATCAATAACAACTCTGATTATTGTATTGTATTGTATCTGACCATTTATAAAGCGCCTCTCGCAGCAAGAGCCTTTCAGAAGCGCTCCCAGTGCGTTCAACCCCGAGAAAAAAGGCAAGTTTTAGTACCTTTGCCAGTAATAATTTCAATACTAATAAATTTAATCATTTATTATTTAGGCTGCATAAAACTACAGAAAGCACCAAAGCGTGGGGTTCAACAAATTTCAAACAAATTTCTCATGGACATCGTTGCGTCCACCAGAAGCTCTAGGCAAGTCGCAATTTATTGCCACTACCTGTGATGACTCGGGTCGTCTTGGTTATGCGATGCAAAAAAAATGATGCATACAAACCTCTGCGTAGACTCTGCATTCGACTGACCAGCCGTCAATTGGAACGTCGTCTTGCTTATGCAGCAACTTGTGACCTGGGAGACACACACAAAACTTAATCAGTTATCAGTACATAACTCAATGACCAAAGATTTATATGGCATAGCTCAAAAATCAGCGCACTCTTGACTTGCGTCAATGCCTGAGTCAATGAACAAGAATGTCTTAACACATTGACCGCCTACACGCCATGTTAAATGACTGGCTGAAGTACAAGTTAACTCGTACTTGGCGGACAACATGTTAAGGCGTCCCTGAAACTGAGAATAAAGGACAAGACTTATGGTAAGTCAAGGTGAAGTAACTGGAGCTGATGGTCCAACATGGGCAAATGCACCTAGCCTAGAGTGGGCCAAAGAACCTCATGCAGAACGGGTAACATCTCAACAAGGCAGTTAATACGCATGAGGGAAATGATTTTGAACCGTACTCACAGTTGAATAGGAAGCCATTGAATGGAATCCCGAATATAGCGTGAGATATGGGCAAACTCTAAAATGTTGTCTATAAGCCGAGCAGCAACATTAAGAATGGAGCGGAGTTTGTGAGTATAGAAACGGAGAGACCAATAGATGCAGCATTCCCAAAGTCTACCCCAGTGCAGATCAAAGCATGGAGCAGAGTACCGGCAGTAACGACATTTAGCGAGAGAGTGAATGGAACATAGTTCGTACAGATGGTCCAAGCAAGATCTACACACTGCTCATCAAAAAGTCTTATGTTATGATCAACACAATATTTATAAAGTAAATGTTCACTTACTATCACAAGTTACAAAACACCATGCTTACCTTTAGCAGCCCTGATCATCTGGTGGACAATATCAATTCCAGTTATGCATTCCGTGATGGGATGCTCTACCTGAAGACGGGTATTCATCTCGAGAAAGTAGAACTTCCGCTTTGAATCCACCAAAAACTCCACAGTTCCTGCAGTGCAATAATTTTATAACCAACACAATGAATGTCATATGGTCATAAACTGGAACCTCCTTACAACACGTCCACATGATTCATTCATTCATTCATTATTAGAATTTATATAGCACCCCTTCAAGAAACTACTCAGAGGCGCTCCCAGCCCAGCCACGACTATATAGATATGGAAAATACTGATACAAAGTGGTAATGAACTTTGACACTAGATTTTATGTGGTGTAGGAGCAAAACCCTGCTGTAACACTAAATCACTGCAACACGGTCCCTCACAAGGTCACAAGGGTCTGAAAGCTAAGGTTAGCAGAAAGCTGTCTAATATTCAGATATTCAAATGAAGAAAGGAATAAGAAGGATCAATGTTTTACTCGCAATTTTATTAATTCAAACAATGCGTGTATTTCCTAAACAAAGAGTAATATTATAGCAAGCACATAACAGCAAGTGTACAGACCACTATGGACAGACATTTCCAATTTGGAAATACCAAGTATTCCATCTTACAGATGACCTCAGCAAATCATCAGATCATGCAGTGTATAAAGCTTGACTCGAAAGGACACAACACAAATGTCCAGACAAAAAATTTGAAAAACATATTTACTAAAATTCTTACTCAGAATCAGGGCTTCAAGTGTGGCAGGACGGTCATGGACGGCATCCTAGCACTTATTTTCAAATCTGTTATTTTGCCAGCACACCTGAAACTGTAAGGGGCGTCCTGGCACTTCTTTTGGAAAGGTAAGGGGCGTCATGGCACTTCTTTTTTTTACACTTTTAGCACTGCTCAGAACTGTATTCAACTCTCCTTAATACTGTACACACATTATGTATCAAAGCAAGTGTGAAACCGTTGTAACAAGACTGAAGAAGAGAAAAGCACCACATACCGGCTGATGTGTAGCCAACTGATTTAGCGAGAGCCACAGCTTGGTTGCCCATTGAACGACGAGTTTCTTCGCAAAGAAAAGTGCTTTTGAACAACAACAACAACAACATTAACGAAGATAACACATCAACAGTTGCAAACTTCAACAAGGAGATCAAAAGACATAGGATGTTTATCTTAATCCTTATAATGATGATGATGATAATGATGGTTCTCTGCCTGAAGGCAGGTTCATTGGCTTTACACCCTGTCCCTGTGGATGAGATGAGTGAGGTGGTTTCCCGCTGCCTTCCCCCCCACAGACAATGATGGGTAAGCAACTTGCCCAAGGTCGCTCCGTGGAAGCTTGCGCCCCCGCGTCCCACACGTGCTAGCTCGAGATATCTAAATCTCTGAATGTCAACTACCAGCCAGGGGCTTGAACCGCAGTCCGTTGCAACCAAAAGACGTATGCTGCTCTCGCTTACCGGTGTAGCTAACTAGGCCAGTTTCCTTCTAATAAAAGTAAGCAAATCTTAATGAAGAGGCAAGTCACGAGAGGTTCAGGGCAATGGTAACAGACAGGCACGAAGAGCAAACAAACGTGGAATCGCTGCCCACAACTCAACCTTCCATTCAGCAGATGGCGTTGGTGAACTGAGCAGTAGGAAGTCATGGACGCCTTGCATGGCTGCCGACAGTTAAATTCGACTCCTATTATAACTTGTGATCATCCGTTCATACTATGAATTCATTCATTCATTTCAGACATTTATATAGCGCCTCTTCAAAAAATCTACTCAGAAGCGCTCCCGACCCAACCACGGCTAAAGAGAACAGTCTTAAGAGCAGAGTAGAACACAGTCTCAAAGGCTCGAATTGTAGTCATTCTGCAGTTTGTGCACTGAACTTTGAAACGAAGATATTACAAGACAAAAATTCACAAAGTTGACATTAATGGTCTCCTCCACATGCACAACATTGCACACCCTTTGCTGATGCACTACAGTGATTAAACGATATTCATCTGCGATATTAATAATCTACCTTGGAGCTTCTTCAATGACCTTTTGGTTACGCCGTTGGATTGAGCATTCCCTTTCATTTAGGTAAAGCGCATTGCCGTGCTGATCGCAAAGAATCTGCATTTCAATGTGACGCGGATTGTCAATGTATTTCTCAATCAACATACGATCGTCGCCAAAGCTCGACGCAGCCTCTGACTTCGACAGACGAAACCCTTTCCTAGAAGTTATTTCAAACAACACAGCAGTCAATGGAATCAATGCATATATACAAAGCATTTTGGCCTATCAAGAATCAATCAATCAATGTAAATATACAAAGCATTTTGGCCTATCAAGAATCAATCAATCAATGCAAATATACCGGTACAAAGCATTTTGGCCTATCAAGAATAATTCTTTAATCATCCAAATCTTTACTAATCACTTCGCGCAACAGATGAAGATCTTTACTAATCATTCTCGATTAATTAATAACAAATCCATAACTTCATATTGCCAATGTACTAATGCACTTTGCATTCTCATCACTGCAAAAAATTAATAAATACATAAACTAGCTAGTCAAAAAAGTGCTCATTAAAAATATAATTCCATTTCTCACAACCTCTGATAGTCTGATATTTAAGCACAGCTTACTAAGAAAGTGAACAACAAGTCCTACTATCTAATTTCTAAATAGAATTTTGCACCAATGTAGTTTTAACCGTAATACATTTCATGCATTGAATCAACCTGCGATATCATCTTAAATGAATAATCACTTTGCTTCTTTGTCATTCCACGCAATACGAAGACCCTTTCCCCCACCGCCAGCTGAAGCCTTGATCATGACAGGATAACCTAAACCAAAAAACATCACCGTCAACAGTGTCATAGTCAATCAAGTAAAACACTAGAAGCACTTGACTTGACAGCTGCATTCATTAATTAGTGAACGTATTCCCTTGACTATGCGACACCTCCCAAGCTGTTCTCAATTTCACAAACTGTTGAAGACTGGTTTTTCCCGCTTGATCTCGGCCAGGAGTGACTCTGAGTAGGTACCTTAAAGGGGCGCTATATAAATTTTGATTGATTGATTGATTGAACTGTAAACAAGACATCTCTATGGCACTCACTGTACAGCTGATAAAATCATGCAGAAACCAACACAAAATATAAATGCATGTCTAACAGTTATGTAGCAATGTGAGGTTTAGCTGGAAGTACACTGGACACCAAGTTTGCTCTTAGATTTGTTCAGATAAATTTTAGAAATACTTCAGTCATATCTATATCATTTTACTTCACATTTCCAAACCTTAGCAAGATTATTAAACATGTTAAATTAGACAACAGTTAGTTTGATTAACACCAAACCAAGTTGCTACAGTACCAGTATGATATAATAGAACAAACTTTGGCAAATGCAAACCTATAAATATAGTGTGCAACATATCGTAACTGAATACAGTTTAAAAATCAATATATTAATGCGTAAACGTAAGTGTAAACGAACATCTTTAACCCTTTAATGCCGAGATGATAGTACATTGTATGGGAAATCCTATACCCTCCGGCATTAAAGGGTTAAAGGAATAAGAATAGTAGTAATGAAAGAAAGAAACAATGCACAGGTGGCACTACAAATGTGGCGAATGACTACGACATGCACACACATCCGTACCGATGTCATTAGCAACCTTGACTGCTTCATCTTCATCCTTAACCTCTCCATCAAATCCAGGGATCATGTTCACCTTCGCCTGCATCGCCACTCGCTTGCTCTCTATCTTATCACCCATTGACTTAATCGACGCACTTGTCGGACCAATAAAAACCACTCCCATCTCGGCCTGAAAACAACGCACCACAATCATATAAAGATTTCACATAAATGCATAATGAACTGCCTCTAACCACCGGATAGTTAGAATACAAAAGGTCAGTATTTTAGCAAAAACACCACAACAATACAGTCCTACGCCAAAAGAGGATGCATATGGCTGAAGTATGCAAACTATATTTCAAGGCACATACAGCATTTTACCGACTCAAGCCATTCTCAGTAAACCAAGATTAGCTTCTTCCCAAACATCACCCATCACGACAGCTAACGAAACTTAACTAAGCTTGTGCTCAACATAACCCATCAGGGCCTATGATCCTGAATCAAACTAACAAAACAAAATGATATCATTCTGACCCAAAAAAAACTAAAGTAAATGCCAATTAATTATAAGCTAGTGTTAAAAAGTCTCACCAGTCGTCCAGCAAATTGCATGTTTTCAGACAGAAATCCATACCCTGGATGAACCTGAAAAAAAATCAAAAATACAATTACAAACCTCAATAAATATAATCAATGTCTATAACCTGCCAAAAATACCATATAATATCCTTCCATAGCCCAGAACCAATGACTGGAATGTACTTTCTGTGATAACGTAAACCCTTGAATCCTTGATACTGAGACAACCTTTACAGAGTACCTGGATGATCATTAACTGCGTTAAGAATGACCTTGAAGTTTTAATATCTAAGAAACATTTTTTATTTTCAGTTCATCTGATTAAATTAAGGAATGCATCGTAAACATACTGCTTCCGCTCCACTTTTCTGTACAACATCTAGAATCGTATCCATCTTCAGGTAACTCTGGTTCGTTGGAGCAGGACCAATACAGAACGCTTCATCTGCCATTCGAACAAATTTCTATAAATGGATATAATCACAAGACAATAGAAATAAAAAAATATGTTTTCTCAATAAGAACAATCATTTGTTCGTAAAATCTCTAAAAACTTGTATCGCACGCAATGTCACGTAAAAACAAGAATCAGAAGCATAACTAGTCAGCAGCAAAGACCATAGAAAAAAGCAAAGCCAAATTAACACTTTGTAAAATTTTAGCATTGTCCTAAAAGCTTCTCAGAAATAATGTAGCTTGTCATAAAGTGCTAAGATCTTAAATTTGACTCATACTTTAATATAAATAATTCCAAATACTAAAAGACACTTATTATTATAGTACCCTGCAAGCAGAAAAGTTCTGTAAACAGCACCGCTGCTAAATAAATGTGCATCACATTGCAATCTTGTAAGAATTGTTAGAAGTTCTCCTGGCTAACGGCAACTTACCGCATTTGAGTCGACATCACTGTGAATTGCCACCGTTTTGATGCCAAGCCTTTTGCACGTGTCTATAACACGGCAGGCAATCTCTCCTCGATTGGCAATCAGAATTTTCTTAAATTGCTAGTTCACAAAGAAACATAAACCCAAATCAGAACATAATATGCAGTGTGACACTGTGAAGCTGTAAATAGGAAACTGGTTTGCAATATTCTACACAAATGCACATTTAAAAAAATGAAAAATTCCAATTCAGTTTCTTACATAACAGCTGCAATCTGTCCTTTTAACTTTCAACCTTTAACATGTATATAAACAAGTCTTCTTTCCTTCAGGCTCGGATTAATCCCTCTTTGGCGAAGGTGTCAGTCAATGCAGATAAACAAGTGCTCTTCCATTCAACAACTGGAAAAACTAAATCACAAATTTACACACGATATTGAATGGAAAAATTTAAAGAAAATGAATTTGAAATTTCCAAATCTATGGAACTCGAAAATCGACCACTTACATCTTCTCCTACTTCATACTTGTCATTCCAGTACATCTCCTTCCGCAGAGCATCTGAGGAATGCAACGTTCGCAGCAGTGAAGGAGCAACACCCTGTTCACAAAACAGTAAACATAAATAACTCACAACCATCAACCATCGTTGAATAGAGATTATATAAATGCACTGAAACTTTTGACTTTAGAATTGCAGAACACATGACTCTGCTAGCTTGCTTATGAAGGGTCTTAAAACTCTTCCACCCACTTGATGGCACAGGTACCTCATTTCCCAATGAACACAATTTGCAGTTATATAAATAGAGCATGATTTCTCAATCATTAACTTATTTATACAGATCAATAATTCATTCATTCATAGAATTTATATAGCACCTCTTCAAGATATCTACTCAGAGGCGTTCTCTGCACTAACTAGTCGAAATGATGTTAAGTTAATAATACAACAATGTACTACCACGTATATTATATGCTAGCTCTGTACATAAATAATTGGCCATTCCTAAAGCACCTTTTGAGAACCCCACAATGATGCTTAAAACTCAACCAGTATTAAGAAACTTGCTTTAATAATTGTGACTTATTTAATACAAGCACATCTTATGAAGAAAACTGCAAAATACATAATTATTACTAGAATGATACTACATGACATTTAATTACACTAAAGCACTAGCAAGAATAAGGACAGTGATGAACATTTAAATAACTTGTTTATTTCATAATTAACAATAAGAGAACATTATCATTTCAATTCAAATTCTTTTAAAAAGCATTTTTGTTGTGTTGCATTGTTTGGCTCATTTTTAACATAATGCAAGTCTGCACAAAGGCTATTCCTCCCACATCTGTGCAAGATTTGTAAAACGAAGTGACTAGCGGACCGCCAGGCGGCCGTCCAATTTCAATTACTAGCGGACCGCCAGTCACGTGTAACCTGTCACATGAGTAACGAGTCTTGATTCTTGAATATTGTTACAATGGCGGCAGTTACCGATAGTTTGTTTTATGTCGGACAAAAAATTCTAGAACAAGGAGAAGGGAAACGAGAAACCATTTAGATGATATAGTATAAATAGAAGTTTGATTAACGAAGATAAATTTTGGTGTAAATAGAATTTGATAATCCTGTCAACAGCGGTCCCAAATTATACCACTCATCCCAACATGCAAAGCGTGAGGGTCGGTTAGGGCTCAGGTTAGGCGTCGTGAGGGTCGGTTAGGGTTAGTTTTAAGGTTAGTGCAGTCATTCTGCTAAAATTCAAGCTGAACTGATGAACAATCGTCGATACGTCGCGATCTAATTTTATTGCATTCGTTGGCAGCCATATTGTCTGGCGGTCCGCTAGTATTCCGTATTGGACGGCCGCCACTGGCGGTCCGCTAGTATTTGAAATTCGAAGGCCGCCTGGCGGTCCGCTAGTCACAGCCTTTGTAAAATTCTGTTTCAATGCATGCATACATCATACAATTCTCCCTTTTGGTTATTACTCCTGGTCTCTAAATGTGGAAGGGATGGACGAGCGTTATGGACAAGCCGTGTTCCTCAGCCTTTACGTTTCGATTGTACATGTCACACAATTTAATGTACATGTAGGTCTGTGCACATGCTATCGCCTGACTAAAACAACTCCAATTAGCATCACCTTGTCCCCATAATTGAACTTTTTACAGACGTCCTGAGACCTGGGCAGTCCAGGCAATTTCCAGATTTCGGTTCAATATGTCAAGGCCACGCCAAGTTCAATTAGGTCAAGGTTTTCCACTTCCCATCGATTATTGACCACGTACAATATTTGCACATCTTGTTCAAAAAGTTCTCACCGCACTGCGGTTCAAGGCGAGTGAAATCTTCCGTGTAAGAAGACACGACCCAGTCGCCCTTGCAAAGGCGGAACACGTCGCCATAATTAATGCACCTTCGCTCCGACAAAAACCAAACACTCGATCTAAATGTAAAAAGGTTTTGAGTTACTGACAACCGACATTCGCAAGCTGCCTTCATGTGGCCTTTAAACCAACCACAAGAAAAGACAACGCTACCGTACACTGCCGAATTCTTGCTCTCATGGTTGTGCAGTTGACCTGATTTGATAACGCATGATGATATCAATTATATTATATTCGTTTTATTGAGTTCTTGCCAGTTACAAATAAGAAATTACAAAGAAAATCATAATTCAATCAAATAGGTGGAAGTCAGAAAGAGGGGTAATGGTCGAGTATCTGTAAAATAATCAATCAATCATCTCATCATTTGTCAATAAAACTAATATAAATTATATATATATATCAATCAATCAGTGGTAGTTCAACATAATAATTATTATAACCTTTCAACACAACTACATCGAGAAACTATTTATAAAACTTTTATCATTACAGAAGTTCAAATATATATTTATACACTCTGGCTGAAGAAGGCATTGGAAGAATATTGGTAGTCTTTTCTAGATCTTATCAGATGTGTGTCATCCTAAGTGGTGCGAGGAATCGTTTTTGTCGCTTTGTTGTAATATATATGAGGTCGTTGGTTGAGACGGTGTTGAAAACGCCGGTAATTTCGGTTTTTTCAATTATAATGACTGAAATTTGAACTCTGAATTTGAGTCAGAATGAATTGGCTTCTTATGCTTGCGAATTGATAATTATTTTTCGCGACATTTGTTTGGAACGCGCTACAATTATGATGGGCGTGATCGTAAATCAAACTTCTAAAGCGTCGTTGGAAAGCCAAGCGCAGGACACCAGCCTATTCACGAGCGCTGCGTCGAGTCAGAAGGGTGTCAAAAGGGTAAGCCGAAGGAGGCTCGTGTCTACTTCCAGAGGGGCAGAGCAGGTGCTACTTCCTATTTGCCTCTTGATGTCTGCCAAAGCAGCTTGTCACATCCACTAATATGCACTTTGGTGAATAATATAGTGAAGGACATATCGGGGTAGTAGACAGAAGTCTCTTGTGCTTCACCCAGTTTAACTTTAACTGAAACCTCTCCATTTGAGTTGAACTGCTTGCCCAAATGAAAAGATTAAATCCATATACTTATGAGTAATTTATGTTGATGCACATACATTGCGTTCTGCCAGCCTGAAGTTTTGATTAAACGAAAATTGATTGATTGATTGACATACTTCCATTGAACATAAATTTGCAAATGGAAAAATAAAGGCTGTACTTACTTACTTGCTTACTTTCGTGTATTTTTTGTTTGGCTAGTTGTGCTCTATCCTACATTAGCAAACAGTTTGTTCGTGTCATCATTGCCCGGTTTTAAATCTCTTCACTCTGCATGACACAGTTATCTTCTGTCATGTATTGCCACAGTGCTATGTGGAAGCGGAACAGTGGTTGGCCCTGCATTCTATAAAGGCTGCCATGCAGCCATAAGCTTCTAATTTTTATCCCAGTATTTTGTAAGCCTTCCATTTTGTGTGATTGTTCTGAGTTTTCTTGAAGATGGATTGTATAAATAAGTACGTACTTGAATTTTTTTGTAGGTTTTGTTTCTTTGAATTCAGTACAAGATTAGAACATTGATCTCAATGGCGGCCACACCAACAGAAGAAGTACGTATATAAAATTATATCTTTAGCTATTGTGTATGTGCTATTGTGTGTAAAAAGCATCATTTTAAATTATGCATGTTTTTACTGTTTTGAAGTTAACGCCTAGGTTCATATTGCTTTTCATGTTTTATTGTTATGATGTAAATATCTTTCCAGCAACATTTGTTTTGAAGTTGTTTAATGTTTTCGTACGTGCATAATTAATTTGCTCAACATTTCAGGATGTAGATAAATTGGTTGGAGAACTGCGTGAACGATTCTTCAAAGAATATGCAGGTATTTTAAGTTTGAAACATTGAACTTCATGCTTACTGAGTTAGAATGTTCATTTATTTCAATTAATTATTTTGAAAATCTAGTTCTGGCTCACTCTAGTTTTGAGTAGACGTTTTTGAATAACCAATGACGTCACTCCTCTCAATGCTGAGCTCAGCCGTTAAATTTCTCACCCAGAGGTGTCAGATCGATTTTACAGATCTCAAGTCAACCTGCTTGCTGTTTGAAAAACACATAACTGTATGAAACTAAGAATCACGTGGTTGATTTTATAACAAAAGTGCATAAAGTGACAGGTCTGAGGTACCGGAGCTTGTAGCCAGCTCAAGTTAATCAAGGCTGAGCTTCCTTGTGCCATCTGGCAGGATGTCAATATTCAATTAAAATTTACAGACATTGGCCCAAGCATAATTATTGCTGGCGGTCTGGCTATTAAGCTTGCTAATCATAATCTCCAGACTTCTAAAGCGCTACTCGAAAGCCACTTGCCGGGCACCAGCTTATTCCTGAGCACTGCGCTGAGTCAAAAAGGGTTCGTAAGAGTAGTCCATCATGTAGTCCACCAGCATCTGTCTGGGTCTTCCTATGCGTCAGTGCTTCCTTATTGCAGCTATCACAGATCTACTTCACATGCATTTTTCAATGCCTCCTTGTTTTTACACTGCAGGCAATATTTCTACAGAAGTTTCACACGAAACCTGATCTAAATTCAGTGCCGTGTTTGTGACATAACTGATCATTGAATTGTGACATTTGTTTGTTAAGAGGCCTCCTTGTTTTTAACACTGCAGGCAATATTTCTACTACAGAAGTTTCAAATGACAGCTTATCCAATTTCAGTGCAGTGTTTGTGTCGTAACTGATCAATATTGAATTGTGTTTGTTTATCAAGAGGCCGTAGAGAATGGATCGTACGATGAACGAGACGTCGAACGAGTGCGATCGAGCGATCCGTATCTGGCGTGCTTCATTCGAACGTTTTACGGAGTAAATGGAGACTTGACGAAGCCAGTGGAGATGATCGACACGGTCCTCAAGTTTCGAAAAGAGATAAAACTAAATGGTATGTCTGCCCGGATGTATCAGCTTTTATGTCATTGAGGAGATTACCTGGTAAGGGCTTTCTCCAGCTTTATACATATGATTTCTGTATTTCTGTTCTGATCTGTAAAACTTATATAGGACTCAGCATGTACAGCACACAAGGTGGCAATTAAAATAAACAGAATTCAGAAGCATGCCAGAGTAAGGGCATTGTTAGTACCTGCATTTGACCACTAACATGCTGTGCTTTGCTGTAGTTGGCTCAGTGATATGGAATGGCCTCCATATAGAGCTGCGCCTGTTCCCTATTTCACTCTATGACACATTCCATATTAAAGCACTTGAAAATTGTTCAATGCATTGTAGTCGGGAACGCTCATACAATATGAGTATTATTGAGCACTGTTATTTTTGCAGCCTTGTTGTGGCATTTTGATGAGTCGTGGTGCCTGTTTTTGATTGTAGATCTGAAACCCGAATCATTTCCGGATGAACTGCAGAACAGGAAATCTCTTTACTGGCATGGCGAAGACAAAGAGAATCGGAAAATCTGTAAGCACTTAGACATTGAATATTGCTGTTGTAAAGTCACGTGCACTGAAGTGCGAGACAGAATAATTCAATAATCTCTGTAGTTTTTTCATCATGCCTGTGCTGGGAGTGCTCTTGAGTAGATTTTTCTCGAAGGAGCGCTATATAAATCCATAGAGTGAATGAATGAATGACCGAATACAAAGCTCCACAATTGGATCTAAGTGCTGTTAGGTTTATATCTGAAATGTGTGTTTAATATATTTTGGTCAAATTTAGTCTTGAAAGTGCATGCCTACATGTATTCACTTAATTCCAACATTGTGGACATTTAGAAGGTCTTAAAAGGACTTGATTCATTTACAGTGAGGATTGGAAATGAAGAATCCCATTTTAGTCAATGTTACACAATCATTTTCTGCAGCCAACTGAATTCTAGACTAGTAATTGTAATTTGTGATTGTAATTGAACATTTATATAGCGCCGCTCACAGATTCAGTGGCACTCCTGACCCTAGTTAGCACTACCCCTAACGAATAGTATGGTCTTCAGGCGTTCAGTAGACAGCCATATTACATAATGTTGGAAAGAATGTGCACAAGCCCATTTTAAATATTTAACTGAATAGTTATCAACCGGTCAAGGGAAAGTAAACTTCTGGCTGTTTTTGTCTGCAGTGCACTTCAGAGTCAGTCAGCATCAGAAAGGAAAGTTGGTTCAGGAGATGAAGGGCTACATTGCCATGTTCCTTGACGAATACCATCGAGCGAATCTCGGAGTTCGAATGGTCCTCATATTCGACTTCACCAACGCTGGCATCTTGAACATGGTTTGCCTTCACACGTATAATCTTTTAACAAAATTGAATACTTATATCATGACCAAATGCAACGAAGATAAAGCTATAGAGGACACTGGTGTGGCCATATACGGCTGTGAGAGTTGGACACTGAGGAAGGAGGAAGAGAGAAGAATAGAAGCGTTCAAGATGAAGTGTCTGAGATTGATAATGAAAATATCATGGATGGAAAAACGGACAAATGAATGGGTGCTGGAGGCGGCAGGAGTGGAGAGGAATCTGCTGAAGACAGTAAAAGAAAGAAAAATGATTTATTTCGGACACATCATGAGAAGAGAGGGAACATGCATTGAGAAAGACATCATGCAGGTCACAATGCCAGGAGACCGGAAAAGAGGAAGACCAAGAACAAACTGGCTGGGCAACATCAAGGAGTGGACTGGATTGACATTGGGAGAAATGATAAGATTGACGGAGGACAGGAAGCGTTGGAAGAACATTGTACATGATGCGGCCGACCCTCGGATCGAGGATGGCTCAGAACAGAACAGACCAAGTTGTTGGTGGTAGTTTAGCCACCGATCATGTCACTTATATTAGGAGCAATTCCACTGATGCTCATGGCTGGTAGTAATCATGACTGGAAAAAGGCAGCTGCTGTAGAATGTCACCGCTGTGGAATCTTGAAAAAGCACTGGTTGACAGTTCTAATTTGTGTTTGTAATATTTATTTTATAGATATTTGCTACCATTAGAATTTCATTGTCTTATGTTCTAAAAAGCATTATTTCATTATCAACTGTTTTATTCATAAATTGACGTATAGCTGGCTTCTCCTTCGAATAAGCTAAAAATAAACTTTACTTTTGACATTTTTTTATTGTGTTGTCATGTGCAATGTAAAGTTGCAGAAAGAAACAGTTAATTGATATACAATGAGTATGTCTTGCTTCTGTTGTTGTAACAGTAAAGTACGATGAACAGCAACCTTATTCAATATGTAATTGATCCTGTTTTAATTACTTGTAAGCTTAGAAATAAGATGTTTTGTTTCTTTAGGATTTGGACGTAGTACGCTACATCATTACGTGTCTGTCCACCTATTTTCCCGGAATACTGGCTTATATCCTGCTCTTCGAAATGCCGTGGCTGCTTTCTTGTAAGTTTAGCAGATATTCTAGTTATGTTGCAAACGCAATAGTTGGAATTCTAACCTTACCTATTAACATCTGTAGTATTAGTGCTGTTATCATGATGCCCAGGGCATCTGTGTCACTTCATATGATATCAAAATCATAGTTCATGGCTGAAGCAAGGTTGAACATTTTTTAAATAAAATCTTTGTATCTGTAATTGATGTAAACTATGCTTACCGCTAATATGTATGTGCTTTTTTGGTGTACATAATAAAGAGTTATGAACAGTAATTTAAGTACTGGTATAATTTGATATTCCAGTTAGTTTGCGTGATGTTTTATACATGAAGAAAAGAAGTCTGGCAAATAATGTACTGGAAATTTATCTCATTTAAAATCAGAGCTGAAAGTGGTTTGACAAATTTTGCGGTCTGTTTGGGGATGAGAAGGCGTTAAATATTGATATGTACTCTAGTGCCCAAAATGAGTGCCGGGTGACAGACCTGGCTCACTTTCAGCCCTGTTTAAAATTCTTAATGCTTAGCTTTTATCATAGCTGAAAATCTGTGATCTATGGAATGAAGTATATAAGACATTTTTGAATCAATGTCTTAGTAATTGTATCTTGAAGGGGCGCTATATAAATTTATGTGATTTATTGATTGATTGATTGATTGTATGTATGTATGTATGTATGTATGTATATGAAGTTACATTTATATAGCTCCTTACATCAGTGGTTCCAAACCTTTTTTCGCTTGCGGCACACTACGAAGGAATAAAGAAATTTGCGGCACACTAAGAAGGAACAAAAAATTTCGCAGCACATTTAATTATAATTATCAATTTTTTAATCTATTTGTCACTATTATTTAATGATAATTTATTCTTATTTTAATGTTCCTCTTATCTAAATAATAGCCTACTATAGTGAGTCTAGTCGGTCAGCAGATCAAATTGAAATGAGGCTTCAGAGACAACAATCATACTCGTAAAAAACATCAACTTTTTTGGGTCGAGAAAAAAATTTGAGTCCTCGCCCCAAACAAAGCCCAAGTTTTTAGTCCACCACCCCCCCCCCCCCCAAAAAAAAACGGAAACCAAACTCCGCCACTCAGCCCATGTGTTACCCAGTCAAAATTGTCGATTGCATGTGAAGGGAAGTAGGCCTAATGCTGTAGTGCTGGTTGTAGGTCTATCAATGTGTTTAGTATTTTAGCTGCAACTTTCTTTCAACTGAGATTCAATGATCGTGGGAAAACAATCAAGATTCCCTTTGGAGATCTTAACCTGCCACAGTGAGAGAGATTAAGACCAACTGACTTAAGTTTTGATGTTGCAGTAATGATGGTTTCGGATGTTTTGCTTTGAATCATTATTAATTAATAACATTTTAGAATTTTCCCGCGGCACACCTGCAAAGTTCTCGCGGCACACTAGTGTGCCGCGGCACACAGGTTGGGAATCACTGCCTTACATTGACCTCATGAAGGCGCTTAGTATTGACATAGCGTCGATTGTTGCACTAGGATTACCAGGGTAGTTTCAGTTTTCAGGATTGGTTTCAGCTTTTGTTCTTGTCGTTTATTGTTGATTCAGCTGTGTGGAAGGTGATCCGCAGTTGGCTGACGGAGGAGCAGAAGAAGAAGATATTACTCGTGAAGAGAAGCGAGATTCAGACGCACATTTCAAGCGATCAGCTGCTGCCTCACATGATCTAGAATCTTCAACGCCTGCTTGGAGCGCCGCTCAATCATCATAAAACATGTTTGACGACGATTCCTCCTTGTTGGGCTCCCCTTCCGGTGTGGGATTGAATCTGCGAGGACGCTCGGTGTTTTCGTATTACCATAGATCATTAGGTTGTGTTTTGTAAGGTCCGTGAGCTGCTTGTACGCGATGTGTTAAATTGCCACTTTTGGCAAATCAGTGAGACATTCCTGGTTATCGTGTAGTCACAGAACAATTACCTTTTTTACGTAGCGAGAGAAATATTTTCTCTTTCATCTGCACAATTTTCACGTTTGTTTATTATTTTCGTATGGACTCGTTTGTTAAGTCAGTCTTCATCTATTTGTGATGAAACTGAACCGGGTTTTGTTTGGAAAATGATACTGTGTTGCTTTCAACCTTCTAACATAATTACTTTAATCGTTTTGCACCATGAACACTAAAATTGTACAGACTGGTCAATTGAGAAAGGAAATAAAAGATAGATATGAAAATACGACACAGCTTCTAATTGATGATTGGTCTGGCAATTTTGTGGTGGCAGAGGTATGTTGGGAGATATTATATATTCATGGACAGTTTTATATTTTCCTCTGGCATACCCACACACATACACACCCACACACACACACCTGGTTCTCAGTGCTGAGTCTGCTGACTATACCTTTGGACAACCACTTCTCAGACTCGATGCAGCACTGGTGAATAAGCTGTCGTCCTATACTTGGATTTGAGCTGGTGCTTTTAAAGTTTGGAGTTGACAATAGTTACGGTGCTATAAGTGTGCACACTTTTATGTAGCAACCACATGATTATCATGGCCTTGATGATGCGTGATCTCTAAATGTCTAGAGCGCCACCCGAAAGCCAAGTGCAGGGCACCAGCTTATTCACGAGCGCTAGGTCTGAATATAGTTGTAGCAAAGGTAGGCCTATTAGACTCTAATATCTTTGGTTATAGTGGAGCGCTTGAGACGTAGGCCTAACGCTGCTAGCTAGTGTAAAAACAGTTTGTTGACGTTATGATATCAACAGCGAAGCAGGCAGGTGGGTAGAAGGACTCGTGAAGGAGGAAGATAACAGAACCAAGGCTTGCCTGGTACCAACCAACCAACAAACGCGATAAAATCTGTTCCCGCTCTTTGGATTATTTGCCTAAGCGATAATTGAGTCACTTCATTGAATGTCCTCTGTAGGCTACAGTTTGTTCACCTGTAGCGGAAGTATTCAGATGATAATAATTATGTTCTTTTTAGTAATCTCTTTACCTGTTCTGTGCACTCTTCTGTTCCCATTTTCCAATCCAATCGCCTCTGAGTAGAGATCTTGAAGAGGCGCTATATAAATTTATGTGATTGATCATTGATTTTATGTGATTGAACAGGCAAGGAGTTTACAATTTACTTATCAGATGCGCTTAAATCGTTACTTTAGTGTTAGCTTATTGTTTGTTTTCAGCAACGAGTTTTAAAAGCGGAATATTTTATAATATTTTTTTATTTGAACTGCGCGGTGGGATTCGGCCGACTATTTTTATGATTCAGGAACTCCGAACAATGTAGGTTAAGTGAACGCTTTGATTGTTGTAGCCTTGTAGGCCTAGTAACTTAATTAGGCCTACACTATTCGGTCTTTGCGTAATGACGTCACGGCTCATTTGCATAATGGCCTGCGCCATATTGGCTTACAGCTAATGCTTGTTGACCTTGGATACGTATGCGAATAGCGCTTATTATAACAATTATTTCCTGTGTTTTTACTGTATTATCTGCGTCAAACTTACTGAAAGGGATAAAGGGTCAATTAGAGAAGTCCAAAATACACGAGCTTGAATGTCCAGGTTAACGTGCGAAGAATACCGGCGGCTAAAAACTACAGCCAGAGACATGCAATCTATCGCAAGCAAAACTGAAAGTCACTGTTAGCCTACTATGAGCTATTTTGCGATGTTCATTGACAATTTTGCTGGGCCATTTTCGGAATAGTGCATAGTAGTCAATTTTTTCCTGACTGTGAAATTACTTTAGTTACCTCAGTGTTTTTTTTAAAATTTGTTTTCTACTTTGCTGCCTAGTCAGCTGCAGTGCTGTATTCTAGTTATATGCAGGGGAACTGTTACTATTTATAAGTCTCCATTGTGTTAACAGTTTACTTCAACAATATTCAGTCATAGCAAGTTTGCTAATAAATTCAATTGTTAAAACTAATGACAACAAGACTGCAAAGCATCAAATATGTTCAGTAAATATTGAAGAAAATATTTTTACAGTTCAGAATCTCTTATATGTGTGAAGCTATATAACCATAATAGACTTTGCCAGTGATTAAAATATGTGCTTGACTCTCAAAAAAGCTCAGGCAAACCACATAATTATTGGGGGAAATGTGAAGCTTCCCCGGTTGCTCAACCAGAGTGCATGTAATATGTCCATTGATAAAAGCCAAGCATCACTGTCAGAATAGGCCCATAGGGTGATACCAAGGGCAGCTCTGCAGTTCATGACCAAACTGACAATCTAGAATAAAAGTGGTCTATTTCTAAGCCTGTTGGATAAGCTGTTGCTAACACCTTTGCAGATGAAGCTGATGATGAAGCGGATTAAGCAGACAGTTTATAATGTAGAAGCTAAGGAACTTTATGAGTAATGGTGTGCGACAAAGATATGAGAATCCAGCACTCAACTGGCTGTCAAGCCTTCTTCTGTTTCTTTGCCAAAGAAAAGTCCATGTCAGGCAGAAGACGATAAGTCAAGTTGGTGACATGCAGCCAACCCTTTCTACCCGATCATCTGTCTCACTCTTGACTGCTGGTCACAACTTAGGCCTACCTCAGGTTCTCCCAACCGAGCCACTGAATACAGTACCACGCATCTTAGTGTGTTAGGGCCTCGCTGTTGTAAATATGTGCGTGCTAGACCGATGGGTTTCCAGAGGGGACCATTGGAGGGTAATCACATCACCCAGGTCCACACTAGTCTTAATGCGGCTCTGCTCAACTTCCTCATGCTCCTTTATCACATATCAGGCTTCCCATTCGAAATCAAAAGGCACTTCTTCCAGAACTCTTACCCAAGGCCGTATTTAGGGGGGTGTTTTGGGTGTTTGAACACCCCCCGAAATGGAAAATGCAGAAAAAATCTATTGCATTTTCTAGTTCGTGATGCAAAAAATCATGAAAAACTGATGAAAACACCCCCCGAAATGAAGTAAAAGAAATTTGACGGCGAAAATATTTCACAGATTTCGACCGGATGTCTAAAAAAAAGGTCATCGCAAATTTTTTAGATTTGGCCGCCACTGAAAACACCCCCCGAAATAAAATCCTGGCTACGGCCTTGCTCTTACCCCCTATCTCATTCTCAGCTGATCCTTCCAATTTACGACCCAGATGACACGCATTAGCAGCAGTTGCACTGCCCCTGTGATCCTCTGCAACTGGACTCTTATCTGACAACCCTTCTGACTCAACGCAGCGCTCGTGAATAAGCTGGTGCCCCGCGCTTGGCTCTCAAGTGGTGCTTTAGAAATTTTGAGTCTGCAATTACGTTGGAAGCAGCCCAGTCATTTACAGTCCGTGAAACAGCATAAAGCGCAAGTCTAGGCCTACTTGTTAAGTATAGCAGATTTTGGCTCTGGGCTTCTGGCCGAAATTCGCTTCAAGGATTCGGGCCGCTCCAGGCTGTATGGTCTTTAGACTGCTATGATCTGCTCAGGTATAGGCCTATGGATAGATCAATAGGCCTGTAACGCTAAATTTATTCCATCACCTAACAATTTACCGCGTAACGGCGTGTAGCCTACTTGGACAACAGCTCACAGCTGTATACCAACATGGCCGACCATAGAGTCGCACATAGGTCACGCCCTTTTTCAAGATCCCTATAGCCAATTTAACAGATAACACATACTATAGTAGGCTAATTAATAATCTGCTGCTCTTGTGTTTTTGCTAGTTTGCTTGTCTTGATGGGCTTATCAGAGAGTTCTCGGACTTATAATAATCAATCAATCAAAATAATAGGCCATAATTTATAATATTATAATAGCCTAATTAATAGCCTATCTATGTAGAATGTTATTGTGATGCGACATAAACTTCTAAAACGGCAATGGTTTCAGGTCTAATAATTTAATAAAGCGCCAGTTTTCTGAGCAACCATGCAGCCTCCAGAGAGGGCGAAAGGGCTTGAGAGTGAGTTTATTTTGTAGCGCGCAGCCATAGCCTATAGACAGTGCCATCTTGTTGAAGTATAGGCAGGCTTGGAAGTTGACAGGGCCCACACCGCCCACCCCACGATTCAATGGTCCCCATGAAAGCCGAGAAAATTATTCGTGCTAAAATTGACCTCCACTAGCTCGCGGCAGAATACAAACTGTGTCCAAGACTTGCGAGGGTAGCAACGCTTCTTCACGTAGGAGCAGAGAAGTTTTGTGAAGTTTGACATTTTTACTACGATGTCGAAAAGTAAAATGCAAAAATAAAGGCACGATCGAGTGACCCGGATTTTGAGACAGCAGGTCCAGGATCGAAGTGTTGCACACGAACCAGGGATGTTAACAAGGACCTGACCCCCAAGGACCAGGACCAGGACAAGGACCTGACCCCCAAGGACCAGGACCAGGACAAGGACTTGACTCCCAAGGACCAGGACCAGGACAAGGACCTGACCCCCAAGGACCAGGACAAGGACCTGACCCCAAGGACCAGGACCAGGACAAGGACCTGACCCCAAGGGCCAGGAACAGGGCTAGACAAATAATAATAAATAATAATGTCACAATGTGCATTTGGAAGTAATGACTAATTGTACTGTGAAAGTACGAGACAGTGAAAATTAGTAACTTGTAATGTACTGACTCAGTATAAGTTTATTGATTGCATTTTAAATAAACCAGAGTCTCCAGCAGCTTGTCGGTCATGCGTGCACGATTAGGTCGCAGAATCAGTCCACTTTGCGAAAAGACACGCTGCATGCCATCGCTGACCTTTCACTGCAAATTCTTTATATCCGAACTTTATAACACGAGGTCTGGTGACTCCAGTCGGCCCTGTTACTGTTACTGATGCACTATTACTATTACTATAACTATTACTGTTTTGTGACATATCTTTTTCTTCTTCGTCTATCTCACTCTCATTTGAGTCACTCGACTCCATAATTAATTCAATTTTCAACTGCAAGTTTCAAGATGGAAGACCAACGACGTATTATTATTAATAGAAGAATGCGCAAGACCATAGACGCCATATTTTTAGACGCCTTGAATGCACTGTAAATTATATAATATTATGCGAATAAGTTTAAGAACCACTGGAATAATGGAATTGGAAAGAAGTCCTTGCAAGGACTAAAGACAAGGACAAGGACAAGGACCTGACCCCAAGGACCAGGATAAGGACAAGGACCTGACCCCCAAGGACCAGGATAAGGACAAGGACCTGACCCCCAAGGACCAGGACCAGGACAAGGACTTCAAAAATGTCCTTAAGGAGTCCTTAAGGACAAGGACAAGGACAAGGATTAACATCACTGACACGAACAGTACGAACTCAGAGACACATTAGCCCGGCCGTCAACAATAATAATTAGGCCTAGGCCTATGCTTGGGCCAATCTCTGTAAATTTTAATTGAATATCGACATCCTGCCAGATGGCCTCTTCTGGTTAAATTAGCTAGCCTACAGTACTGTCACCATCTTTAAATTGCCATGCGTTTCTCAAGCTGTAGGTGCATGGGTAGGCCTGTAAATTCCCTGTAATATTTCTGTAGGCTAATATTAGGCTTATATGGTTTGAGTGAACCAGAATCTTGCATAACATAGTTTATGGGTTACAGTGTGTTGGACTGTCGATATGAAGTTCGGCATTCAAACTCTCACCAGGGCAGAGAAACAGTTTCAAGATTTCTACCCCAGTTGAGGAAAGCGAAGTGTTTGGGACATGAAGCGTAGAATGAGCTCAGTAGGCCTATACTTGAGGAATTTCAGAGTTATGGTTTACTGACTACATGACTACAAAAGCAAATTGCTCTGTGGTGTTATAAAAACAGTTTTTTTAAACCTGGGGTATCAGTGATCACTCAGGTGGCCCAAAACTGCAATTCTAGCTATGGACAAATATAACATCTGATCTGTAATTTTAAAAACACAACAGTTAGTCGGTGTAAGGCGTATTTATTTAGTTAGGCTACCTAATGAAAGTTATGCACTATCCTAAGTAGTTTCTAGTGTTGAAGCCTGAAGGACATGCCTGCCAGGACTGTTGACCTACCCCTACCTGTGATTTCAACACATCTGCATTTATATGATGTGCCTATGAAGCTATAGCAACTCAACCGTGTCAACAAAATATGTTCCGGTTCATTAACTGTAAGTAAAAATATGTTCCGTGTTCATTGAACTGTAATGTTTACATGTATGTTTATATATACACACAGCAAACTGTGGTGGTCATTATGTACAGTGATTATATATATATATATTTGATTTATATATATTTAGTGATTATATGTAATATTATTATTATGTATGTACAGTGAACTGTAGTAAATATGCATTATAATCAATAGAGTTCACTTGATAATGGAGCACATTTAGTTGACATTTGAATAATATACGGTATGTAATTGTACATGGATATAATATATATATATATACACACACATATATGTATATATATGTACATGTATATATATATACACATGTACATATATGTGCATGTGTATATATATGTACATGTATATATACATGATTACATGTGTATGCAATTGCTGCGGTAACAGTTAAGCTGGTTTTCTTGCACGTATACAACACCACACACAGCAGATGGTACAACTTTAGACGTAAACAAAATCTCAGGGGTGTGAGCTGTGGGGTGTGGTATAAATCAGGGCGGACTTCTAAGCTATATCTATGCTAGAGCATTCAGAACACTCGGAATTTTAGATCACGTGTACACAGTTTTTGCCCTGGTCTGTTTACTGTAGGCCTAGTATAGCACTACTTTATCAGCTTTGCTATATATAGGCCTACATGTAGCCTACTTGTCACCCCATTTACAGGCACCTCTAATATAGAGTTCTTTTGTATCAGACATTATTTAATGCATTGATTGTAGGCTTGTGCAGATGTTTCCTAACTATGCATTGAAGGTCGCATTGATAGAAATGTAGGCCTACATGTTGTAAAGCTGCATTGACCTAAACTTATATAGGCCCTATGAAGGGGTCCATATAGTTAGACATAATGATGATCATGATAGAACCGATCCTTCTATATAAATAAAAATGAAACTTTCCAATAGTGCGGTCACGATCACGCCCAAACTTACGCACCGATTGTTGTGAAAATTTACCAAAACCTTCCATTCCATTAGCACAAGGTCAGAACGTTTTTCTTTCCGAAAAAAACCTAATCATTTCCACAAAAAGTGAACTTTGCAATCCGTTCGACCGCCATTTGCAAATTCAACAAAACAGCAGGGCTGCCAGATTTCAGACACAGCAGACGAAAGATCAATGAGGTCGCGTACTGTGACGTCATAAGCGAGTCGCAAATAAATTTTCGAAAGCGGCGGGGATGTCTTTTCTGCCACAGCAAAGCGTGGCTGGATACAGCTAGTTAGATATAAATGTATACGGTTATTCAGTTACATTCAGTGGCGGCGCCAGGATTTTTGGTTTGGGGGGGCTGAAGCCCTAAGTCCTCCCTCCCTCATAATTATTGCAAGCGCCGAAGGCGCGAAGCTGCGAGTGCCGAAGGCACGAAGCCCGTACCGACTAGGGGGTCTGGGGGAGCGTCGTAAGCTCCCCCAGCGGGGTCTGGGGCGGAGCCCCAGCCGCCAACGCATTTTTAGCTCTGTTGACCTTAACTGGAGCCTTTTTTGGCTTTTTTTACAGCTATTTATGCACGATAAAATCATGAAAACAACGGGGTCTGGGGTGGAGCCCCAGCCACCAACGAATATTTAGCTCTGTTGCCCTCAACTGGAGCTCCTATAAGACTCTTTTTTACAGCTATTTATGCACGATAAAATTACGAAAACAACGGGGTCTGAGGCGGAGCCCCAGCCACCAACGCATCCTTCGCTCTGTTGACCTCAACTGAAGCGCTTTTAAGGCTCTTTTTTGACAACTATTTATGCACGATAAAATCATGAAAACAACGGGGTCTGGGGTGGAGCCCCAGCCACCAACGAATATTTAGCTCTGTTGCCCTCAACTGGAGCTCCTATACGACTCTTTTTTACAGCTATTTATGCACGATAAAATTACGAAAACAACGGGGTCTGGGGCGGAGCCCCAGCCACCAACGCATCCTTCGCTCTGTTGACCTCAACTGGAACTCTTTGAAGGCTCTTTTTTGACAACTATTTATGCACGGTAAAATTATGAAAATACGGGGTCTGGGGCGGAGCCCCAACCACCAACGAATTTTTAGCTCTGTTGACCTCAATTGGAGCCCTTTAAAGGTTCTTTTTGACAGCTATTTTGCAGGATAAAATCATGAAAACAACGAGGTCTGGGGCGGAGCCCCAACCACCAACGAATTTTTAGCTCTGTTGTCCCTAACTGGAGCCCTTTAAAGGTTCTTTTTCACAGCTATTTTGCAGGATAAAATCATGAAAACAACGGGGTCTGGTGCGGAGCCCCAGCCACCAGCGCATTTTTAGCTCTGTTGACCTCAACTGGAGCCCTTTTAAGGCTCTTATTGACATATGCACGATAAAATCATAAAAAGAACGGGGTCTGGTGCGAAGCCTGCAGCTACCAACGCATTTTTAGCTCTGTTGACCTCAACTGGAGCCCTTTTAAGGCTCTTTTTGACACCTATTTTTTATGCGCGATAAAAATCATGAAAAGAACGGGGTCAGGGGCAGAGCCCCTGCCACCAACGCATTTTTAGCTCTGTTGACCTCAACTGGAGCCCTTTTTAGCTCCTTTTGACAGCTCTTTATGCACGATAAAATCATGAAAACAGCGGGGTCTGGGGCAGAGCCCCAGCCACCAACGCATTTTAAGCTCTGTTGACCTCAACTGTATTATAGGCCTATGCGGTTATTAGGATAAGCACTCTACGCTATAATTGGGCTACATAGTTGATTTCATTAGCGTTGGTCACTGTCTAGCTTTCTTATTCGAAGTTAGCAGTTGTAGAAATTTTGCCTCGTTTTGTTTGGGGGGGCTGAGCCGCCGATAGGGGGGGCTTAGCCCCCCCTAGCCCCCCTGGCGCCGCCACTGGTTACATTTGTGGTTAGGCCATAACTGAATGGAGTTTGATACACAGGTTTTAATAATGAAGCCTATTATATATATATATATATATATATATATATATATACTTTACGTGTGTATAATGTATATATATATATACATATATATATATATAACATCACTTGGACGACTGTGAGAGGAGAACTGTAGAATAAAATGCCTGATGACAACATTGAAGATCTTTTATTAGACCATATATATATATATATATATATATATATATATTAAGTCATGTGTACACAGTTTATTAGACCATATATATATATATATATAAAATTATATATGCCAAATGCTTGGCGTCAAGAACTGATTACAATGAGCTAAACTTAATTCAGCCTTGCCACACCCTGCCCCAAATAGAGCCAATTATATGGCTTTCCATGCAGAATGTGGAATTTCAGGCAGGTAGTCAAGCTGGCACCATGACAAATCAAACACAGAAATTATTGGATTTAAACTTTAGGTTGTCATTGCATTAAAAGGTCGTCACCGAGACTATGTGAAACGGTACCTTTCAGATCAGCTGCAAAGTTTTTAAATATAAATACTTTGTTGTTTAAAGTGTTAGACTCTTATAAGTAGCCCACAGGCTCATATTCGTTTTGCTCATTCGAATAGGAGACATTGTGAATAGAAGTCCGCAGACTAGATCAAATTAGCTGCAGAGTTTGGCCTGCTGATCTTTTGCCTAGTTTCTTTTCTATAGCACTAAGTCAAGGACTCCTATATTTATCCAGACCTCCTTGACTAAGTGAAGACCACAGTGTAGTTCTTTGTGTGACAGTCTAACAGCAATACGTACGTCAGTCGTAACAAAACTCCACATATGGCATTAGAGTTAGGCAACCGAATACACACTCACTGCAAGAGAGGAGATATAGGGTATAATGTGTGTGTGTGGCGCATAGGTCATGTGTCATGTGGGGCTGAAACTAAAGTTTAGGAGACTTTGAACTCTGGCCAGCTTAAGTTGGACTACTGAATTAATCAGTACTTCGTACTAAGACTTGCCATTATTATTCATCGAGGTTATCCGATTGCCTCGTTTTGGTCATACCTTAAACGAACTGGTCTTGGCTGGTGGTCAGTATTGATGTGCGAATTGATGTTGGAATTTTATGTCCTAGTGTTTGTCGCTTCAGTTGTACCATGCCTGGCGTAAGTCTTGACTCGTTCAAATTGATTGTTCAGTGTTCACCATCAGCTACCTCTCAGTCTTGAGGCTGATCTACTGGCAGTGTGAGAATTGTGGAAAGATAACTGTGATTGGCATTAGACTATGAGAACTTGGAATTGGGTGTGAAACACAGACCTTTCCATGGGGTTCTAAGAAAGAATGAGGGCGTTGAAACCCACGAAATCCCTCCCCACAGCAATTCTCACCATGTCTACTGAATATTGACTTCGTTCATTCATTCATTCGTTCGTTCTTTCATTCGTTCGTTCATTCCTTCTAGAGACTTATAATTATAGCACCTCATCAAGAAAGCTACTCAGAAGCACGCCTAGCCCAGCCACGGTTAAAGTACAAGACTTGATCGAGTGTTTACGATGTATTTATAAGGTGACCATTGTTGATGTTTTTTGCATTCGACATCAACTTAACTTGGTTACAATTTTTCAGAGAGTTTCATAAAAAATTAGGATATTTCATAAATATGAGGACATTTACCTTTGAAACTGACAAAGTTCTGCTACTTTACACACGTGTGATGTGCCCATATCCCAATATTAGAAGTAGGCCTAATTCCTCTGCACTAAACATAAGTCCTATAAGCTTATACTATAAAAATGTATACAGTGTGCCAGCAGGTCTATTAAAAAGTAGAAGTTAAAGGAAGTGAACAGGACCAGTGACTTGTTGACTTATTTTCACTTAGCAGAGATAGGCTATGTGTTATCTCTTGTTTTGTAGCAGAGCAAAGTTTTATGGACCTAAGTATCAGTAGGCTAAGTTATCTGTTGACAGATAACCGAGAGTACATGGTGTCATTGTGAGAATTATATATAACCTACATATTGTCCCGGCTCAGTGTTCTGAGGGCTTATTTTGGATTACCATGTAGAACTGTCCCCTGCTCATGAACCTTTATCACTCGAGTGCTGTCTTGAAGGCTTACTTAGCCTACTTGTAAACAGCACCAATATCATTGATAGCTAGTCAACTTGTTTACAGCACCAATATCATTGATAGTCATCATAGTCAACTTGTCTCGGCCTGTCAGATCACAAATCAGTTCGGAAGTCTATTCACCAGTGGAGTCCCTGAGGAGGCAGGTCTGCTGCGCAGTACGTCCAAGGTGAGAATTGCCGGGGGCGGGGAAGTTCAGCCCCCAGTCTTTCTTAGAGCCCCATAGTAAAGTCTGCTTTTCACGCCCCAAGTGGATCATAGTACTCACCCCCCACATTGTTTTTTGCACAATTCTCACACTGAGTAGTGAGTATAATTATGCCTCTGCGTTTTTCACTGAAGCTCATGAGTGACTTCTGGTCAGATCATTTTATTAAGCGGTGACTGAAACGTGCTTGGAGTCGCTTGCTTACACTCGACTGAACTGCTTCGTCAAACCTTTGGCGTCTGTTTGTCGTCTATCTACACCAGCACACTCACATAAGTGACATAACACAGACGGTACATTGGATCGTTCACTGCTTTGCCGACGACGACGAAGGCGACCATTTCTTGCAAGACAGCATGCTTTGTTGTCATTGCTCGTAGGACGTATACTGTAGGCCTACGTAATATTGTGCTGACCTAGGCCTACCTGTGTTGTCTTCATTGTGGAATTTGTGGTGTAGACCTTCATATTATAACCTGCAGGTAAATCATGGAGTTGTATGAAAACTTTCTCTGTGCAAAACCTGAGGTAAGTATTGCTCTTCTAAAATGCATAGGAAGCGTATAGTAGGCATACACACAAGATTTCTCCCACGTAGGCTATCTATATACATGTAATGTTTCAGTCCTTTTCTTTGCAATCTTTAATAGGCCTACCGTAACTAGCTAACTAAATATATATATATATATATATATATATATATATATATATATATATATATATATATATGGTGTAGGACCTATGTTTAGTGCATAGGAATTCTAATATTGTTAAGTGGGCAATCACAGGTGTTGTTTATCCATTAACGAAATATCCCTCCTCTTTGCTATTTTTTGGGAGTAGGCCTACAGTAAAGCTGTGATTGATGTTCGGCAATTACCATACATAGCAAGCCTGTAAGATTTAGAAGGCCAGTGATATTATAGTCAAGTGATTATAGTCAAGTGATAGAAATTATTCGGTCATGTAGCCTACTCAAAATCAGCTTTTATTATTAAAAATAAAAAAATTGCCAACTGGTGGGACAGTAAAAGCATTCGAAAAACAAATATTCATAAAGTCGTCTAAGCGAAGTGTAATTTAAGGTAGCATGTGAATTAATTTGAAAATGAAATTAAACAACAATAATCAATAATCTGAAGTATAACCTATGCCTATTCTTGCAAACATTACACGTTATAAAGATATTTCTGTCGTTTGTAAAACGGTCTCCATGTTCTACATGGTCTTCAACATTTTCCAGTGCTCGAACTCTATTGATCTTATCAGATAATTCTGTCTTTAAAATAATTATCAGTAATTTAAATTTGTTAGATTTTCCGATCACTCTGTACACCCACTGCTATACATGCTGGCTGGCTGAAGCTAAACAGATGTAGGCAGAAGAAGAGCCTGTAGAATTTCAAACGGTACCGTGTGCAGCCTAGCGCCGCCGTCTCTGTGGTATATTTCTGAAAGGATGCTGCTGTCTTTCATATCTCTTATGTAGATGCACTGGAGGCTTTAGCGGAGGCGGTGGTTAGTACTCTAGTGTCAGTGTGGCCTATACAGTCGGTCACTGCATGAGGTAGGTCGCTCTTCTATAATATAGACTGGCTGCTTAAATTACTGCAAGATGTATGGTGCACTAACTAACACCAGCTTCAATTGTCTGCAGCTGAAGTAGCATGATGCTAGTTTACTAGATTAAATGAGCAGAGCTCTATAAGGCCTAAAATCATCTTAGACATCAAAAGTAGAATCATATTGTTGAACCGACAGACTCCTACGCACTACATGACCGAGCCGAAAGGGATGGGAAGACAACAATATATAGATTGGCAAATAAGTCTTATTAGAAGCAAGCATGCCACCAGTCCTATTATTGGTTAGTTGTTAGGTCTGTTTGTGTGTGTGCGGAGTGTGCTGTGCGTGTGTGGACTGTCATTCTGAGCTGACGGCAGAACGCCTGCTCGTCTGTTGGCCTGGGTCGGATGTTAGGGATCTTGAAAAAGGGCGTGACCTATGTGCGACTCTATGGTCGGCCATGTTGGTATACAGCTGTGAGCTGTTGTCCAAGTAGGCTACACGCCGTTACGCGGTAAATTGTTAGGTGATGGAATAAATTTAGCGTTACAGGCCTATTGATCTATCCATAGGCCTATACCTGAGCAGATCATAGCAGTCTAAAGACCATACAGCCTGGAGCGGCCCGAATCCTTGAAGCGAATTTCGGCCAGAAGCCCAGAGCCAAAATCTGCTATACTTAACAAGTAGGCCTAGACTTGCGCTTTATGCTGTTTCACGGACTGTAAATGACTGGGCTGCTTCCAACGTAATTGCAGACTCAAAATTTCTAAAGCACCACTTGAGAGCCAAGCGCGGGGCACCAGCTTATTCACGAGCGCTGCGTTGAGTCAGAAGGGTTGTCAGATAAGAGTCCAGTTGCAGAGGATCACAGGGGCAGTGCAACTGCTGCTAATGCGTGTCATCTGGGTCGTAAATTGGAAGGATCAGCTGAGAATGAGATAGGGGGTAAGAGCAAGGCCGTAGCCAGGATTTTATTTCGGGGGGTGTTTTCAGTGGCGGCCAAATCTAAAAAATTTGCGATGACCTTTTTTTTAGACATCCGGTCGAAATCTGTGAAATATTTTCGCCGTCAAATTTCTTTTACTTCATTTCGGGGGGTGTTTTCATCAGTTTTTCATGATTTTTTGCATCACGAACTAGAAAATGCAATAGATTTTTTCTGCATTTTCCATTTCGGGGGGTGTTCAAACACCCAAAACACCCCCCTAAATACGGCCTTGGGTAAGAGTTCTGGAAGAAGTGCCTTTTGATTTCGAATGGGAAGCCTGATATGTGATAAAGGAGCATGAGGAAGTTGAGCAGAGCCGCATTAAGACTAGTGTGGACCTGGGTGATGTGATTACCCTCCAATGGTCCCCTCTGGAAACCCATCGGTCTAGCACGCACATATTTACAACAGCGAGGCCCTAACACACTAAGATGCGTGGTACTGTATTCAGTGGCTCGGTTGGGAGAACCTGAGGTAGGCCTAAGTTGTGACCAGCAGTCAAGAGTGAGACAGATGATCGGGTAGAAAGGGTTGGCTGCATGTCACCAACTTGACTTATCGTCTTCTGCCTGACATGGACTTTTCTTTGGCAAAGAAACAGAAGAAGGCTTGACAGCCAGTTGAGTGCTGGATTCTCATATCTTTGTCGCACACCATTACTCATAAAGTTCCTTAGCTTCTACATTATAAACTGTCTGCTTAATCCGCTTCATCATCAGCTTCATCTGCAAAGGTGTTAGCAACAGCTTATCCAACAGGCTTAGAAATAGACCACTTTTATTCTAGATTGTCAGTTTGGTCATGAACTGCAGAGCTGCCCTTGGTATCACCCTATGGGCCTATTCTGACAGTGATGCTTGGCTTTTATCAATGGACATATTACATGCACTCTGGTTGAGCAACCGGGGAAGCTTCACATTTCCCCCAATAATTATGTGGTTTGCCTGAGCTTTTTTGAGAGTCAAGCACATATTTTAATCACTGGCAAAGTCTATTATGGTTATATAGCTTCACACATATAAGAGATTCTGAACTGTAAAAATATTTTCTTCAATATTTACTGAACATATTTGATGCTTTGCAGTCTTGTTGTCATTAGTTTTAACAATTGAATTTATTAGCAAACTTGCTATGACTGAATATTGTTGAAGTAAACTGTTAACACAATGGAGACTTATAAATAGTAACAGTTCCCCTGCATATAACTAGAATACAGCACTGCAGCTGACTAGGCAGCAAAGTAGAAAACAAATTTAAAAAAAAAACACTGAGGTAACTAAAGTAATTTCACAGTCAGGAAAAAATTGACTACTATGCACTATTCCGAAAATGGCCCAGCAAAATTGTCAATGAACATCGCAAAATAGCTCATAGTAGGCTAACAGTGACTTTCAGTTTTGCTTGCGATAGATTGCATGTCTCTGGCTGTAGTTTTTAGCCGCCGGTATTCTTCGCACGTTAACCTGGACATTCAAGCTCGTGTATTTTGGACTTCTCTAATTGACCCTTTATCCCTTTCAGTAAGTTTGACGCAGATAATACAGTAAAAACACAGGAAATAATTGTTATAATAAGCGCTATTCGCATACGTATCCAAGGTCAACAAGCATTAGCTGTAAGCCAATATGGCGCAGGCCATTATGCAAATGAGCCGTGACGTCATTACGCAAAGACCGAATAGCCAGCGGTAGTATGTTCAGCAGGCTTGCCGCGTAGGCCTCGGTGTTGACTTGCTGCTGCCCTGACTATCACGCCCTGCTCTCTGCTGGGGCATGGCCTAGACTGACTTACTGTTACATTAGCCTGTGTGTGCATGTATGCAGGTAACCTTTTCTGTACCTTTTAACAATCTTTGTAATAATTCTAGGTCGGTTTGACATGCTGCTTAACTTATTTTTTAAACTGATCGGCGGAAGTGGCTGTGAGCCGTAGTCTAATCTTGAAGCCATAATATGCTTTACTTTTTCAAATCATGAGAGGTGTGACAGTTTGCATGGGCTGAGAGCCACGCGTGCTGAGGTTTTTAGTTGACAGTGATGGTATGCCACCGGCTGCTAGTGTCGTCATTCGGTCACGGCTCTGTTTGCTGGAGTTTGGTGTCCATGGTTTTGCCATATCATGTGGAAACTCGAATGCATAGAGTTGGAAGGAGTTCATCAGATCTGTTGAACTTCACTTGCAAGCCTTGGTTTATATTTATATAATAATTTATATAATATATATACCCATAATAAATATATATACATAATAAATATATATGTATATATATATATATATGGGCTGTAGTACATTGTCGGATTATGGTATTAAATTTAGCTTGTCAAATTAAATGAATGCATTAAAGCTTGGGAAATCTCTTGTTAGACAATTATATAGACTAGAATTGCACCAGATGGTCTCGCAGAACTTCAAATCATGTATTGCTTTTAATTAATTAATTAATAGCAAGGCCTTTAAAGTGATAAATCCAAATAATTTTCAAATGAAATGAATGCATAGTTACTGATTACATATTTATCGTTTAATGTTTTATATATATATATATAATTATATATATATATATGTGTGTGTGTGTGTGTATATATAATTGTGTGTATATACGTGTGTGCATGTGCATATATATATGTATATATATATATATATATATATATATATATATAATCTTTGAAGTAGCTAGAAGTGATTAAAGGAGGACTAGTAAATATTTTATAAAAGGTGCTCAATGCATAGCCATCAAACATACAAAATTTTTATCTTTCCCAAGTTCCTTAACTCGCAGTAGTTTGATGGCTATGCATTGAGCACCTTTGAGAAGCTCCTAAGTGGCTCTATATAAATTCAATGTTACATTACGTTACATTGATTGAACATCTATGAAACTCCTCTTCTACATAATACCAGTACACAACCCCAAGCACATCTTATATTTACTGCCACCTGTTCTCCCTCTCCATTCACAGTCATATATAAGTCTTACGCTCATGGGCGGAGTTTGTTTTCCGATTTTGGAGGGCTAATGCCTTTTTAGGGGGGCTAAGCCCAGAAAAAGGTATAATTTTCATGGTAAAAAAGCTGAATCTGGGTCTTATTGGGGGGGGGCTTAGCTTACCCTAGCCCCTGATAAACTCCGCCCATGCTTACGCTTTGACCCACCCAAAGACAACAACTCTCTCAATATCCTCTGATCCATATACTTATAAAATATTTACTAGTCCTAAAAGATAAAGTTTTTTATGTTTGCATCTTGTTTTCTTTTGTGCACTCATCTCACATTCTGTGTGCACGTGTGCATTAGGGTGGCAGTGAAATTTTTTTCCTTTTTTTTAAAAAGTGACACCCCCTCCATTTGTTCTGTGACATCTAAAACTGAACCTGAAAAAGTTTTAACACAGCTGTTAAATATTTACTGGTTGCACCAGAGGATCAAAGTTTTTAATTATAGGCATAGGCATTACGCCGCATTAGGCAATGGGAAAATTGGCAATGGGCAATTGGGCAATTGGCATAGTGTTATTTATGTAAGGAATTATGCTGCTTACAGCCTTACACTAGTCTTACACAAACACTTTACAAGTTTACAGTCATTAGACTTGTCCTCGAACAATCGTTGCCTTGTTGCTGTCTGGATAATCCTTTCGGTGCTTCTCAACCAATTGCAGAAGATATTGTTTTTGATCCTCTTGGTTCGTAAGAACAGCATTAAACGATTGAATCAACGCGACGCCGCGTTCGGCAGCGTCGTTGACCACTTTAAGCTGTTGTAACTTACGTTTGCCAGCCAGGAATCCTTCATCTTCCTCCCACGTACTTGGATGAAGCAGCAGGAAGTCCATTGGGATTTGAAGAGCTTCGAAAAGTTTCTTCGTGTTATGCGTCACAAAATCATACAACTGCATTCCTGAGATGTGCTTTTCATCAATTTTGATTCGACGTTGAGGGTCGTCGCCACTGCTCCGGTCCATGGCCTTCACCATTGTCACTCTAACTTCATCAGACACTCGTGAATCAAAGAATGCAAAACCTATCAAGGTTTCACTCAAGTACCACAGATGGTTGGTAAAACTTTTCATCGCTGCCTTGGCCACATTCTGATTTGTCTCGTAAGCTGCGAATTGCTTCAACAACTCTAGGTCATTCAATGGAGCCAAGACAGGACACTGACAGCGGTACCATGCCTTCAGGTAGATCTGAACAACGAAAATGTTAAAATCACGAAGACCCGCTAGTTCGCGAGGTGCTAGATGAAACTGAGAGCGGAAAAGATAAATTTTCAGGCTGTAAATTAACTTCGCCATCCACCTAGCTCTGTGGAATGCCCCTGGCGCTAGGATGTTTCGTGGATGATCATCTGGTGCACCTAGGAACAAAAGAGCTAGGTGCAGTAATTCCTTATAGTCATCGCATGGCTGAACTTCTAGCAGCTGATCAAGACAGAACCTAATCATATCCTCTCTCCATGGTTCCAACAAAGCAGCAACTGACACATCCGTCATCGCACTCTCAAAACTCTCTCTGTCAATGGAGCTCCAAGCTTTTTGAAAATCGCTCAAACAGTTTAATGTTTGGCCCACTGGATGTTTCCATTAATACACTGAAGACCTTTCCAACGATCAGCTCATGTATGTGGTGCCGGCATGCTAAACTGAGAAGCTTTCGCTTCAGTTTATTTTCTAGCAAGACACAGGCACCAGAGACGAGTCCGGTGTTGCTAGCCGTGGTATCAAATGACATACATTGCAGACGGTTGGTGAGGTTCCATTCTTCAACAAGTTTGAATACTGCTGCCGCCTGTGCTTCCCCGGTTCCATTCTGCATCGCTGGTACCCCAAGAAGTTTCATGGTACCTTCGCCAGACACCAATACCGCTAATCGATCAACTGTCTCCTTTGACGTAAGTGTAGGCAGCAACTTTCCGTCCCAATGAACTGTCAGTGGAACATTTGGTGAGAAAGATGCTTGTATCTCTCGTGCGATTTTCTCACGATTTCGTCGTCGAGCCTGTCTGGTAGATTCTCGGTTTATTGCCATGTCAGCTGGATTATGCCCCAACGATTGAGCAGCAGCTGCCAACACATATACGTCGCGTTTCTGTTGCTTATCCTCGTTCTGCAACTTCAGGTGTCACCATGCTTGAGGTACTGCCACGGCATGGTTTCTTGGCTGACGGGCCCAGTAACAGGCATGCATCATCAGCATCATCGTCACTACTGCTTTCTTCACTGCTCATGAGCTGGGCAGTTGCGTTCTCTGTCATCAATCTATCAGCCTCCAATGTTTCCAGATTGATTTTCCGCAACTCCTTCTGATGCCGTCGTTTTTCTAGCTTTGCTAGTTTTGTGTCCACTGGACCCATACTTCCACGCCGTCCTGGTTCTCTCTGTGCAGTTAGGAATTCCCTATCTTCTGGGATTTCTATAGCTCACGAATGATTCGTTACTTTTCACTTAACGTTTTTATATTGCTTCAGCTCTGCAGTGTGCACAACACAACAACCACATAAAGCACACATATTATGCAAAGCAGCATACTGCAAAAAAGAATTATTCTGGTGCAACTTCTAAATAGCTTCAGATTGAAGTCAAATTTGTTCCTGTAATTCTTGGCCCAATGGAGAACAACTTGAGAGGGTGTCGTTTCAGAAATGTTGAATTTCTTTTCTTACATTGATGTTGGCTGCCACCCTAGTGTGCATGCCCACAGCTTGGAGGGAACATTGTTTTATAATAGAATTTAATGAAGGCGAATGTAGTTCTGAAGCTTCTGAAGGAGTATACAAGTATAGTTGCATGTGTTTTTATATTACAGATATTCTAGACGGTGAACTTTCTTAAATACTACCACGATGGTTGAAGCGACTGCAGAAATGAATGCGTCGGCAGCAGGGTACAAAGGACAGTTTGGAAAAATCTCTGTTTTGGAGTTTTTCCAGCAGAAGGATTGGTACGAGAAGATGTTCCTTAAAGGAGGAGGTATGTTGAGGAATTACTTATAAATACTCTAACAACACAACTAGTTTAAGTGATCATTTAAAGGTTAATCAAATGGGTGTTTGATTACATATAATTGATTACATTAGAATATGTGAATACATTTTGGAGCCTTATGAACAGGCTGGTGCCCTGCGCTTGGCTTTCGAGTGGTGCTCTATAAAAATTTGGAGAAATACCAAACATGTGGTCTTTGATTTTTTTAGGAGGAAGATAGAAGTGATACATAGCAGGAACAGATGATGTTTTGATGTCACTGGGAGTTGCATGATGGTCTAAGGTTTTGTGGGGGTTGTTGGAGGTAAAAAGCTGTAACAGGACAATAAAGTTTCAGGATATCTACTCAAAATGTGCGTACCCTGGCTAACTGTGGGCTGTTCAATGGATGCGCTTGTAACGGCTTGTAAGGGCCCACTAATGGCTGTGTGTACTTTTTGTGGAAAGATCAGAGGGCAACTTTGGGAAGGAAGGAACCGCAGAAGAAGGGGCCACCTGCCACTACAGACAAAGGCTAACAAAGTGAAGAACTTACTAGTAGTCTGATTCAATATAAATATATATATATATATATATATGTGTGTGTGTGTGTGTGTGTGTGTGCATGTGTCTATGTATATATGTCTATATATATGTGTGTATGTGTGTGTCTATGTATATATGTCTATATATATGTGTGTATATATATATATATTTATGGCTGCATGCCTCTTCCTCGGCAGACAGACATCCATCTGCTCCTGGGGCTCACAGAATCCCTGGCACATTGAGGTCACTGTTAACAGTGAAGTGGAGAACAGCTGCTGCTGCTGCTGCTGGTGCTGCTGCTGCTGATGTGTGGATGCGGAGTTGCATGTGTTGGTCGGAGAGAGGAAGACTCGGTTCCTCTGTGGTGTGGCCATTGCTGAGAAGATCTGAAGAGCAAGCAGTCGGTTGAGTTTAAACCCTGGGGCAGCCATTGCTTTGAAGTGCTAGTGAACTTTTTATTTCTTATCGTGAGTGATTGAGTATATTAATGTATGTATGTACGTACATACGTATGTATGTATGACATTGTATGTATGTATGTATGTATGTATGTATGTATGTATGTATGTATGTATGTATGTATGTATGTATGTATGTGCACTTGTTATAGCGGACCTTCAAGAATTCCGGTGAATCAGAAATATCACAGAATTTCTGCTCCTCCCCCTTGTAGGGATTTGAAACACCCCAACCGCTTAGTTGAAGGCCGTAATTATGCCAACCATTAGATAATCGTGCATCCATTTGCTAAAGCTTTATTAAATCCTGAAACTTAGTACCGTATAAATGTACTACTATATAGGCTACTTATTGGTGCATAGTATGTATAACATTGTGTATTTTCATGATGTGCATATACCGGGTTATACCCGCATACATTATGCAGATCTACTGCATATATATATTCCATACCCTGCTGTTAGTTGACTGCATGTTGACTGGGGGGTTCGTGATGGCAAAGCTGCATTACCAAACCATTATCCAGTCGTCTGTGTCATTCTGACCCTTTCATTTGGATATAGACCTATTATACGAGACCTTGGTTCCTCTGATGTCCCTAAATAAGAGTTAATTTGAGGCATCTGTGTTCTATGGTTGCCTGGTCATGTGACCAATGGTTGCCTGGTCATGTGACCAATGGTTGCCTGGTCATGTGACCCTGCACTGTGCAGCTGCTTGTACGGACCTTTTGTGACCCGGATGATGGCAGAACAACGTCAGAGGATGCCAGTGCCTTAATTCGTGATGATGATGATGATGATGATGATGACGATGATGAGAAGGCAGGTTCATTGGCTTTACGCCCCTGGGATGAGATGAGTGAGGTGGTTTCCCGTTGGCTTTGCCCAAGGTGGCTTCGCAGCAGTTTGCGCCCCTGCGTCCCACACGTGCTAGCCCGAGACATCTAAATCTCTAAATGTCAACTCCCAGCCCGGGGCTTCAACCGCAGTCCGTTGTATCCAACAGACAAATGCCGCTCTCACTTACCGGTGTAGCTAACTAGGCCAGTCTTAATTCGTACAGTGCTCAAGGAAATTCGAAAATGAGCTAAATGACTAATACGTCTTTCTATCGCCTGAATGCTTTGCCAGCTCAATTGATCAACTAATTAATATGTCTATTAAATTTATGCTCGGAATAATTACAGTAAGTTTGTTGTATTGTCAGCCCAGATGTCTGTGACAATGTGTGTTCAAGTTCATGTCATGACAGGACATGTCTCAAGATTTCTATTACACCAATACCTCTTAAAACGCTCAGCAATAAAAATGATTGCATCACAACTATACACTTGCTTTTGTGTGGGTGGGAGATCAGACAGCAAGAAGGTAGTAAACGACCCTCAAATGTGGTGGCTGAAATATTGATTTACACCCATAGTTGATCTATATGATTAGATTAGTCTAAATGAAGAATCTTCATTTCTGTCGGATCAAAGGTGTTGTCATGGTGATTAATCAGATCAAAGGTATTGTCATGGTGAATAATCAGATCAAAGGTGTTGTCATGGTGATTATTCAGATCTAAGGGGTTGTCATGGTGATTGATCAGATCAAAGGGGTTGTCATGGTGATTAAACAGACCAAAGGAGTTGTCATGGTGATTAATCAGATCAAAGGTGTTGCAATGGTGATTAATCAGATCAAAGGGGTTGTCATGGTGATTAATCAGAGACCAGTATTGAAATTTCTTGCCAGGCAGAACAGATTTTTGTGATCTCGCAGCAACCCTGTAGAAGCTGGGTCATGAACTATGCATCTGTTCTGGCATATCAAGCGTAGGGCGTTAAATTTGATAATTTTTAACCAGTCCTTCATTTTTAAACTGCTCAACATGAGGTGGCATCAAGTAGTATTTTTTTCAGTGCTAGGATGCAGTGTTTATGGTATTTAATCTCAGCAATAAAAATCCACAAAAGCACACATCCTTTGTTATGGCATTCATTCCTTGTGCAGCATTCATTCTAAAGCAGCTATACAGTAGCGTTCATTCCATTCCTTTAGCTATTGATAACACCATATCCTAAATTACCGGTAACAGAGTTTGCATAAATTAAGCAATAAATTAATATCATGCTAGCTGTAAATGAATAATGACCCAAAATGGATATTTGCTGGACATGATTAGAGACTGCAGATAAATTTCTTGAATGAGAGTCATATACCGGTACTGGTACATGATTTTTGTCAATACAGTGCAGCTATTGCTCATGAATAAGCTGTTGCCCTGCATTTAGCTTTCACATAGGCCTTTAGAAATTTAGAAGGTCTGCATCTTGTGGTTTAGAAATTTAGAAGTTTTGCATTTCATTTCGTGAATGCCTGTCTGTTTTACATGCAGTCTCTACATTTTTGGTTTAAAGATTCTTGTCTATTTTGTTTTTTTCGTAGATCCTCGTACAAACAATAAGTTTCTGCTGCAGACACCGGAGCCAGCGCTCATCATCATCGCTTCCTATCTGGTCTTTGTCGTCGTTGTTCCAAGGGTGATGGAAAAGCGAGAACCCTTCAACCTGAGGGGTTTAATCATCGTCTACAATTTTGCCCTAGTGGTTTTATCTGCATATATGGCAACAGAGGCAAGTGACTAAACGTTCGTTGTATCCTATCTTACGAATGTTCTAGGAATGTGTTTAGTTTTGATCACTTTAGATCAGTGGTTCCCAACCTTTTTTGACCTTAGGGCCACTTTTTCGAGGTTGGATGACAAGAGGGCCACTTTTTCTTAGTTAAAGGACATTAGGGGCCACAAAGCTAAAATTCAATTATCTAAAGCATATAGAATTGTTATAATTGATTCAAAATATAATGTTTGATGTTATTTATAGACATCAAAAGAAAATAATTTGTAATAGAAAATAATTATGTGATCTATCTTGTCAAAATTGTCAATTTTTCATATATTTTTGTTAGGCTAATTCTTTGAGATATGAGGACCGTTTCTCTGGCCTGGCGGGCCATTTCTTGAGTCTTCGCGGGCCACTTTTGGCCCGCGGGCCACGGGTTGGGAACCGCTGCTTTAGATGAATGGCTAGTCGGTTTATTTGATCGCAGCTGCACACACGACATTCGATTTAACTTGGCGTATGTAGGCTATATTTAAGAGATTCGGTTATCTGTGTAGAGTTTTTGCTGGTAAATGGATATGTTGATAAAGGCACGTAAGCTAGAACTGCTCAGTTGTAAGTACTTCTAGGAGCTAAATGAGGATTGTGCCACTTTGCATTACGGTTTGAAATGTTGTCCAACCCACGCTTTGAGAGCTGTGGCTTGTAGGAACTGGCTTAGGCAGTGGTTCGTATTTGAACAGATCTTCAATACAGTTTAATTGCATTTGAAGTGCTGTTCAAATCACATGTTATGCAAGTTATAAAATATGTACTAATGGCTTCTTTTGAGTTATTGAGACTAGCAATGACTGTTTTACATTCAAGCCACTTGTTCTTTTTCTGTTTGTTTCAACGGTGAGATTTGTTTAGATTGGAGTACCGTAGATAAGTGCTGTTATGTGACTGCCTGCCTGTATTACCTTCTTTGTAAAGCCTGTTAACTATCCAGATGCTGCTTAGCAACACTGTCATAAAAAGATGTTAATGTCGCCCTCCTCCATTCTCCAGGCTTTGGACTGGCACTGCCACAGTTATGGTAGTGGTAGGGTTAAAGCCTGTCTAAAGAAGCCCCAATATTCTGATTATCATATCTCTTTGAAGACACATTACAACTGTAGGCGAGGCGCCCTTGTAGCGATATGGCCGCGTTACGACGCCATATAAATTGTCGTTATTATTATTATTATTATTATTATTATTATTATTATTATTATTATTATTATTATTATCGTCATGCTGTTGTTATATGAAAGGTTACCCCTGTTCCAAATCGGGCGTCAGATTAACGAAAGAGCCCGTGAAAGCTACAGCGTTATTATTATTATTATTATTCAATCTTTTATTAAACGTTATTATTATTATTATTATTATTATTATTATTATTATTATTATTATTATTATTATGTAGATGTGTGTCAACTACATTTTATCGTATCTATGATAGATTCACATATCCTATGACTTCTCAGTCTAGTTATACATTTTGTTTCTTTGTTTCTAAACAATCAGAATATGCCACTGAGATTACTTTAACATTGCACAGGCTTTGTATGAACAGCAATTTAAACCTGATAAATGGTTGACATGTTTAAAACATTTGTCGGCCACCTTCATCTGTGCAAATTCTTACAGCTTACAGTTATTGGAACAGATCTCTGTATTGCCTCCACCCCAAGCCCCCAGCAGTCAAATACCAAGCCATTGTTGTTGGTTTTTATGCCTACTACTTTTACTTTCAACATTTGGAACATTTTTTGCACAATTTGTATTGGCCTGTATACGGTAGAAACTTCACCTGCAATTTCCAGATTGCATTTTTTTATCATGGGTTGCTTCTTTCCTCACCTCCTCCATTGTTGTCATTCTGTGCTCAACTTCAACCATGGAAGTTAAATGCATACCAGTTTCACTTGTTAAGCAGCCAGTAACGTTGGTTTTATGGCATGTAAGAACTTCCAGATAGGCTTTAAGCGAGTGTGTATGCCTGATGGTCGGTCCATCTTTTGTATATGCTTATAAATCCATCTTTCATATGTATTTTTCTACTGTGCGCTTTTAACATTATGCCTATGCACTTTGTTAAACCTACGGATTTCTCAGCATGGTATAAAGAAACAAATAATGAATATTCAAGACAAAATGATGCAACACCAAGCATGTATTTCTAAAGTGGCACTTGAACTTCATTGACCAAGCAGCACGGCGTACAATCAGTTTGCAAGCCCATCTGAATAATTATATGCTCACATTTGAACTCTTAAGTGTCTGTCCGTAGGTAGGGTGTTCCAAATGACAAGCTTATGTAGGAGGAGCATCTTAACTAAAGTGAGCTCATTGTGATGGCCGCAGTTGACAGCTAGATGGAATACTTGCCGGTGATGTGACGAAAGCTGTGATAGACGATATATATATATATATATATATATATATTTATATACATAATTACATATAGGCTATATGTATATGCATTTGTGTATATGTATAATTATATATATTGTGAGCATCAGCTGATGTGTGCAAACTGCTTTACCCAAAGAAATGTAAAGTCACTCTAACGTTTTTGCTACATTTTTTACAGTTCTTTCTGACGTCTTACCTACTCGGGTATAGTTATGCCTGTCAGGGAGTCGACTGGTCTTACTCAACGGACCCCATCTCCATGCGGGTAAGTTTTTCATGCCATGGAGAAATACCGGTACAGTAAATTAAAAAAACAAGCATATTTGAATATTGCAGCATTAGTACATACAGTATGGTGGGATATTTGGGTGGGAGGTCGTTCTTATAGAGTATAAGAAAAATTAATGTAGCTGCATGTTGGAACCTGCTTATCAAATCTGCATTAGAGTGCATTGATGGTAAATATGAACTATGCTGTACAACATTATACGTGTACTAAGGCCTATCTGACTAAAGTTTTGTTTAATACAGAAGCTGTGCTCAGATAGCTAGACAGAAAGAATTTTTAGTTGTGAAGCAACTTTGCACTGGGAACCGAACTTGTCACTTGTTATTGGCATTCTTTGGCATCGAAATGGCCCAACCTCGTGCACCTATGCCAGCATACAAGTGACCCAATCTTCTTCTATGCCAACATTCATAAAGGACAGCCCCCACATATTTATTAATTGCTTCTTATCAGAATTAGTCCTCCGACACACACAGTCGAGAGTTTGAAAGGTAATTTAGCTAAAATTGAACAGAAGTGACCTTTCCCTTCAGTATATGCCTAAATATGTCTTGCCAATTTCTGCCGGTGGTCTATTAAGCCACAGTCAGAAATGTTCTTTTCAAGCTGCTACACTGCAGTGTAGAAGCTTGAAAAACGATTGTCATAGGTGAAACATGTCCAATTGTGGCTCATGTCTATTAATGACATTATCAATAAATGTTATCATAATAGCATAATTCAATTCATGTGAAAATACATCCTAGTTGTAATCTGTTCTATTATGATTCACATCTATTACCGGTACCATCGTAATCTATTATAATAGCAGTGTAAGTTTTGCGTGTGTGCCGATGTCACATTGAAATAAGCATGCTGCTCGCATTGCATGTGATCTACGAAGGAGTATCCCTTACGAGACAGCCATGTTTATTTTGACCCACATTGCTCTCGTAGCAGCTTTCAGTTGATGAAAATGCAACACTGTGAGCCAGGAGCCCACTTTGGACCCAATGGGCATAGGTTAGGTCCTGTTCAGTGCTGCATTCACTCAGTGATAAGTGAACCTGACATTGAAACTATGTTTCAGAAAGTGAGCATGCATCTCAGAAGCTGCTCTAGGCTGTTACACTAGTACAATTTTGCGTATTTAGTATTCAGTTTGTTGAAGTCTGTCTTAAGTTTATACTTAGGCGTAAAAAAAAAATGTTGTGTTTCCGGTAACAGAGCTAAAAAAAATAGGGTCGGTAGGTCGGAAAATATTTTTATTTTGGTAAAATATTTTTATGCAGTGACTGTCCGAAAAAGTATACCCCGCTAGTCTTTTTTGCACGCTGCAACAAAGTACGTGTTCTAAGCAAGTATAAACTGCCTATTTCGCGACTGTCTGCACCTAAAACTGCTCTAGAAAACAGTCCAATTAATTTCATTTTGTTGACGTCTTTTCTGTTATGTCAATACAAATGTAAAAAAAATTTATTTTAAAAAAAATTTAAATTTTTTTGAAAAAAAAAAAAATTTATTAAAAAAAATTTTTTTTAATAAAATTTTTTTACAAAATTATTTGGGTCGCGGCCAAAAAAGAGGGTCGGTCGGGTTACCGGAAACACAACATTTTTTTTTACGCCTTATTAAAACTATGATTGTAATAATGTTTTTGCCATGATCTTGAGATGTTTCGCAGCACCTTATGTAAAGTGTCTCCATGCATGGATAAATATCAGCCAATCAATCAGAATTTATATAGCAGTGTAGCACCCCTTCAAGATCCTACTGAGTGGGGCTCCTGATCTAGGCCAAGGGAAAAAAGCAGTTTGTGAAACATAGAATTTGGCAGTTTGGGAGGTGTCGTATAGTCAAGGGAAACCCATTCCAGGTTGTTGGACCAAGCACAGAGAAAAATGGCTCTGCATTGTCACAGAGCGGGTGAAAGGGACCATATACTTGGCACCTACATACATGCATGCATTTGCATTGCTTGCTATCTATGAATTGAAGGGGTATTCGTTACTGTTTTTTAACTGTTGTCTGTATTTGTTTTCCAGCTTACCCATGTAACGTGGATGTTCTACATCTCAAAGATCATCGAATTAGCGGACACAGTAAGCAATGCAGCTTTGATTTTTTCATGATTTGTCTGAATTGAATGAAAAGAGAAAGAAAAACTATTTTGTTACTGACAACTGTTCTACAACATTACTATTCTATTGGATTAGTTGATTAGTTAATTGGCTGATTGGTTAAAAAAATCATCTCATGCTTTATTGTTTTATGTGGCTAACTTACTTAAAGAAAACAATGCAGCTATACAACAGCAGAAAGAAGAAAAAACTTAACTTTTGATTTAACTAAAGGCTCAGCTGTATGTGTGTCAAAATTCGTATGTCGTATGTTTTAATTATGCTGATTGAAATTAACTGGTGGCGTATAGGCAGTCTGTACTCCATAAGGGTTCAGTTAGAGACCATTGTTAATTAGTGTCCTGTTGTACACAACGTTGGCTGGTTTGCCTATAATTTCAATGGGCTTGTCCCAGATGGTGTCATATGAACAGGTGTATCATGCTGCAGCTATGTCAGTGAATGGCTGTCTGCTGATTGCAGAAACTTCTTCTTTTCAGTGCATGTTATCAATCACGCCAAGTTTTTTAATTGTTCAGCAGTTTCTTTTGCATCTTTTGACAGATTTCCTAATGACTTTTTGGTCTGATATTGAAGCCTTGAATTTCCCTCTTGCATATCTGTATGGTGTATACTATATATTATGCATGCATTTTCTTGTCTATGCACGTTTGTGTGTATGTATCGTACACCTCTCTGTGTTTTCCTTTTTTGACCATGCCATGCTGTTAATCTTCTAATTCTATGATTACTTTTGGAAAGGCTATGGATGTGTGAATATTATGCATTGGCATCATTGATATATAACAAAGTTTAGGAATTGCGTTGGCCTCATGACAGACTTGTTGCTTCTGAAGGTATTCTTCATATTGCGAAAAAAGAACAACCAGGTGACCTTCCTCCATGTCTACCATCATGCCACCATGATTGCAAACTGGTGGATGGCAGCCAAATATATTCCAACAGGACAATGTATGTTTGTTTAACTTCTCACTGGATTTTTAAAATTCAGAATTAGTAACTCAAGGTACCGTACTCTAAATCACAAAGCCAACGAATGCGATTATAATAGCCGTAGTTGTGGTAGTTGTAGGCAGGCCCGCCGACAGAAATTCCGGGCCCCTGGGCAGGTTAGTTACGGGCCCTAAACTATCTTTTTGGGGCTAAAAGCAAATAGAAATAACAAAAGTGTGGGTATATGAATGTACGATAATGTACAAGCCTATATTATGATTTTAATCAGTTCTTAATAATTTTATTAAGAATTAAAATTTCAACTTTATGGTAATCATGCAAATGCAACTTTTCTGGATTCAACCCTCTATCGAGCAAATCCTATATAATATCCTCGTATAGTTCAATGATTTTGCAAGATCATATTCGATTGCAGGAGTTGCAAGATCATTCATCTGTCTTATTTCATGACAGATAGACCTACTTTTAATTTACTCGAGCTTGCTGAAAGATCCTTCAACATCCGCAACAGTCACACATCAAAACCAAGTCTTATAGATCTAAGTTTCTATAATTTCAGTATTTTCATACGTTTTATTTATAATGTCATCTTTTGGGATTAGGATATGCTACTAACACCACAAACATCGCTTTCATACATTGGGTTATGTTCATCAGGCACGTTCAATCAAACGAGGTAGAAGTGATAGGCTATATAGCCTACGGGCTCTGACTTGCCTTATTTTGACAATCCGAAATTACCAATTGAAATAGACTATACTGTGCGGCTAGGCTCACCGGCTTCTTTGCAAACGCTCATAGGCCTATTAGCTTTTTTTCGATTTTGTGCTGAAGATTTGTGTCTATAGCCTAAATATTATATGCCTATTCTATCGATCATTTAAATTTGTTTACTTCATCCAGTTTAAGATTGAAACACGGCAACGCAAACATCTATAGAACTTATGGGACAGTAATATAGGCTACGTTTAAAACGGCATAGATCATAAATCATCAGGTTTGTAGGCCTATAGGTGATTACAGGTTGGGCCCGCCACCGCCAGCAATCAACTTATGAAAAATATTGCGCTAACTGGCCCGTCTGAATGGAATAAACGTCTATAGGGCCTACTTTATACGCCGCAAATCATCTCATGGATTTATGAGTAGACTTTCCAGTGACGCGCTGTCGTGCAAGATTGTTTTTTGCTTAGGCGCGTTATAAATGACAATATAATTATTATAATATTAATGATAAAATAATTATAATAATAATAATAATAGATAATAATAATGCATGATAATAATAATAATAATAATAATAAAGCAATAATAAAATAATTTAATTTTTTTTTAAAATCATTTTGCCCGGGCCCCGTAAATGCTCCCGGGCCCCTGGGCATTTGCCCCCCCTGCCCCCCCTCTCGGCGGGCCTGGTTGTAGGTTACACGACTGATTATATTTTAGTGCTCTGGTTTGAAAACTTATTAGGATATTAGGAATGCAATTATGCGACCATCTAACGACATTAGCATTAGTGATTTTGAAACACTGCAGCAGATAAACATAGTTTGTAGGCATAGGCGTACGAGGCGGGGGTGCAGGGGGGGCAATTGCCCCCCCAAATTCGGGCAAGTTTGGTGGTTTTTTCGGGCAAAAAATCGCGGACGACTAAAAAAATAAAAAAATAAAAAAAATAAAGGTCGTCAAGTTTCGGGCAAGTCTGGTTTTTCGGGCAAAAAAGTCACGGACGACTAAAAAAAAAAAAAAAAAAAAAAAAAGGTCGTCAAGTTTCGGGCAAGTCTGGTTTTTCGGGCAAAAATAGTCGCGGACGACCAACTATTTGGCCGGATAAATTTTTCGGGCAGAAGTTCAATCTTTGCCCCCCCACTTCTGAAACCTCCCGTACGCCTATGTTTGTAGGTTCAATTCCCGCAGTGGAATGAATAATAACAGCTAGTGAATTGATTAGCATGCTGCTGTATGAATCTTTGGTTTTGGTGACTGAAAGTTTGTGTTAGTAGGTGTGATTAGAGAGAATTTCTTATTTGGTCATGAATAAAGAATTTCTTATTTGGTCATGATTAGAGAATTTTTATTTGATCATACCGGGGCCCGGTAGAGTAATGGTTAACACGCTGGCCAAGAGTGTGAGAGGTAGTGAGTTCGAGCCCCCGTTGAGCGGATTTGCTTTGTAGGCTGCTATTAGCGCCATGTATTGCAGGTTGTCTGTCCGGTTCGTATAGTTAAGATTTGTGTAATCTGTAATCGTCGTTCTTGTGAATTGTTTAAACTGCATAATTGTATACTGTAACCGGTTGCGGTCTGTCAACCGAGATTGTTTCAACTTTCAATAGAGAGAATATTATTATTATATTATTATTATGATTAGATGATTTCTTATTTGGTCATGATTAGAGAATTTCTTATTTGCTCGCATCTAATGATTAGACACTGATCATGACTCCATTCCTTTGCAGCCTTTTTTGTTGGTCTGATCAACTCGTCGATCCACGCGTTGATGTACATGTACTACGGCCTTACAGCCATGGGACCTCAAATGCAGAAATACCTTTGGTGGAAGAAGTACATGACTTCACTCCAACTGGTACGTTTCTTCTCCATCTTTCCATCTCTGTTTTTCATGTTGAAAAGGTCGCTTTGAATCCAGTTGAATCCAGTCGACTGGGACATGCTATAACATTTTTTTTATTCAGTGTGCCTAATCAATAGTGTGGACTTTTTTACTCGCTTTTGGTTTACATGCCATTCTCTTTAACGTGAAGTTCTGTCGTGTCCTCCAAAGCTATTCACTTAACAGTCTTTCATCAACAATTCGCAACATTTTGCATCGAATGCAACTCAGGAAACATTTTATAAATTTCTTAAATCGCACCTGTTGAGTAGCTACACTAAGCGCCTTTGTGAGATTGTTGTTAAGGCGCCATATAAATGGCTGTATACATACATACATACATACATACATACATACATACATACATACATACATACATACATAGTAGATACATACATACATACAGTTTCACTGATTAACGTGCCATACAGGAACTACAGTGTGGTGCTGAATATCGACTTTTCGGCATTGTCCCTTTTTAGGTGAGGCCCGTGTTAACCTTCCATCGTAAATCACATCCCATGTCAGCCTTACAATAATCATGATTCATGAATCCAATTAATCAAATTGGTCAGCATCAAACGGGTGTTTATTACAGACCCATTGTATCTGTGCGTACTTCCATATTACTCAGATGACAAACCGATATTATAGGCTGCCACAAATTTATAGTTTTTGTCTTGCGGATATTAGCATCCAGTTATTTGCACGGTGCTGTTTACCAGTTTAGCTGCAGTGAGAACAGTCAATAATATACAGTACCGTACTGTCAGTGTTAGTCGTGTACCAGTGTTAATCGTGTACCAGTGTTAGTCGTGTACCAGTGTTAGTCGTGTACCAGTGTTAGTCGTGTACCAGTGTTAGTCGTGTACCAGTGTTAGTCGTGTACCATTGTTAGTCGTGTACCAGTGTTAGTCGTGTACCAGTGTTAGTCGATTAGAGAAAAATCATGGGTTGTCTTCTGCAAAGGACAATAGTTGCGAGATGTGGGTTACTGCTTGCCTTGTAGTACGATGTGTCTGGGTTCATTCGAGGCCTGTGAATTAAAATTTAAATATATGCATACCCTTTAGAAGACAGTTACTGTGTATGGTCGTTGAGAACTCCTTTAATCACAGTTATTGCACAGTATCATCATTTGATACGTGATTATTAGATAATGGTACTTAATAAATTAATAAAAATGATAATATGTTCATTTTGTTCAAGGCATTCTGTGCATTGCATGGTTATTAAGTATGCAAATGTGAGATTTGGTCAGCAATGCCTTAGACTAAGAGTAGGTTGGTATTTTGTCATCAGTGAGATTAGTTCAGCAATGCCTTAAACTAAGAGTAGGTTGGTATGTTTGCCATCAGTGGACACGTTTTTCTTACCACAGTTTAAATTCTATTGTCTTTATTTGTCCAATAGATCCAGTTCATAGGGGTGATCAGTCACACCGGGTACAACAAGTTCGTTCGTACAGACTGCGACTATCCATTCCTGTACAACTCGATTGTCTTCTACTACACCATTTCCATGGTCGTACTCTTCTCCGACTTCTACTACCGAACCTACATGCCGCAAAAGAAAGCGTCCGCTGCAGCCCGGCCGACGAAAGAACGCATCTCAAATAACAATGGCTATACTCCAGACGCCAAAGCGTCATTGTCTGACCAAAGAAAAGCTCCGGAGGCAGTCAACGGAGAGTACAGTATACGAAGTCGACGAAACTAGACAACTGTTATTCCATCCGTTTTCTACGTACAGTTTTTTATGTTTGCTTTTGTTAGATTCATTTGCCTATGCTTGCGTGCTTCTTCTTCTTCTGTGAATGGGTTTGGCGAAATTTGTTAACTAATTAATATTATTAATAGCTCGATATTATATGTAGTCCGGGGGTAACGTTGCATCAGATATTTCTCAGTGACTTCAGCTTTGTCGTTCTGATTTAAAATGCTGCTGTGTCTGTAGCAGGGAAAGTGTTGCGTTGTGTTTGCTTTGACGTTTCTCTATTATATTGTCATCACTAGAAATGAATGGCAAATTGTTGCAGAACGTGGCAATCGAAAGATAATTTTCTAGTTGTGCCTACTTTATGCAAGAAGAGGTCGTGTAAATGCTCAATCAGCTACTCAAAATAATTAATAGAGCACTGCATTTGTGCATTGTTGGTTTTATTAACTTGCATTTACTATTGTCCCTGACTGATGTGAAGTTTAATTCGCTGTCATTTTCCTCTTCTCCTGGGTAGGGGGCGTTTAGGGTGCGTATTATTATCTGTCGCCATGTTTAGCTTGCAGTTTTTCTGTTGTTTTTATATGTATTGTCGTCAGTTTTAATTGTTGATGTTTAAGAAAGGTAAGTACTCACAAGAAATTGCACTTTAAGCAATATGCTTGACTCAAGGTAGTGTTATTGAACCCAAAAAGGACTGTTATGTTGCTGAAGCTCCTATACTAGCCCTATATTCAGCATTATGAATTTACAGTCATTTAGTATTCTACAAAATTATGATTAATTAAATATTATTATTATTATTTAAATTTGTTACGCAAAAATGGTCATGCCGAAATGTGAATCTATTACACCAGCCATATAGGTTCAGCAGGTCATGTCATGGGAGTTATTCAGCAGGTCAAAGCAATTATGTAAAGAAGATATTAGTAACTCGAAAGATATTAGTAACTCCAAAGTATTCTTATCAGGTCATAAAGCAAGTAAAGAGTAAAATACGCAGGTCAAATGACTTGCCGTGACCTATGATGGCGATGCCACTGATCTTAGGTGCGGATATATGCATGAACATTCCATTTGCAGTGTTTGTGCATTTCTTGATCACTGCTATGCCTATCAACTTCTGATTGCGATCATGTTGAATCTTTCTTGCACTGTATGGAAAGCATTTTTTCCACTTGCAGTTACTAGTTGTGTGTGCATCAGTTTATAGATCTTGCAATCCCTTGAAGGACCGTAGTTGACTAATAATTGCCAATTGCTGTGCCTTATATCTATCACTCTATCCAAAGAATCTTATCATTATGTCTTGTACATATGAGTAAGTAGAGGTGGGATGATTAGTTGACCCTACAGTTGTTTAGTCTGAACTCTTAATGTTCTGCAGATTTGTTCGTGACAGTTAGGCAGTCTGTTGTTTGCTCTCAGACTTTAGTTGTTATAAATCTGTATGCCGAATGCTAAGAGAGGTCAACACCTAACTTACATATCTTGTACTGAACACTTAATTGCTGAACAAACTACATGAAATAATCTTATAAGTGCAGAAAAATTGGAAGCAGCTGTCAGTAAAAGTGTACTTTTACAGGGTGCAAATTTTAGTGAGTCAATCTAAATTGAACAAAATTTATAAGCGTCGCGTTCAGTGTTTAAATCTGGTCTTTTATTTCCGAGAAAGTGTCTAGTTGATTTCCTTCGTCGAGCGTTTATGCATCAGCTGAAAATCTCCTACGCTCATGAATGTGTTAAGGTTCCTGATTGGTGATCTGAAAATTACGATTTTTGAATTTTTAATCTGAATATCATGTTACTTGCTGAAAAGTTAAGCTTACTGTTTCGATTAGTCTTTGAATCCATTTGATATTTTGTGCTAATGTGAATGAAATTCTCTACCGTCCTTGCCCATGTGAACAATCATTTTATGTTGGTGTTGCTTTTGCAGGTATTCGATCAGCTTTGATAGTCTTAATATATTACGCTGTAGTTAGGAATTTACAGTAAGATTTTGCAGCTTCAGTTGTGGCCACTTGCAGTGACTACTACTGTTCTAAAATCTGTATTATCTGTGACAGTTTTATTTTTATGAGGATATCATTATTTTAAAGTGTTTTTTATTTTGAAAAGTCAGCTTCTTTGTGCGTTTATGCACAAGTTAACATTGCAACATAAAGATTAATGAGCTTGTGAAAGTCATGTTGCATTCGAGGCTTGTGAATTAAAATTTAAATATTGATCTTACTTTTTGCTACAATATCCCTAGCTCACTATCCCGTGCTAACTCCCCCTTGCTCACTCACTCAATCACTCACATCCTATTTATCATTTTCAGATTTTTTGCTATTATTATTATTTTTTTACCGAGGTATCTATAATCCCTCAGGTGTCAGATATTAATAAGCAACTTTAACTCTGGAATGGCCATCCGAGTCAAGATCATGGAGAACTGTGAAAGGCAACGGCATTGAAGCGCTGAATAATGATTGACAGACGCTAGAACAAGTAACTGGTTTCTCTTGGTTCGCCAGAAATTTGAGCCAAGAGACATCCCAGGTCGGCGAGAAAAGCCTTCCCTTGGCGTTGATTGGTCCCATTGTTTCGAAAGCCAATGGGACGAAATGGTACGGTTGCATCAAATGTTCATACTTAGTGTTTTTCTGGCTTCAGCAAGTTCCGCAGCACCTCCCGTCCGGATGGAGGTTGTGGCTAAGTAAGATGGAGCCACAGTGTCTGCGACTGTGATGTCCCAGGTCAAGCAACGACCTGAGCACCACAGAATCAGTGTTAGGCCGTCTGGTTTCTTCCCATCCGACCTTGACAAACCAGGTGGTTCCTTAACTGCTGGGATGCCCGCCTGAACGAGACCCCTGAAGATAAGATGTTATTATTATGTGCTAAAAATCTCTGAGAGAATTATGTAGGCTAGTATAAACCAGAATCATATCTCGATGACAAATTTGGGAAACACGCATTTTCCCACGGTGTCACTGTCACTTTCCAACAGAAAATGCAGCAGGAAAAAGTTACCAAAGCCACTACCGTAGCTAAACTACTGTATGCCTCCCCATCCTGGTGGGGGTCTCACCCTGGCTTCCGATAAAGACCGACTTGAAAAACTGATAAAAAGAGCTAAACGCCTAGGATACCTAGAGCCAACCTTTCCAACAATCACCGAACTTACCAACGCAGCTGATGCAAACTCCTCTTCTCCATTTAACACAACCCCTTCACCAACTCCTACCTCCACTCCGACCCCCTCCTCTCATCAATTAAGACCCAGAGCTCACAACCACATTCTCCCACCAATGGACAACTCCCAATTTAGTCCACGATCATTATATAAAAATATTTACTAGATTATTCTAAGACTATCGAACTGAAATTTAATTATTCATTAGCACTCTTGTTAACATTTCTGCGTTATTGTCAGATTGTTTTTCTTAATAAAACGAATTTATATAGTGTATAGGGGCATAGTTATAGTTAAATAGGTTAATCTCTATAATGACTCGGTAGCAAGTAAACATCATGGCGACCAAAGATCCGCTCATAATAGAGCGCGGTCACGTGACGGCAAAAAGGTAGCCCAATATTTTCGCGGCCTACGGTGATGCATAAGCCAATGTTTTCGCGAAAGTAAGTAAGTAAAAATAACATGAAACGGTTATTTTAATAAATATTAATATGCTTAAATAAGCTAAAGAACACAACAAAATCGATGGACCTTAACACATTGGCCGCCATCTACGAGATATCTCGCGGTAAGCGCGAGATCTCGCGGTAAAAAACCGCGAGATATCTCCGCGGTTTATTACCGCGAGATCTCGCGGTAATAAACCGTGCGATCTAATCTTCCTATACACTTCCTATATAATTACTATAACTAAGCCGTGGTCCAATCCAAAGAATTACCGCTTGGCACTCCTAGCACTGACTGCAACAGGTTAGGTCTAGTACTCTAGTATGATAACGTCTTGCCAACTTACTGAAACCACCTAAATTTCCTTCAAATAATCAATTACACGAAATTTAAAATTATGTAGCAGACCTTAACGTCGAAAATACCTGAAATTACTAATCGGCAGGGATGCCACTCTCAATTTTGAAAAAATGTCAAATCAGCCGAAAAAAGGCTAGAAAAGGCTAGATCGAGAATTTCGGAGAAAATACATGGATTTTTCGATTTTTCGCGCTTGAAATTCAAATTTCTGATAAACTTTTTAGTCATCCGACCAAAATTTGCTTCCTTTCTCGAGAAAAATTTCTGATGACCTTTTTAAGTTTTTCGTTCCAAAATAAATCTATAACTTTTGGGGTCCATATTCACAAAATTTTTCGACTTTTTTCACGTCTTTTGTGCATTTTTAACTAGCAAAGCCAATTTTTATGCGTAAAAAGTGGAAAAAATAGCCGTGTGAAAAAAGGCTAGATCATGAGAAAAAAAACAGAAACCTAGATAAGGCCGAAAAACCTAGATCTAGGTGGAAAAAGCTATGAGTGGCAACCCTGCTAATCGGAGGTCTAAAAAACCAGCGCAAAATATTTAAAATTTCACGACGTAGCCCAATAAATAGCCCAAATTTGCATAATAATCTATGCCGTAAATTAATATGATAAATGTTTTCTCGAATACAGTTCAAGATGTGCACACGTTTGGTTCGTTTAGTCAGAACATAAATAACTTATAAAAATATTCATGCTTGTAGGTAGTTAATGCACAATGCGGGGTTGATGACTTTAATAGAATGCACTAATATAGCCAAAAAATCACCACTATATGCTGACTCAGGAGTCAGGAATCTGTAATCTGTGCTGTTGTCAGGATACCTGAGGAAGAGGACATTCCAGGAAGGAACACCTGAGAAAAACAAATAAACGGACAGAGATTTTTGGTGCGTCTGGAATAATAATTATTAGCAGTTAGTTCTCCGCTGTTGATCCCTGACTCCAGCCATTTTCCGACGATGGGTACGAAAACGATCTCCATTGTCCAGCGATTTGGATCATTTCCATGTAGGTCCCTATGCTAAGCTGCGTATTCGTTTGGTGCGCAGCAAATTAAGGCTGACAGATTTAGTGGATGGCCAGATATTCGTTGACGAGTTTTATGTCTGTATTTCGAAGCATTTCACTGACCAGTCACATAGTATGCATAAAACAAATTAAAGCAAGCATAGCTGGACAGCCAACTTTGATGATTGTATGGATCGACTTGTGGATGGACGAACGGCTGGGTGAACGGATGTGTTGAGAAGGGTGTGAGTCTGAGGAGGTTTTTGTAAAGTAGGTAGGCCCTGAAAAAGATCCTTGAACTATGCTACTAGCATTGATAGGTATGAGGGTGGAGTTAACTTTATATGGACATATAGTAAAGTTTGTGCATCGAAGATGAAATTCAATGTATAGCCACTTATAGATTTGATCTGGACTATCACGAATGAAGATTTTGTCAAGAGCATGTTTTGCAGAGTAAAATGCTTTGGAGAAATCGTGAAAAGTCTCGTGACATATTTCTTCGTTTTTTCCCACAGGAGTTATGAGTGGTGAAAGCTGCAGAAGTGATTGTCCAGACCCTTTCTCCCAATATTTTGGACATGTTTACGCCAATCTGTAGGTAGGCAGGTTGGTGGATAGTGGGATGCAAGGAAGGTGTGGCGGCTTATGTTTGGTAGGTTTGCTATCTTTAGGTAGGTGTTAAGTTGATACAGATGTGGTTATGTAGTTGGCAAGTATGTGTCAGCTAATCTAATCCAAGTTTGAGACCTCTTCTTACTAATTTATTTATTTATGTTCATTTTAGACACAAACATGGTGTGAATTCATGGTGACCTATATTCAAGTAAAGTTCTTCAGAATTTTCAACAGCGATTACTTATTTCAAGGAGTCATGTGGCAAATCCTCATCAGTCATGCCTGACGTATCTTATACATCACTTGGGCAGGAAGAAGCCGCCGATGAAGATGAGGATGACCTCATGCAAGTCAGATGCCACGTTGTCCGACTACGACTTGCTGATCTCTACGAGAAACTTCTTAACAGGAAAGAGGCCGTTGTTTCAGTCGTTGCATTTTCCATCATTCTCATCGTCACTGGTACCAGCGTCGGTCTGGGACTGTACGCGCTGCTCGTTGTGAAGCCAGAATCAAAGGTTGATTTGTCGCTGAAGGCATTCGCCATTCCCAACCACCCTGCGTGGCAGAGATTTGACGCGTGGAACAATGCCTTTCGTGGACGCAGATCGAAACGATCGGTGGAAGAAGAACTTGAGGTCCACGTTAATCAACGTCTTCGGAGATCCGACGAATCCTGCGGTAACGAGCAGACGGTTCCTCAGGAGAGAATCCAGATCATCTACATGGCAGAAGGCAGCGACAACATTTTCACTCACGATCGAATCTCGCAGATTCACGATCTCGAGTGGCTGATCGCAAACATATCCGACTTTAGGGATTTCTGTTACCTGGATTTTCGGAAGTGCGATTGCTATCCGCTGAATTCGATGCTGACCTATTTTTATCCGACTGTGACGACCGACAAGAGGCTCGTGGCTGATGGACGGGGATTTGAGCAACTGGATGTTGATACGGCGCTGAAGTGGGCCCTGAGTTCGTCTCCTAAGGCGTACTGGTATACGGATGGAAGAATCAATTCCACTTTTCATCAGAGTCTATTTCTGAGATCTGAAATCATATTTGGTGGACCTCTGAGAGGTTTGTTGTTGAGTTGTATAAATTCTGTATTAAAATTTTATGTTGGGCTAAATTGGGATAAGCAGTAAGTAGTTTCTCTTCACTTAGAAATATTTTGCATAGTTGCCTTAGTATTAAATTATTATACATTTATAAAATTATATATGGTACAAGTACATAAACTGATGATGCTGTAAGCATTGATGCTGAAATGCAGTCTCATTTCTAAATTGATTCTACTGGTTCATGGTGTGCAAAATTGTAAGCAGTGTCTTAATGGCATGTTTAGAAAATTAGGGAATTATGGTGTGTAAGTGATTGTCATAGTATCTATTACAATCACTTGCACACCCTAATTTTCTTTTATACGGAAGCACTTTAAGGAAATTCAGTGACTGCGTTTTTGTTGGTGTTCTGATAACCAGGTAGTTCTGTGTACTATTAATATATGTTTTCATGCTTAATGTAATGCGTAGGTATATAGTAACCCTTGAAGGTGTATGTAGTAACCTTGAAGTTGAGCTATATAAATCTCTGCAATTAATATTATTATAATAAACATATGTTGCAGATAACTTCCTTCCTTCTGTTCAATTCTGTTGTTTTAGAGAATGCTGTCAACCTGCTCTAGGAATTTTATTGAGTGTGGTTCCATTTCGTTGTAGGTTACCAATACATCAATGATCGAAAATCTGAACAGAAGGAAAAGTTCTTAAAATTTGCTGTTACACTTCGGGACTTTTTGTCAAAGGCTTCTACCACGTAAGAACTTCAGTTACCAACTACTGGTGTATTTGCATGCTGTAAATTATAATTGAGCGGACTCTAGTTTTAACACTACCAATTACAGTTCATTTGCATATAATATTATCATAGCCAGCTACTCGGACTTTAAAATTCAGACAAGCTCTTTCTGTGCATATAACCTAAAATCATCTTTCTTGCTTTTCATTAGTTCTGTAGTCCAGTACGTGAGTGTCCAGCTTTGAGGTCTTCCAGTTCTCACTAGGAACTTGTATAGAGTGAGTCTCTTTGGTTGGATAGACTATAAAAATGATCAAGTAGACAGTCGTGTGCTTCCATTGCGGAAGTGGACTCCACTGGGCCTGGAATAAAGAAACAGGGCCTGACGGTGAAATAAACGCGACACACAATACAAACTTTTGCTATGCAAATAATTTAATCTCCGTACATGACCTATTCCTTCCCCTTTATTTTACTGCCCGTTGCCTCTCTACATATGAGATTAACCTCAATGTCACGCTTAGTTATACAAGCACCAGTCCTGAGCTCATAATCCATATGTTGGTTTAGGCTACAGAGCTGCTTGTTTGATTCCTTATCATGACCCTGGGCAAGTTGTTTGCATGCACAAGTCTCTATCCTAATCTGGCAGAATTTGGCGAAATTGGAATACCCCAAACACTCAACCTTCCAATCGGCAGACAGTGGTGTAGTGGGGCGGGAACGCGGGGGAACGCCGTTCCCGCACTTTTTTCCAGGGAGGGAACGCGTCCCTCACTATTTTGCAGCATTTCTGCTTAAATAAATGAGCAAAGAAGACTTCAAGACTCACAGTTTCAACTGCAATATGTTACAAATAACAAATTCCAATGTATAAATTTACATAATTACATATATTAATTTTTAAAACATTTTTACATTCAACAGTTTCAAAAATAGCAGCGCTCACACTATGCAAAATTCTTGCAGGATTGCACTTTTTGCTACAGTTGCTACTTCAATTTCCAGGCGTTCCCCCACTTAATTTTTTAGGACTACACCACTGTCGGCAGATGGCGTTGGTTAAATGAGTAATAGTACAGGATAGACGCCTTGTTGTCTGCCAACAGTTGACAATTTGACTCGTGTAATAACTTGCGATCATCCGTCATTCCGTCATACTACAAATTGTGATCGTTGTGCATTGTGTCGGTGTGACATTAAGCGAAGATTATTATTATTATTATTATTATTTAATGACATGCATATGTTAATTGTGTATAATTATCAATGATGACTTTGCTCTGTTTTAGCAAGGTGAAGGTTCTTTACGGTGGAACAGATATATACGACTACGAGGTCCATGAAGTCTACTGGAACGATCTGCGACTGTCGGTTTTTTCCGTTGCGTTTATCGTCGTATTTGTCTTCATCTTGACTTCGTTTTCGCTGTGGCTGACGTTCTGGGGCATTGTCACCATCCTTCTCAGCTTCCCGTTGGCATTCTTCTTCTATCGTGTTATCTTCAACGTTGTGGATGTTGGGCTTCTCAATGGTGTGGCAGCATTTGTCATTGTGGGCATAGGTAAGAAGTGAATTGGGTTACAGTGTTAGATGGATTTCAGATTAGAGGCGGTGCCAGAGAATGTCTGCTTCCTGTTTGATGTGAGAGTTCAATCAGTCAGTAAGATGGATTGTTTTCCAATGTATTGCACTCATAGCGTAATGTCAATGGTTGTGAAAATTGTAGTTAAATGTCCTTAACATTGGCATGAACAATCGGGAGTAGTACCTGATCCTTGGAGGCTTGGAAAATTTTGATAGCAACTGTATGCAATAGTTAATATTTTCCAACAATCACTTTTGGAAATAAACCTCTGCAACTGCATCTACAGGTAAAGTGTGAAGGTTACTAGTAGTTAAATTGATGTGTTGAACACCAGAGTGAATGTACAGTTGTACATTGTGCTCTTTTCAAAGCTGTGAGGTTAGATCACTTCAGTCACTTAATGCCTCATTTATCATATTGCATTATGGCATTTTGTGTAAAATGCAATTATGAATACATTTCAGAAAATATTAATGATTTTAGAACTATGGATTTAGCCAGCCGCATTTTGTTATTTCAAATCAAGCAACATTTAAGTTAACATTCAGGACAGTAGTGCCACCTTTTCATGATCTCTTATCCGAATCCTTGTAGGTTAACATTTTCTTGCTCTTCTTGATACTGTTTATCATCTTTGACAGGTGTTGACGACATATTTGTATTCATCAACACGTTTCGTCAAGCAAAACACATCGGTGACATCTTGAAGAGAATTCGTCACACGGTTGTGACAGCCGGCAAAGCGACGCTCTTCACGTCCTTCACGACAGCTGCGGCATTTGCTGCCAACATTACATCGACTGTAAGTTGTAACCGTGTATAGATCTGGCAAACTGGGACTATTATCATGGAGTTTGAAAGCGGTAAATTATTATCTATTAAAGTGCCGAAAAAGTTAGCTGACATGAGAAAATTCGGATCTTTTTTGTGAATGAAAACTGAGCAGGCGAAATTGAATGCCTCTGCCGATTTTATGTTAGTTTAAGGTCCAAGCCTGGATTATAAAGTGTTAGTCGATCAGAGAAAAATCATGGGTAGTCTTCTGCAAAGGACAATAGTTGTGAGATGATTTTAATAGACCTTCAGCCATTAGAGGAAAACTCTGGAGACTTAAAGCATGGACATTGCTGTCATCATCTTTATCACATTTTTGTGGAGACTGTATTTTCTGCTGTTGTCATGGTTATGAATTTGAGTTTGTGGTTGTTACGGTAGATACCAGCAGTTCATCAGTTTGGACTTTTCATGACGTTGATTGTGACGAGTTGCTGGGTTCTTGTTCTGCTTCTCATGCCACCTGTTATCATCATTTGGCATCAGTGGTTCGGATGCTGTGAAAGAAACTGCTATTCCTGGTTAGATATCTGTTACTAAACACTATTGAAACTTGATTAGTAGGTAAATCTCAAGATGTGAGCTGAGAGTGGCCATGGCAGTGTTATAAATAATTAGTTGCTCCTTATTTATAAGGTCCATCCAGTAGGGTTCTAGAACTCCATCAAGTCTTTTTTCTTCAGTCTTGGTTGGGCTGGGAGTGCCTCTCAGTAGTTCCTTGAAGAATGAAGAGGCACTATATAAATGCTCTGAATGAATGAATCTTGGGATTACTGAAAACAGACTACCGGGTACCATCTTTGTACTGTGTACCTGAGGCGACCATATCTAAGCGGGGCTCCTGCCTTTTGGGTCTCCCTTGGTCCCAACTCGGAGAAGTTTACAGAGATACCGGTAATTACATGACATTTGTCCAGTGTATAAATAATTTTGTTCTGCTTCTTTTCTTTGCGCTTTTCTTACTCGTATTGTTGACACGTAACTTGTGTGCTATGTTTTACATGTTGTGGATCATTAAAAATATGTTTTGTTATAAGATGCCTTGCAGGTTTATTGATTAATTCTTATGATGAGTCATGCTTTGGGAAGTTTTTCCTTATAAAAAATTACGTTGACTCGTTTGTTTTTAGCTGTTGCTGGCGATGCAAAGTGAGAAATTCATTGAGATTGCCAGAAAATGTTTTAAATTTTCTGGAGCAACATGACGTAAACTATTCCGACAACGGAAGAACGCAAAGAGACGGTCGTCATGATGGAGGGGAGGGAGAGGATGAGGACGATGTGGCAATGCTTCAGTTTGAAGAGGCAACCGTTAACGATGGAGGTTAATCTCTGCTTAATTTATAAGTTCTTGCAGAAATATTGGCTGGTTCGTTAATCAATTGTATCAGCATTTGCCGTAGTATTCTGTTTTTATTTATTTATTTGTTATATGTAAGTCTTCATTTTGGTCAGATTATTTTTCTCAGTGGACGGATATTATGTATAATTCCAATGTACCAATATTTAGGATATGGACCTGATTGAGGTTCAGGCTTGTTGAGCCATTGTTCATTAGACATGGGTACAATAGAAGTTACTCATTGTTATTATTATAAGGCAAATGGCCAAGTTTTGCATAAGTCGAAAGTATAAATATTGGACTGCTAGGCATGATAAATACTATTCACTGGAATTGTTACATACTGGCAGCACAGTCTGGCACCTTAAGACGACTTGTTCAATACATATCTAAAGGACTCATCATGTCACCATTGCTGCAAGGTACTAGAAACTGAAACAGCTGTGTGTGTGTGTGTGTGTGTGTGTGTGTGTGTGTGTGTGTGTGTGTGTGTGTGTGTGTGTGTGTGTGTGTGTGTGTGTGTGTGTGTGTGTGTACGTGCATGTGTTTACATATGTATGTGTGTACTGCACGTGTGTACATAAATACATGGTATGTACACATGTTGTTGTCTTACAGTGCTCTGTCTCGACGGAGCGACGTCTGACGATGATCCGCTGCTGCAACTGGAAGAAGAGATTCGGTTGGGATCGAGGATGATGGAGGAAGTGGATAGAAAGGAGGGATGCAATCTTAACGAATGGTTCCAAGGAGTTCTCTATTACTACGTCGCTCTTCCCGTCATCAAGGCTCGCGTGGCCATCGCTGGTAAGCTCTACCGTCACGAAGTTAATGGATTGTTCGTCAGAATTAGTTTTTTTGATGACACTAATTTTCATTAGTATGCTGGAATTGACAGGTTGTTGTTGAAACATTGTCAAAAGTTGCACTGCAGATGAAGTGAATATTATTCTTCATTTAGCCTTGGATGAAAGTTACTAGCACTATATAGTTGTATAGTTGTGCGAAATTCTTTGGAAGTTATAATTTTAAGCTAAGCATTTGATGTTCTTTGTACATGTATTTATCTGTCTCATTCGTCATTCACAATCACATGTGCCTTTGCTTTCAGAGTGTGAAATGGTCTTATTACGTCCCCGTATCCCACATGCAATCCTGCGACACTATAACCTTTGCTCGAGTCGTGTTCATGAGTTTGAACTTCCACTAAAAAGAGAATAGGGATTTCACAATGAGCGTCCTATGTAAACAAACTTCTCTGTTAACAAACTTCTCTTTATAATAAGCCTTCCATTTTTGATTAACCTTCCAAACTTTCTTTCTTGCTGTCATTTATTGTGTTGTGTGTTTTAGGTGTGGTACATCATCCATGTGTTTTAATTTATAATAAAACGATATATCTGTGATGTGTGAATAAATGATTTGATATTTTCCAGTTATATTCTTTGGCGTGCTCATCATCAGCATAGGATGCTCTAGTCAGCTTCGTTATGCGAGTAAGCCGCTGAAACTCTTCCGACCGGACACCAATCTACAGATGCTGCTCGACCTGATGGCCAACTACAGCAACTCGGGTTTGTCATGTGATGACTGCTCCGGTTATAATAAGGTGAGATGCTGCTACTGCTGCTGCTGCTTCTGATACTCAAAATTTTGAGGATAATAATTTGATGCTGTTAATACGAGACAGCGATGTTGCAAGTGTCAATTTTGTAGTAGCTTGATTGTTGTGTTGTACTATTTGGTAAACAGTAGCAACCTATGGTGGCACAGCCACAGTTGCTAAATAGTGGATTACCTACTTACTGGTATGACTTTACTTGTTTAATTTACTTCGTTTGAACTGTATTTCAAAGTGATCTGTAGCTTTGCTTTTTCAATTATTGGTCAGCATCTTAGCAGAGAGAGTTAAGAAAGTTGTTCCATGAAACAGGATGAACAATAGGACTGCTTTGGTCAACTCGAGCTTTTGCCTTCATTGGTCCTGCACTTTGGTATCAGCTCTCCATTGACACGTTCTTTGTTATTAACTGGTACCCGGATCACATCTTTTCACCCTGTCTTAGTGCTTTCTTTTCTCTGGGTCTCTTAAAACTACTTTCTTTTCTATGGGTCTTTCACACTGTTAGCGCCTCCAATTGGTGTGCACTGTGAGAGGCACTTTATAAATTTATAGATACAGTTTAATAGTAAAAGCTAGTAGATGATGTACACAGAAAGCTTTGTTTTCTTGTCTTTTAGCCTCCGTCTGAATCTGCCACTTTTCCAACGGCACAACCTGACCTCTCCGACCGAATGACAACACGTTTTGACATTGCAAGTAGATCTCTTCCTCCTACTTCTGCTGCCTTCTCGATTATGGCCTCAACTCTTCCGAGTAGCACTTCTAGTACTGCAAAACTTCCAACAAGTCTTGGCCGCTCATCCTCCACACGCTCTTCGCCTGTTGTCCCTATCACGTCAACCACTGTTGCTTCGTTGTTATCATCATCGAGGACAACAGCAACAACAAAACTGCAACAACCAATAGTACCATCAGGTAACGTTGAACTCTTTGCAAGTTTCTAGCAGTTGAAAATCACGAAAATTGCTGAAAGCGTGAAAGCAAAATAACCAAGGTAGGAAATGGAAATTGTATGTTGTGCTGTCCAAGAGACGATTTTTTGATAATATTGTATCCTAATATGACCTACGACTTGAGCTTCCACAGTGTTGCATAAAGTTTTGCTTTGGTCGGTCCACTTTTCTGGAATAAGCTACCTTGAGACTAGCAGTCTCTGTAATGAACTTTTTGGTCATTCTTTACCCCTTTGCTGCAAGCATTTGAACACCATTCTCTCTGATTGTGGTTTTTTTGCTGTCAGGTCGGGAGTGCCTCTGAGTAATTTCTCTTGAAGTGAGGATATATAAATTTTTATTACAGTTACGATGACCTGGCATCCATATCGACATATTCCTCTAGACATTGGTGTGTTTTTATTTTTAAAGCAACTCCGCCAACCGTCTCTCATCGCAATTCAACGTTGAATCCGTGTGTTGGGAACCAGTGCGACAACATCCAGGATCATCCTCGACTCGAACCAGGCATCACAGTGTACGTCGTTTTTGGAATCAAAGGCATCAACGAGACTAGCGACGACTCCGGTCATGTCCTGCCTGAAAAGGTGAATAAGTTAAATAAAAGTCTTTGAAGTTTAAGGTAGAAATTACTGTGATAATAGTCATTGAAGGCAACAAATTATTAAAAAATGTTGTTTGGTCAACTTAACATTTTAAAATTCCAGCAAATTTCATCCTTGTGCACAATTAGATCAGAATGTTGCATATCTTGCCATGTCAATGGAGCAGTTCAGCAGAATCATTGAAAATGTGTAAAGGTATTCGGCCTTTTGTGCAACACATCAGTTTTGATGTCCCATTTGTTTGTTTTACTCTAACTCCAATACCGGTATGTGTACTTTTATTTGGTATCATGAATTTATAACCTAGAGAATGTAACATCATTTATAATGAACCTTTTGATTTGTGTGGTGTATCTGTGTTTAAGAAAATTGTGGTTTCTAAATAGTTGACTGATTTGTGGACATGACTTAAATTGAACTGAAATCACTTTATTTCATCATAAGTCAGTTGTATTTCATAAGGCAAAAACATTTGTGTTTTGTTTACAGGGTACAACAGTCTTTGATGATGAATTCTATGCCTATTACCAGTTTGCCACTCTCAATGTATCAGAGCTCTGTCGCATTTGCAAAGCCATCAGTGAAGCCAGCGACTTGGTCTTGCCAAACACTAGTCAGTGCTGGCCTGGCAATGCTGGTGCTGCGCTCGGTAAGCAGGTTGTCTACTACTGGTGTTGTAGAATACGGTTGCAATGTCATTTTATATCTGTTGCCAAGTTTATTAGCGATTATTATCCCAGTATACTCGTTCGTTTAATTCATTCATTCATTGAGCTAATTTGTATGGCGCCTCTTCAAGGGGACTACTCGAAGGTGCTCTCAACTCCTATTGTCAATAATTTTTACCAAGTAATGACAGTAAAGATAAACGTGAATCATTTTCAAGTGTTCCAGTGAAATTGGAAATGACTTTTTTGTAGAGTCTGTGCTTTCCAACGACGAAGAATGTCGTGATCTGCCGAAGGTTTACGTGGATGAGAAGGGAACATGGAAGCAGAGTCAGATACTAATGGGATACGACAGCATGGGAATACGTTGGATTTCGTTCTCATTCCGAGCGGTACGTTCATATTTCTAAAATGATTGCCTCGTGTTTTATCATCTATGGAAAGGAACTAAGCGGTAACCGTTAGTTTAAGTGAGGTAACGTTTGCGCTCACTCTGAGATGACACTGAGTCAACTCAACTTGACTGCTTATACTGTGAAAATGGGATGACTTGGCAATACACATCAATTCAAATGCTTTAATAAATGATTTCACGAGTTCATTCATTCTGAGAATTTATATAGCGCCTCTTCAAGATATCTACTCAGAGGCGCTCTCTGAGTTGGGATCTTTCTAATGTGTAAGTCATTTATTCAATTGTTTGAAATTTTGCTAATTTTAGACGACATACAAGGGTCAGTCATCGTTTGTTGCGCACGAAAAGTACAAACAGTGGGAGTTGCTTATCAAGAACTTGGTCGAGTCTTTGCCCGAAACTTCACCGTTACGTTCCATGTACCAGACGTCAGAGTTCTGGAAACAGGTTTGCCATCAATAGATTTAGGCTACTTTTGTGTAATGTATCATTCCAGATGGAGTTGAAATTAAAAGGCAGAAAGTGACACTTTGATTGCAGTCTGCGGTGATGTGATCAATTAGTTTGAATTCTCTATTAGTTTTAAAAGGAGTGATATTAACCTGCTTACACCCCACATATGCTGAAGGCTACTTACTTGCTTACTTATTTACTTACTTACTAAAGTTTCTATAAAGGCTGGTGGTATGTATTGACATATGAAAGTTGTCCAATGATGTGCATGGATTCCAAGGTCCATGTTATCCATAATTTGTTTAACTGGAACATAAGGGAACATAAAATAGCAAGGCCTTCATTGGTCATATTGAAGTCTTGTTTCTCTTGTATGTAGCGAACGTGTACGGTAATGCTTGCGCTCAAGAGCTGTACTCTTGTAATCCTTTTGCGAATGCATGTCTTTTCATGGCTTTATATCAGTCTCGGTATTGTAACTTCAATTTAAATTGATTATTTCTTTTTAGGTGATGATGGAAATTGTTGCTGTGAGCAGCGCCATCTATGGCTTGGTTCTGTCAATGTTGATCTGCATTTTGGCTGTTGGCGTTTTTACAGGCCATGGTCTATTACTGCTCATCACAATAATGACGATGATTGGTGAGTGTTAAATAAGATAAAACTCCTTTTAATTCTAATTTACTAGAGTTCAGCATCACAGAACACACTTTAGTATACATGAAAATGGGATGGGCATATTACTTAAAAAAAGTTATTGAATTGCAAATAATTACTTTAGTAGATGTTATTAAATTTCAGATTTCAAAATACGTGGGAAAATGTAATTGAATTTTGCAAATTCTAATTATGTAATTTCAGTTATGCGAATTGAATACATAATTTCGATTGCTATTCATGCCTGCATTCAGAAAATTATATGCTGAAAACTACATATTTACTATGGAAATCTTGATTTTCAAACTTCTGTCATTCACTTGTAATTACTGTCATTCATGGTCATTGTCTGCTGTTACTTTATAGGACTGGTGTTTTTCGTGTTGGCCGTTTTCTTCTGGGCTGGGTGGGAGTTGGGAGCTATTGAATCCATCTCGTTATCCATCCTTGTTGGATCATCAGTTGACTACTGTGTCCACATTGTTGAGGGGTACTTGTTGGCTGGCAAAAAGCAGCCTTCAATGGTAAGGATTCAAAGTTATTAATTTAAACTGTAATTACTAGTATTTAAATTTCTATCGTATATATTTCTCATATGATTATTATGAATAAAGTAGATTTCTGTCATAAATTTGCCAGTGGCTCATGATTGAACATAAATGAGCACAAAATGAATGAACATATTTTTTATGAGCCTATCATTCTGTATGATGAAACTGGATGGCTACACAAATGAAATACCATCAACTCATAAAAGAACTAGAACCACCGTTCAGTTTCTCCATCGACATTGACATTGATTGGCTGATCGAGCAGTGTAACTGAATCGCACAACGTTCTCACATAACCTAGCCTAACAGGGTGTGGCCATAACGTTCCCCCTATGTATTTTTGTTTTGAACAGTGGTTTATTCGTATGCATTTTGATTTTGAGCAGTGCTCAATTTTAATGGGTGCTTCTATCAGTCCTTTGCTGTGGAATAGTCTTCCTACTATTATTCGTACTCAGATCTTATCTGGAAGCACTGATGTTTCTGCGCATTTCCTTAAAACTTTTCTTTTTCCAAGGGGATCTTCGCACTGGGAGCGCCTCTGATTAGGTTGTTCTGTGAGAAGCACTTTATAAATACCAAAATAGTATAGTATAGTACTGTAGCAACACTGGTTATCATTTGATTAGATTTAGACAGTATGTACTTCTTTCAGCATCAGTAAACTTTTAGTTCTTACAACTTGCATTTTAAATTGTTTGTGCGTGCAGGATGACCCGTCCGTTCGGAAGTGGCGTACAAGTGTTGCCGTCAGCCACATCGGTACGTCCGTTGTGAGCAGTGCACTTACGACCATCATGGCCGCCATTCCTCTCTCGCAGGCAATACTCGTTCCTTTCTCCCGTTTTGGCCAGATCTTTGCCATCAACACAGCCGTGTCGATTTTTTATGCACTGACGGCGTGCGTTGCGTTTCTGAGTCTCATGGCTCCTCCAAGATTCACAAACAGCTTCAGGTCGGCAGGAATCATGGTCCTGGTTATGGCAGTTGGTACTGGAGTACTCTTCCTGGTACTTTTCATCGTATCCAAATGCGGCATAAGCATCCCTGCGCCAAACGGGGATGATTTGTTTCCGGTGTAAGCAAACTATGTCTCATGTTTTAATGTACTTTTTGATGTGACATTGACACATTCGTGACCCGTCTGACCAAAACCAGGCTTATGTTGCAACACGCGCTTTTAAGATGATGACCACAATGTGATTCAAAACTTAATTTTTCAAAAACAATTTGGATAAAAAAAATTCATGAATATGTTTTAAACACTTTAACAATTTGTCACAAAATTTGATTTTTAATGATATTTTAGATGATTCTGATCAATTGCCCATTGTTTAACTAATGCATTGACTGTTCCTGAAATTGCCACTTTCCCGCCATTAACAGCCATACTCGGCATGAAGAGCTCTAGCATAGCAAATGTAGCATGAGTAAAACTAACAGACCTCCTTGTAGCCTGCTGTCTGCTGTTTGTTTATTATCAGTTGCTAATTTAATTTAATTCTGAACATGGTTGCTAAAGAATTTTGCATTCCAAAGCTATAGAAAACTTTGAATGCATATTTCTCAAAATTTTAATTTGAAAAGTTGAACCATAATTTTACTCATAACTTTGGACAGGAATATGAAAGAACTATAAGATTTGTGTTATTTTAAGGAAAAGACTATATTCTTTAAAATGATATATGACACTCAGATTGTAAAAAAATCGACTTAAGTCTGGTTTTGGTCAGACGGGCATATATCAACTGTATTTAAAAAAATTGATCTGATACTGAAGAAAATCATCTATATTAACTTGACTATAATTAAAATCAAATTAGGCTATATTAACTTCACTATAATTAAAATCAAATTAGGCTTTGAACAGAATTTGAACAGTTCTTTGTATAAGTACATTATAGAGGTACTGCTTTTGTTGAACATGACAGTTGATAATGCTTTCTGATTCGGTTATTTGCCAAACAGTTGAAGAGATATCCATGCGACACTGTTGCCTATTTGTAAAGAAAATGTCTAGAGCAATTCTATCAAAAAATAACTCAACTCGGTGCATATTTTTATTTTTCGATGTGAAAGTCTAGTGGTTTGAAATCAAAATACTCTTGATGGGTTTGTTAAATTTTTACAAATTTGCCTATGAACGTGTTCTTCAAACACATCTCACAATTTATTCAGTGCACTTTTACGTGTGTTTGTATTTTTTATTAGACGTAGTTTTAGTATTTATGCGTTATTACTCTTGGAATTTTTTAACTTGAATCAATGTGTACATTGTACATGTATCTAGGACTGTGTTAGGACACTGGCTAATTAATAAACTTCATTCTTGGGTTAAAAGCAATTTAACATTTATAGGACTTTTAAGTTGTAGCACATGTTGTTGCCTCACATTATAGGGTATTAAGTGTAGGACATATTGTTGCCTAACATTATAGGACTTTTAAGTTGTAGCACATTATGTTACCTCTATGTTGTACTTTTTTATTTGGCATTTAGCACAGTGTGTTCTTCCTGCACCATAAATTTTATTTCCTCAAACAATCATGTATACTTCAAAGACAAGTATAACGTGTTTCAGTTGCACATAAATATGTGCATAAATATGTGAATAAATATTCAGACCATAGCTTAATAATTTGAGATTACACGTGTACTGAGATCAAAGGTTGAGTTTATACCAAATGGGGTAAATCTGGTTATATATTTCATTTTGGACAATATCTGTTGCCCATGCACCAAGTCTTTCAGAGCAATTTGCATACTACTTTGCTAGAATATTTTCATTGTGTCGCTGTATTGAAATATTCCAAAGTTGTATGCACATAACTTGTAAGTTTTGTGTACTTACAAAATGCTCTTGATCTGATACAGATTAGTGCAATTATAGTGTAAAGCTTATCCAGAAATGCCTTTCAAATGACAATTATGACAGATTTGTATTGTTTTTTTCCCTCAAACACCTAAAGTGAGCAAGTTTCTTGCTATTTTCCATATACTTGTCTTGTGCCACCAATATTTGGTGAATCAAATATACGGTACATGTATTCTTGATTTTTATACGTTTTTGTCTTGTTACTGTGCTGCCATATTTGGTGAATAAAAGGTGTTGCTGTGTGTTAGAATCTCTAGCTGTTTGCAAATTTAAAAGACTTTAAACTCAGACTACCAAGACCCAGATATCGGGCCTTTGAATGTCATGCCATGCGAACTGGCGCTATTATCAAGGATCCCATCTTATGAATATGTGGGAAAATGATAAAAGCTCCTTTGTTGCATATGATTTCATATAAAAAGCCCAGTGCATTTTGACATTATTTTAGGCCTACCCTGTCCCATCTGATCTTCCGCCCTCCAATTCCCAACTCAGATGACCCCCCCCCCCCCCCCCACATTAAGCCGTTCCACCCTGATCTTATGGTAACTCGACCAGGACCACCATGGACTACTCTTTCAAACAACCCTTTTGACTCGACACAGCACTCATGAATAAGCTGGTGCCCCGCACTTGGCTTTCGAGTGGCGCTTTAGAAATTTGGAGATTATGATTATTTTAAGTAGAGAACACCTAACAAATATTTTCTCTTGCCATACTAGAATGCTGGTGTACAAAGGCAGTTAACTTATAAGGAATTGTTCTGACAACTACAGATGAGCTTGTCAGTGCTTGATGATCGGCCAAGCCAAATTTGGATATGGATCTGGTAATGTGGCACTGAAAATTTGTGGTAGTTTGCCAAACAATGGCAGACATAGCTATTATTTAAATAAAAGCAATCATAAAATCTTTTAGGCTGCACATCCTACACTTTGCTGTATTGTATTTTTTTGCAGTTTTGTATATACAGTTTTGTAGCACTTTACAGTGCTGAAGTTCATTAGCTGATTATAAAATAGCTATATATTACTTACTTATTCACCTCTGTCGTAATCTCGCTGACTCTCTGTACAGATCGTGCCTTACGCTAGACTTTTACGTCAGTTTATTTTGCTCTACCAAGATATGTAATCCGCCAGAAAGGACCAATCACGGATCGCTATTTAAGTTCTATTTATAGACACGATCGGGATCAAAATATTACATTACTTCACATATCGGCAGTGATGCCACAGCTGGGTTTTTTTCACTAGATCTGGGTTTTTTTGCCTTCGTCTGGGTTTCTGGGTTTTTTTGGGCAAAGTCTGGGTTTATTTTGGCGAGCTGAACTTTGTACTTACAACACATGAATATTCTGTGAAATTCAATGCAAAATGATTGTGATACATAATTTTTCCACTAATTTTGATTTTAAACTCCACAATCAAAATCTCACGTTGTCAATTCACAAATATTTATAACCTGAAAATAGCTCTGCACTGAAATAAACCATTTTGACATCTCAAAATAGTTCAGGTCACACCTCTCTCCTTGTTAAGCTTATTGTCAGTATGACTGTATGGATGACCAGTGATGCCACAGCCGGGTTTTTTTCACTAGATCTGGTTTTTTTTGCCTTCGTCTGGGTTTCTGGGTTTTTTTGGGCAAAGTCTGGGTTTATTTTGGCGAGCTGAACTTTGTACTTACAACACATGAATATTCTGTGAAATTCAATGCAAAATGATTGTGATACATAATTTTTCCACTAATTTTGATTTTAAACTCCACAATCAAAATCTCACGTTGTCAATTCACAAATATTTATAACCTGAAAATAGCTCTGCACTGAAATAAACCATTTTGACATCTCAAAATAGTTCAGGTCACACCTCTCTCCTTGTTAAGCTTATTGTCAGTATGACTGTATGGATGACGAGTATCTGACAACTTTAACAATTTTTATATTTTTAAAGTTGTAATTACATTTTATTAGACTCTTTTGACGAACATTTTGTTAACCCTCATGAGAACAAGCGAAAAAACAACTTAATTTGAATAAAGGGGGTATAAAATAGGTCATATGAATAGTCTGGGTTTTTCTGGGTTTTTTTCGGAAGGAAATCTGGGTTTATTTCTGAAACCCCAGTGGCAACACTGCATATCGGGTTCAAAGGTCGTGCAAGCCAATAACGAAGATGGCCATGACTGAAACGCAGGAACGGAAAGAGGCGATGGAGGTGAATTATTTTTTCATTTTTACATTTATATTTTGCACGAACAATGCTTTTAGTTTAATAGTGGTACCAAAACAGACAGTTTAACCATACCGACTGAAATTATTATAGTAATCTGCAGTCCTGATTCGGTTTTCTATTAAATTAGTAAATATAGGCTACATTGCGCTTATGCGGCTTATCAATAATTGTCTAAAGTACAATTTTCTGCGCTGTTGAGGCTTCAGTTTTTGCAGTGTCTGCTGTTAAGAAATTTTTGCGTTTGTGTGGTTGCATGTCATGTCAGCTTTTGACATGCGCCGAGTATGATTATTTTCAGCATGCTGCGAAGTAAATAAAATTGGATTAAGTGATGCTCTGACTGAGGTCAAGACCCAAGAGTCGAGGCCAGGACTGGCAGGACCCAAGAGGCCAAAGCGCACCAGTGGCATAACAGTCAAATGTGACTATTTAAGTGCTTTTGGCTTTTCCTTAAGTGCACATGAGTATTACATGAGTATTAGATAGGCAACGTAAAGAGCAATAATGACAATAATAGTTAATTTAGTTAAAACTGCCTCTGTAGTTGTAATAAGGACAGTTTCAGTGAAGTGAAGTGTACTGAAGACTGATTGGCTGGGAAGGAGGAAGCCAGACAGTTTGAGATAAGGTAGAAGTTGCAGGGAGACCAGCTGTTCAAGAGCTTTAGAAAGAAGAGAGAGGTTAGAGATGGGATAGTAAACTAAGGCATAGGCTGGGATCTGAACTGGGTTGTTTGAACATTCAGACTATGCTTGTTTGCCCCTATTGTGTTATCTAAAATTACTATATTTGTTTATATGTGTTTGCTGTTTTCTGTCCACAGAACTTCGGAAAACAAGATGAGAATGGTGGCATACAACAAAAGACTTCAGCTTCTATACGAGAAGATATGGCAAGTCAGATTTTTAAACCATTTAATGATGTGCTGCATTTGATTTCCCAAACACTTGTATTATGTGTTTGCTCATCGTCAAAGGTTTAAGTGGCAATCAATGGTGTCCCAAACTCCCACGCCTTCCTGGATAGAAGTACAGTACAGTTTGCTGCGGCATGTCTGTCAGCGCTACTTGCAAATTGCTCTGAAATGTTGCATGACTGGCAATTTTAATTTGGATTTGACAAAATTTGACTTTGTGGTTTTCAACATGCTGTAACTATGCAGATTGTGAAGTACAATGGATGGATTTGTATGCTGACAACATAAATGAAGCACTTGTAAACAATTAAAGGAAACTTATTTTTGTAGTGGATGGAGATAAGGTTATTCAGGAATTGAAAATTGACAAATCAAAAATCTTATATTGAGCTATCGGAGAAAGGCTTTTTGATTGAACTACGACAATAAATTTTATTATAGTGGTGCAGTTCATGTTGAAGGGTGATTGGCATAATCTCCTTTTGTTTAATGGAATTGCTTGATGGTTTCAAGCATTTGCCCTCCTTGTTAGGTTACTACAACATTGTAGTATTTGCAGAACTTTTTGAACTACCGTATTCAGAAAATATGAATGGGTGTCATTTTTTAAAATTAGGCAGTGTTGCATACAGTATAAGTATAAAAAAGTAAAATAAAACGAAATGATTTGCTTTTGTTTGCTTGTCAGGTAAACACAGCAGTTGCATTTCTTCAAAATCCAAAAGTTCGTCAAAGTCCATTTGCGCAGAGAAAAGCATTTTTAGATCGTAAAGGTTTGTGTCTTTGCATCCATCCATTTAGTGTTACTATTGAGGCAATTAGTAGTGTACTTCGTGTGTTATCATTTTTTATATGCAACCTTATCTCAGCTATTGACCTAGAAAGCACTATTTGAATAATTTGAATATTGATTAGTTGACATAAATTGAGTGATTTGGAAATGCATTCAAAGTACAGGAAGCCATTTAGTATATAACTTCCTCGATATACTAGAGCGCTTTTGAGATTTCCTACACTCAAAGTGAAGTGTTTTGCAACATGTTTTTTACATTTTCAATTGGTCGTTAAGAGTAAGAAAGCTCCTGCAGGTGATCTGCCCTTCCAATAACTGGTTGGAGTCGATCTTAACGTTAATTTATTTGTACAGTGGGAAACTTGCTGATGTTGGGTGGGGTTTAAGATAATAGTAAACACTTTGGCATGAAGAGTGCATGGATGTGGGATCACTTCTTCTACCCTCCCAAAAAGTTCCACTCAACCTTCCATTCAGCAGTTAGCATTGGTAAACTAAGTAGTAGGACGTGATGAGTGCCTGGCGTGCCTGATGAAATTTGATTAAATTTGACTCCTGTAATAACTTGTGATCATCCGTTCATTACTGATTGTAATCATAATGCGTTTTGTCAGTTTTGAAATAAATGAAGATTATTATTAATAATAATTCCAGGGCTGACTGCTGATGAAATAGAGGCTGCTATTCAGAAGTCTGGTACAGCAGGTGATGAGAATGCCTTATCTGCAAAGCCTATCAACAACATTGTCTCTGTTAATCCTCAGCCACTTGCAGTTGTACCACAAGGTATTTTTCGGTTAAAGTTGTTGAAACAATGATGCGTTAACATACAGTTAAATTTGACTCGTGTAATAACTTGCGATTATCCATTCGTTACTGATTGGGATCATAATGTGTTGTGCCAGTTTGAAAAACGAACGTAGATCATCATTATTAATTTCTGTAATTGGATATCGAGAAGAAGTTAGAGGATTTAAACGGACCACTTGTTTCTAATTAACTAAATAAGTTTGTTGGGATATATTTCGTTTTAGCAGTTTATTTGCACGCTTTCTGTGGTAGTATCTCTCCAGACTCCTATGAAATCAACTGTTGCATTGCTTTTCATCAAATAAAATATTCATATGTCTCTTTCATGCGATAAAATATTCAAATTCTTGATATTATATCAAATTATTATATATTATAAAATGCACAGCTTATCGTTATATAATACGTATGTAAAACACTGTACACTGTGTCCCAATAAATCGGGCACCCTTTTTATAATGTGAATAAAACTGGTAAATCTTAATCGATTTTCAAAATTTCAAAACTGTTTTTATCCTGAGATAATTATCTACAAATTGGTAATTTATGAAAGGCTATCACTAAAAGGTTACGTCATAATGACGTCGTTAATTTACATATCGAAACCAAATGTAAAAAATCGTTAGAGAATGGCGTTCAGCCAAGAAGACAAAATTGTAATAAAATTCTTACGGAAAAATAAACATTACGGCTCAAAAATGTTTATTCGAAAATTTCCGGACAAGGGATGGACAGTGAGCGGTCTAAATAAGCTTCTAAGAAAAATTGATTTGACCGGTTCGTCGGAGCGTCGCGCTGGAAAAAGTTGTGTTCGGTACTTAACATTTGAATTCTCTGATGCAAATGACGTAATTGTGACGTCAATATTCATGCCAGAAACTTCATATTTGAAACAGTGTAAGATAATTATCTCAGGATAAACACAGTTTTGAAATTTTGAAAATCGATTAAGATTTACCTGTTTTATTCACATTATAAAAAGGGTGCCCGATTTATTGGGACACAGTGTACATACATTTGTAAGCACTTAGTGTGTAATTTTGCATTGTTGTAGTTTCTGTATGGGCAAAGATACGAGAAGCTATGAGTGTCGCTGTTTTTATCAGTGGAGCGTCGTACGGGATTTACCAAATCTATCAGGTAGAGATTTTGCTTGTATTCAATATTTTTACATTTGTTTAATGGTTGTTAACATGGACAATATAACATGACTACACAGTCATAGGCATAGGGGAAATTTCAGCAGTGGGGGCCAAGATTTTACTTCTGCCTGATAAAATAAATTCTGACTAAATGATTCGTGCACTTCTCGTGAGAAATAATAATTTACCCAGACCATAAAGTTGATGACCTTTTTTTAGTCATTGACTTGAAATCTTGTGAAAAGTACTATTTTCAGGTTTCTTTACTATTTTCCCGGGTCTACTTGCCCAAAAAATTAGACTTGCCTGAAATTTGTGGGGTATTTGCCCCCTCTGGACCGCCCCCGCCTCATACGTCTATGTACACAGTTTAAATTTAAGATGCGAAGAAATGTAATTGTCACATGCTATTAAAATTGTATTTTGAATGGAATTTTAAAAATTTGTTGTTCCTTGAATTGTATTGTCTTGCATCTGGAATGTTGCTAATGTATGATATGGCATTTTGCGTTGGTAGGTATACTTGGCTCCAAAGTTCTTTGGAAAGAGACTTCGTGAGGATAGTGAATTTGAGAAGATAGCGAACAGTGTTGATGAGTTGCGGAAGAGTATGACTGAAGTCGTTGCGAACATCGTTGAACTTCAGCGTCAATTGACCGCCAGCCACGAACAGATGGTGTCCGTTATCAAAACGAATATCTTCCAGAAGGTAGGTTTTAAGTTTTATCTAAGTTATCGGTCGTAGAAAAATGATATACGTAGTATTTTTTGAAGAAACAGCTTTTGCAGTGCTGTTGTTGATAATGTTCAGCTTTTGTCTGGTTCTACACCGTGAGTCAAAAAAAAGTAAGCCAAATTGTTTTTCGTATATCTCTAATGCCTGACAACATATCATGCTAAAATTTTCCAAATATTTAGAGAATTGGACCAAGAATATGATTCCAAAATTTCATGAGATAAAGTTGAACGGATAAAAAGATATGAATCTTTAAACTTCATATGCCGAAATTGACGTTTACAAGCATTTTTCTGTCAGATTCAGTAAAATGTAAGTCAAACTTTTTCTCATATCTCTAATGCCTGATGATCAATCATTCTAAAATTTTCCAGATATGTAGATAATTGAACTAGCAATATGACCCCAACAGTATGATTTGATTATTTAATTAAATAAGATGCTCAAAATGTCATCCTCCAGCTTGCACGCAAGCCTTGAGGCGCTGGCGCCATTAGGCAACAGCATCGTCGATTATCCTCTGGCCATCCCACACTTCCAACAAGCGTTGCTTCAGATCGTTTATATCATGGATTGTTGTCTGGTAGACTCGGTCTTTAATTATGCATGCTCCACACTTTATATTCCGTAAAATTTTACTCCAGGATCACTGAAGACCAAAATTGGGAACTATCAGGCATCAAAACTGCAGCGAACACCATAACAGATTTGCTGAAAAAGGAAATTCCCGGAGATGAAGTTTAAATATTCATATCTTTCTATCCGTTCAAATTTAATGCATGATGTTTTGGAATCCTATTCTAGGTTCAATTCTCTAAATATCTGGAAACTTTTAGTATGATTAATTATCAGGCATTGGAGATATAATAAAAACAGTTTAGCTTACTTTTTTTATTGAATCTGACAAAAAATTGCTTGTAAACGGCAATTTCGGCATATGAAGTTTAAAGATTCATATCTTTTTATACGTTCAACTTTATCCCATGAAATTTTGGAATCATATTCTTCGTCCAATTCTCTAAATATTTGGAAAATTTTAGCGTGATATGTTATCAGGCATTAGAGATATATGAAAAACAATTTGGCTTACTTTTTTTTGACTCACGGTGTATATTTTGCACACTCGAAAGAGCAGGCTGAAAATTTTGTCTATAGACTTCATTATTGATTTAAATATCGCATGGAATTTAATGCAGTTTTGCTGGATTCCGTGAAATGTCTCATAGGCAGGTGTAGCCTTATGTTCTGTGACTTGTAACCGAAGGATTGCAGACCTGTTTGAATTTAATTCAAGCTATTGACCTTGAACAAGTTGTTTATGATAAAGGCAATGCAAAACCGTTTCACCCATCCTATCCTTGGTGATATCAAAGCTAATGAACCTGCAGTCAGGCCGTGAAATCATCATCATCAGTGTTACGTTCGGGACTACTGCCATGTCAAGTCACAGTGACTATTGTAGCCATGCAGCTGAAGCTTATCAAATTTAGTTTTCTGGTAATTGTTGTTCTGTTGGAATTGTAGGGCAGTCCAGACTTGGGATTGATGAACATTTCTGAACTTAAAGATGAAATTAAGTCCGTGAAGAGTTTGCTGTTAAGCAGGTGGGTGGCTGAAAAAGTACCAGTATTTTATCTGACTTTAAAAGCACGACTGTTAGTGTTAATTTCTACAGGCCAGTGGCAAATTTATGGCTATTAGTGAGTCAGCACACATGTGTTTGAAATTGTACCAATGCTTATAAGAAAGGACTTCCAAAACTATCTTTAAGAAGAGCGGAACTGTAATAAATTTCTATGCTAGCACATTTCTACTATGTCTTAATTTTCGGAAGCAAATGCTGTATGGTTGGGTACAAGTTACAGTTTATTTTAGTTGTTTTGTTTAATATTAAAGCACTTATTATGAACAGAAGTTGGGTAAATCTGAGGTGCTGATGTATGTTTGCTAAAAAGACAGCAAGGGACAAAGTAAAATATTGAGTCTTGACTATGAATTTAGGCTATGTAGTGAGTTGGAAAGTTTGGTCTTTTGTGGTAGGAAATTTATTCTAAATGCATTTGTTGATCCAATGAACATGAGTTAGAAGGACGTGGGGGTTCACAGGATAAAATTTACCATGTTGTATTACATGTTACTTTTTATGACATTTTTTAGTCTTTACAGTATGTGATTCCTGTATTGCTGTAATTTTATAGCATAATTTTAAAACTGCCTAATAGGTTCCAATAGTTTGTTAAGAGTATTTAATAATGCTACAGTCATCATGGTAAATTACACTGTCACCTCAAGGCATAAATGGAGTGTTACTAAAAACTCTGCTTTCCATTTAGCCACAATGTTTCTTTTCCAGGAGTCAGTTTCCACCTACACCGTCAGTTGCACCGGTGATTCCTGCGTGGCAATTACAGCGAAGCGTAGAGGCGGCAAAGAAAACCGATAGTTTCGCGGTCGTACTGCCACACAGTTTGTCAGACCAGATACTTGCAAAGGACAACAGTGCGGAGGCAGACAGTGAAACTGTTAAAACAGCAGATAGTGACAAACTGGTGAGTACATATTTAAAGTTACTAATATTTTGAAGCTGTTGCTGTTAAATAGAGGTTGACCGCACGGTATTTTTAATATTAAATTCATTTATCATGTAAAATGTACTGAATAGATTACTCGATTACTTCCTTTCAGCATGAATGTAAGAGTTTATTTTTTAGGAATCTAAGGTCAATGACAGACTGGTGGAGAGAGTCGGGGGGAGAGCGTGGGACACAACGGGCATTGACCCATGTTGTCCTTTATGCCTCTTTTCCACGATTCTCTTCAATCAGACAAGGTGGTCTAGCTGCTCCAAGATGTTAATGGTATGGAGCTGACCTGCTGACCAGACCGGTTGAAGCTGGGCAGCATGACACGAGACAGTCTCAGACAGAGAGTGGCTTCGGACTCCTACGGACATTGAGCCCAATGATATTGATGATGAAGGTCAATGAATCCAGAAAATTATTTTCAGTATTTAACCATTTACAGTGACCTTGAAAATCTAAAATCACATAAAAGTCAGTTCACTTACATATTATAAAAATGATTAAATTGATTAGTGTTGTAAATAAGTCAACTTGGAATGCTGTAAGTTACAAATTATATGTATTGGCAGTACTTTGGAGTTCTTAATTTCCTGTTAGCTACTTGCTGTAAGGTGGAGAAATTTTTGAAATAACTTTCATTGCTAAATACGTTGAACTTTTAAATTCTTCTTTTGCAGGCAGAATTTGTTGAGTCAAGAACCGCATCAAATGGAGTCATAGAAGACAAAAGAGATTTAAGCGATGCCAGTAACAAAGAGTTTGCAAATAACGGAGATATTGTTCTGACAGATTCTGTATCAGATTCCAAGTCTGTTTCAGTTGCAGATGGTAGCACTGTCACTACTTCTGAAACAAGTAGCAGTGATGGACTGAGCAATGACGGTTAAGTATTGGGGCGAAGGACGAGCTAGGTGCCGACAATTTAAGCAGCTGGAGCCATTGCTGATCCTTAGTTTTGGCAACGTGTTGCAGAAATAATGGATTAAAAAAGTAATTGCATGATGATACGACAACGCCTATTAAGTATGCATGTTGGAAGAAAGTAATTTCCTTTAGAATGTTTAACATTCTGGTAACTGCCATTCTTGCAACGTGTAGACTTGCACAGAAATGGATAAACATTCCAGTTGATATGCTTTAAATGTGAACTATTCTGCTTATCTGGAATTTCTCTACATTTTCTTGAAGTCTTTTCCTCTTCATCCTCATAGCAATGAACATTGCATGATTTAGATTCATTAATCGAAAGCAATGCAGACATTTTATGTGCATCTGTAATATGCTGTAAGCATGCATCAAGTATATTCGTGAGTTACTTATGAGTTTCAATGACCGGTGTATTTAAGGTGACAAGTATGGGCGGAGTATATCCTAAGATGAGATGAAAATTAGTTGCTTGAAAGTGATGAACAGATTACTGAAACAAATAAATTGTATGAATGTAATGGTAACAGACTAAGCAATGACATTGCATTACTAGTGAAAAAATGCTGTCTAGAAAAAGGTCAGTCCAGCCTTTAATAGGGGTCCATATGACCCTTTTGGATTGAACCTTTTGACTTCTGCATTAGTCACTTAAGATTTATAGGTGTGTACTGACTGCTGTATGCTGGTTTGTGATTTTATGACATTCATGCTCAGTCAATAAACTACTCGTTTTGAGTAAATTTTAAGGAAGGTCAGTTAAGTTTTACCTACTATATGCATGAGCTTGCAATTTGTAACTACATCGAAAAGGTTGAATGTTGAATCTGTGTACATCATTCTGTTGGCTGTATGAACTACCGGTAAATAAGAAAATAAGAGTCAGTTTTTTTCAGATCCAGAACATTGCATCTTTATTTTTATATTGGTATATACAAATACTAATGTTACTATCAGTGATAATACAGTCTCAGACTCGTAATACGTTGACCTGAGAAACAATTACTGACCCTATACACATGCACAACCAATAAATGGTTGCCAACAACGGTGTTACTTGTTTAACCGTAGACATGAGAAAATCCCTTTACCTAACTAGCACTGTTCGTAATGTAATCCAATTATACAAGGACTTAAGTATTACAAACTCAATGTTTTGTGGCGCAGCAGCACCGATTTCTGTAATCCATTCTTGACCAGTTGCAAAGCTATTGTTATATCAACATTTTCTGTCTTGGACCTTGTTTCCCAGTCTCGGAACCTATTGTCTCCGTATCAAAGTTTACGGTCTTGCATACAAGTCCACCGGCAACACAAATCACATAATCAACCAAATGTAGAGTACTAAGGCCACGCAATCTGGTTACTCGACTACTTTTACTGCCACATACTGATTTTGCTTTATAAATTTTTAGAGTTGACCATGGTGGTTGCATGAACGACCCTTCGAGTTAGTTCTAAAGACTACAATTATTTAAGATAAACCTCGTGCAGCTACGGTACATTTGTTTATGGTGTTGGACTGTTTTAAACCGATGCAGTGTTCATTGCTATTGTGATTAATTGTACATTTATCTTAATTACATTTCAGTTATCCAGATTCTCTTCTGTCTTTGATCATTTCTCATTTGTGAGGTTAGATATATGAATAATAAACTAAAGCATGATATATTGAACTATCAGTGTTCGAGGTATGGCGTATCAAGAACAGAGTAGCCTGTAGCAACTCCTCCTTCATCTGTCCCAGTTTTCTTTGTCCGTAGCAGATAGCCGGTCTGTTTGTTTAGAAAAATCTCGTCTTTTGTTCTACAGACAAAACAAGGTTGAAAAGATGTACTTTTTCCAATTGGACTCTCGTGAAAACACAGAATGAACTTCATGATTATAACTATTGTATATGATGGCTCAAAAATGTTTAAAGTTTATCTAAGTTGGCTTTTTTGGTGCTTCAACAGTTGACAGCTCTGGAATGTCTTGTAGAAAAGTAAATTTATCAGTTTCATATTACCAAGTAACTTCTCTTATTTAGTGACACCTGTTAAAATCTTTAAAATAAGCTGCACAAAGTTTTCTGCAATATGCATTATACAATGCAGTTTAAAATAAGCTGCACAAAGTTTTCTGCCCGTGTCACGAGTGATGATCAATCACTTTCTCATTTCTCCCCATTATGTGCCCTCAATTAAACTCATGACCTTCTAGTTAGGACAGTTAACAATAAAAATGGAGAGAAAATTAAAAACAATGGGTGAACAATGACTGAACATTTTCTTCAACTTACCCAACCAGTGTTCCGTATATTCCTAGTTCGCTGACCATTTCGGTTAGTTGGATTTTTTGACCAAGCGTGACTGGATAGTTTGTCACAACCATGGGTTCAATTTTTCCCATTAGAATGTAGGAGGAACGTTCTTTGCTGTCTTTTATTTTTGTCAGCACTGTCTTTATTTCTTCACCATATGTGTTATTCCCTGTGTCAAAACAAATCAGAAAACTACAGAATTTCGCACATTTTGTTAATTTCATGCCTAGACTCATGTATATTTTAAACAAATTGACAAAAAGGTAAATACATGCTGAAAGAGAACAAAATAATCTTAAAGTACTATGACATGTGGGTTGTGGAATTTCTCTACAGTTTATTTAAGGGAAATAATATTGTGTTCATTATTTAAAGTTGAAATTGAACATGCAGTATGCACAGAATTACATCGTTCCTTTAGCAATCAATCAAATACACGATTATCAACCAGTATGCCTAGTCATTATTCCATGCATCTTGAACTGCATAGGAATAGTAACGCTTGCTACAGTGTTTTTGTCCAAAATCTCCACATACCGGTATCTAATGACATCACTATGTTACAGCCAAATGCTTACGGAGGGCAAACCAAGTCTAGATAGTCAACTAGTCATCCTTCTTAAACTTAAGCATATAAAAAAAAAAAATAGACAGAAGAAAAACCACGTTAACAGAATCAATGTTAGGCATTTTAAAATGTCACCAACCTCCTCCCTCTCTCTGAGGCTTCAATACGAATCGGCACGGGTCAGCAATAGCCATCGCTACATTTCTGTCGCCTTCTTCAGTCTACACAAACAGAATACACCATCACTTATTCTCTTCAAATCAATGTGGTATTCCAAACTAATTACGTCATTTCCACAATCTAATCAGCTGCAACTAATATAATTTTTGTGGAAAACCGTATGACATTCCAAGGGTGCAGAGGCATTGAATACAATGGGGGCTCATGACTGTTCTGCATCGTCGGCCAAAATATCAAATATCTCTGTGTTTGGTCCAACAACCTGGAATGGACTTCCCTTGACTATGAGACACCTCCCGAGTTGTTCTCAATTTCACAAACTGTTGAAGACTTTTCCCGCTTGATCTCGGCCGGGAGCGCCTCTGACTAGGTACCTTGAAGGGGTGCTATATAAATTTTGATTGATTGATTGAAAATATTCATACATGCATGACAATAGGACAATTATGGCACTGTAGCTATCTATTCAAGACAATGCACAAAAGCTGTTTACCATGTCCAGACTGTACTGTGCTGCAAATGTCGCTCGTATCCTCTTCGCTGCATCCTCATCCGTTATGAATCGTTCAACAACACCCGGCTGTGCCAGGACCTGCTGAACTTTCTTAGTGCCGGCCAAATGGTAGCCAGCGCTTGGACAGACGATTGCCTTCGATCGTTCCATCATCAGCCGACAGCGCCATGCGTCGTCGTCCTGAAAGTCTGCCGGAACGTAGCAGCATCGCTGGTAGACGACAGCTACCTCCAAACCATCTCTAAATATCAAGAAACAACGAATCATTTATTTACTGAGAAATTTGATATAGCGTTCCTTCAAGGTTCTACTCAGGAGCGCTCCCAGTCCAACCCCGGTCGAATAAGACAGTCCTGAGAAGAGAAAGAAATTAAGTAGAAGTAGAAAGGCCAATTTAGGTATTTGACGAAGGATAACATGGAGCTCATTCCAGGTCGCAGGGCCAGCCACAGAGAAAACAGTATACCAGTGTTTCTCAACGCAGCTGCCGCTGCACCCAAATGTGCCGGGAGCCTGGCAGAATAAAATTTTAAAAATGTGAAAACCTATTGACCATCACTCGTGACACAGGTCTATAAAGTTCTACTCTTTAACCCTTTGCACCCGGAGCTCCCGTAACGCTATGGACAAAGGGCTGGAAACTGGCCAGCCAGGTTCAAAGGGTTAAAACTAAAAGAAGAGTGGAAATGGTAGCAACGTTGTGATTGAACAAAATGAAAAAGAACTCAAAGAGAAATAAATGAAATACATTATTAATGAACCACTAACAAAGTAAATCAGATGACAGAAATGTTCACTTATATACAACAATCTGAACTGAATTTTACTCAATAGTTTTAAATAACCTCATTATTCCATACATATCAAGATGAAATGGCAACTACAAAAGTGTGGCCTTGCGCACATAAGAAATTTATTTAATAATAATAATAATAATCGAAAGAGCACATGCTGTCAAATGACGTGCAAGTTTGATTCATCCTGACACTGAGAACCATCCATAATGAAAGCACAGACATGAAGTACAAGACAAGTGCACACTTTGTTATAATACTCACCAGAAACTCATATAACACGAGAGAATTAATAAAATGTATACCATTTATTACACTCGGTCGGTAAACGGTTAATGAACTGGAGAAACTCACACGAGAAGTCGTCGATCAGGAGAGAGCTGTCCGTTCTGCTGCACGTCCTTGAGCGACCTTCGAATGACCTTGACATGAGAATCCTTCTCGTAAATCGAGTATTCCAACCATCGATGGTCGTACATATTGCGCTCAACAGGATAGACAAGAAACAGCACCACCGCACTACAACATAGTGCAACATAAAAAAGACACTTAGAATTTCACACAACTCAGTACTGATGACGATGAAGGAAAAGTTAAACTTAAAATGCAGCCAATGTCAGCCGCCTCGTCAAGCAACATGTCATATCATGATTGCATTATACTGGCATCCTCCTCTAAAGTATGATCCGTTTGTAGTTCAATGTTTCAAACTACATCATTTCAGAATTGATGCTATAATAATGCTTGCTATACAAAGGTTCTTTTATACTATAACTTTAAGCATTAAACTTAATACATTTATTGCAATGTATTAATTATTACATACTTATAACATTTTGCATGTCAAGAATCGATGTTTGAGTAAGGTAAGCCTGAGACAACAGATCAACAGACTTCTCCTGTTAGGAGGCAGCTCATGGATGCCTGTTCTTAGAAATACATCACCACTCAATAAATTAATGCTAAAATTGGAAATGCTGTGCATAGAACTTGGACATACATGTGCTACTATCTCTTGACCGTTAAGCCACACATGAGCAGTTTCCCTTTGGAACCTGCAGTGCCCTGCACGGCTAAGAAGGCCAACAGTCTGAATATGGCAAAACCATTGCATGAGTCTTACAACAGTAAACATGTTTACCACATACTTTTGGTTGCCGTAGTGCGTCCAGGCTGTGACAATTCCTTCGGCCAATCCATCAGCCGACGTGTTAACAGGAATCTAAATACAACCAGAACACACATTTTTTAAAATTAAATTTTGTTTCAAAGTTGTAATCAGTTTGAGCAATTAGCAAATAAAAAAGTAATGTTGCAACAGAACAATGTAAAAAGATTTTGGTTTTAAAATGACTTAGCTCTACAAGTCATCAATTTTATAGCATCCATAAATAGTGACGCTGAAACAGTGCAATAGTGTTGTTCTGTCTCACAGACTAATAACACTGATTTCAATACTTACATGGCAAATTTTATCATGAAGACCTTGCTGTCCAAGAATGTACCTGAAAATAAATGATAATCTTGAGCATTTAAAGTCTAATTATAAATACTTGACTTTACTACAACTGATACTAAATCCTCCATACCAAGACATGCCATACAATAATCAAGAATTTTTTGGGTTAATCACATATGATTCAGAATCCATAGGACCCAATACGATAAGCATCCCTAATGTTCTACGTTTATCTCTCATAATTGGTAATCATGTATATTTAGCACTGTCGAGTTTTGCCATGGGGACCTCTGTGATTACGTAGTAGCTGTGCAGACATTTTATACTGAATACATAACACGCCACATCAAACAATGATCTCCATGACCAAATATATTTTACGGGAACCAATAAACGACGCAATAAAGCTACACACCTGACACTATATGTTTGCAGGAAATAGCAAGGAATTCAGTGGGTTAATTTGTATTTAATAGGCTGAACATTTACAAGTATATACGTTAATGAATAATTTTTAAACTACTACAACTATTTCAGTGCACAATATCTGCCAAGGCAACAGCACAAAAAAATTAGATATTCAGTCAAGACATAAAAACTACGTCTGTGGCAATTTTCAGCTGTTAACAATATATATATAAATCTGAATTACAATGCTAGATGAATTACAGAAACTTACAACTGTAGGAATAAAAATCACAAAACTCGGAGTCTCTTCTCACCTGTGATAAGAATTTAGTTGCTGGCTCAAACCAGCAAAACTTGCAGCCATCGTGTTGAATTCAACCTGTCGCAAAGCAACGTTCGGAGACTCGACACGAGTAGGAAACTTCGTACAAGTACTGCCGCCTGCAGGCCCAGAAGGTCGATAGTCAATCATGTAGTCAGACCGATTCATGGCCAGTGAAATGGGCTACAAGAGATAAAACTGTACATGGGCAATTCCATGAGAACAGGGACACATACCTCAAAAAATAACGTTCAGCATAGGCATTGGTTGTCTTCATATTTTAATTGTATGATGATTGCAGTTCACCTGTGAAAGGTTTTTAGGTATGAACTGTCCAGGGATAAAGCGTCCGGGGATGAAACACCCTAGAATCTGAACTTCGTCAAAGTGGACGAATCACATATCGTACCCTGCCATGTTTTGACCCTCTGATGTAGTGACTAGCCAACGTACGCTACCCTCAGAGATTGACTAACGCTAGTTGTCACTTAGATGATTAAGAGGTCGTCCTGAATAATGATTTATCCGCTAGTTGGCAACTAGTCAGATTTAACCAGTGACTAAGACTTACGATACCATTGTGAATATGGTCCCAGGTCGTCATCTCAGAAATATCCAAGGACTGAATTAAATAGTATATTAATGTAATATATCACAAAAATATTATAAAGCAGGGAACTAACCTGTTGCACACCCTCAGATTGGACGGCCTCATATATGTCCCAGATGTGTTTCGTAAAGTCATCAACTTCAATAACACTGCAAAGTTAACACAAAGTTTAAGAAAATCGGTTAGATGAAATTGTTGAACTAAAAGCTCTGTTTACAATTGCTCAACATAAAGTAAAGGTACCGCAAGGTCGTGTTACCAGCCCCCCTAGAGAAATGGTTCTATATCTGAAACCAGTGATGGAATCAGATTAATTAAACTGCATATGCTAAGGCAGGGGTGTCAAAGAGCTGGCCCGCGGGCCATTTCTGGCCCGCCGACGATTTTTTTCTGGCCCGCGGCGCGAAGCCTTCCCTAAAGATTAAAAAATTATTTAAAATGTTGTCAAAATTTAATAAGAAGCGAAAAGTGGACATTGAATCAAGATCTTTTCGCAATATTTGGACTTTCTGGAAATTGACTGACCAAGCCCGGAGCTCCCTCTCAGATCACTACCCAATTTTGCTCAGGAGCTTCGACACCCTGGCCCGCCACTTGCTTGAAAATGTTTACACTGGCCCGCCACTTGTTAGAAGATGTTCAAACTGGCCCGCCCCTAAAAAAGGTTTGACACCCCTGTGCTAAGGAAACTCTTTGAGCAGTGAGCACTATATATGAAATTTCACTCTCAATTGCAATTGACTTATAAACCGATCAGAACATGGCCAATTAAGAAAAATTGTAGTTACAACCGAACATGCCAACAATAACTAAGTAAGTAATTATAGGACACAGCGCAGAAATGGTCATGCTAATAAACTTAACATCTACCAAGCAAAAATGTGCAATCACTGACCTTTTAAGGCAACCCGCAAGAAACTCCCTGTCATGCGCAACACGGTGCATCAGCAAATTAAAGTTGACCTGAACGTCTACTGCCTGCTGGAAGCAATGCTTAGGAACAGGACTCGGAAAGAGAGTGAACGGTGCATGCTGGACAACATCGGCCGACAAAGGACTCTCCTTGCTTCGTACGATCACCCCTGTAACAAGCAGTTTACGTGATTATTTTATTTTCAACAATACTTTTATTACAGATATATATCTCAATATATATGTATGTGCACCACTGCACCTGTTATAGCGCCCCTTCAAGATTTCCACTCAGAAGCATTCCCGACTACAACGCGGAGTCGCGGACACTGAATCACAGTTTCACGCCCGCCAAAGAGCTGAGCAACTGCGAGCGAAGGACTTGCCCAGGGTCCCTACGAGGTGGCTTGCGGTGGACTCGAACCTGCAATCCACCGGCTGCAAGGCAACGAACATAAACACTACACTACCGCACCCTAAGACGTACCTGATATACTATGCTATGCAATATAAAACTGTGAAATTATGTGGTTAACTGTTAAGAACAGGGCTCTGCCCAATTGGTTCAGGATTTTACATTTAGACAATCTGTCCTGTGTATTTTATAACCAAATCCAACTGTACCAAAAAGTGAGAGGCATTAAAATGTCCAATACCAAAGCATTAGGCCTTACCATGGCTTAAGGCAAAGTCTTTTGCAACTGACAGCAATTCCAGAAGTTGATTTTCTTTCAGCGGCTCTTTAATAACTCCGTCCATTTCATGAAACTACAAGCAAAACAAACACCTACATAAAAAGCCAACACATCACAAACCTTGACTTTACCATAAGTAGGCCTAGGCCCTAAGTAGCACAATCATAGTTTCTTCGTGTACTTCAGAGTAGACACTGAATGGGGTTCACAACCTGCTCACCAAGCGCATACCCAATGCAAACATGACACAGGTCTGAGATATCACACATTGCCTGTAATTGCTCACACTAAGTATTGCTTCACAAACTTGTTAACAGTCGTTACTACAAGCAATAATTCTCAAACATGTACCGGTGATGCATGCGCATTGGTATGTGCATGATGAATGCTAGTGATGACTTAACAAAAACAATTATCGTAATACGACAATGTCTAAAAATAACAAGTCATACGCCGTTCTGGCTCAGGAAAGAAGACGACTGACACAAATTCAATATAGCCGCACTGGTGTCAACACAAATCTCCGAAACTCGAATCCCCAAAATGCTGAAAATACACAAAAGCCCAATTCCTGAAAGCAGCTTAACAAAAATTGCCGAACCCCTGAAAATTGTACAGAGTTAAATTAAATACATGACATAATTGATGGCCCTGTTACTGTCGTTGATAACACAGTCTAGTGTCTAAAAACCATAAGGCTATGTGAAAATCGATTTCGGGAATCCGGTTGAAATTCGTTTCGTGAATTCGGGTTTCGGGCCGCACCTGCTTTGCCTTAGATCGTGGGTCAAACATAGTCTTCGAACTCACCCCTTCCATCATGCCGTGGAGTGGGGCCTCGACTTGCATCGCTCCACGGCCTTTGCGCGAGGTCAAAGTGCACCAAACCGCAGTTCATCATTGGGAACACAGTCTCCCTTTAAAAACGCCTACTGCAAGTCGAGGCCCCACTACACGGCACACAACATGCACATTGCACAGGTAGGCCTAGCTACACGATAAATAAATATCGGTCTTTCGACCTGTAAGACCCTTACCGTAAAAAAGCACGAACCGTACCTAAAATCTGGGTGATATTGATCCAAGGCAACAACACGATTTTTCAGACTTCAACTTTAGCAACCTTGCAATTTATAAAACTCTTAATCATCCCAACACAGCAAAAAACACCGACACACACCGTATGCAAATAATTGTGTGACAAAAACACACGCACGTCTACGATTGGCCAGCAGAGTCAGGGTGCGTTAACAGTGCTATTGGTTGAAATGAAGTGTTCTCTTTTTAATATAGTCGCAATCTAGATTCGCGTAACTAGGATCGAGAAAGATAGAAGGAGTCACAAGAAGAGATAGAATACGGAATGAGATTATTTACGAAAGATTAAACATCCGGAACGAAGTAGTGAGCAGAATACAGAACAGACGACTGCGCTACTTTGGGCACATGGTCAGGATGGAAAACAACCGGTATCCAAAGATAGCCTTCAATGGGGAGGTACAGGGAAGGAGAAAAAGAGGAAGACCGAAGAAACGATGGAGGGACGTGATTAAGGAGGACTGTCAGGAGATGGGGCTGTCGATGCAGGAGGCTGTGCATCAGGCGGAAAACAGAGGAGGATGGAGAGCTTCCATAAATGAGCGGCTTCTGCGTGCTGGGGCATCGCCAAGGCCATAAGTCAAGTAAGTCAGGATCGAGATAAGGCTACTCCAGGAACGATTTTGAGTTTATTCCATTGAAATTAGCTTATCCTTGGAACAGACATGTAGGCCTACATGCATTGCGTCTCAGTACCATGCAGCATACAGTCAAACTATGCTGGGATTTCAATTTCTTTAGCCTTTCATTCGGAAATTAACTGCACTCTGACGCCTGGATGTGTAGGCCTAGTGGTCTTTGAGGCCTATTCTGGTAGCGCAGCGAAAGTTCTGAACAGTTACCAGTTACATGATACTTACATCCTTGCTGACCATAGTAGCATCACAGTATAGATAGTTATCTATACTGTGGTAGCATCAAATGATCAAAATTGAAACTCTCTTATATTCTACTTGCGTCAAGCTTACGTAGGCTTAGCCTATAAGAGCTTGTTTGGAGCATGAAAAAAACGTTACTTTTCTGAACATAGACCTAAGTCCCTAATAATTACTCCAAGATAAAATAATGGCAAAAGTTAAGGTACTTCAGAGTTACATTAATGACGTGTCTACATTAATTTATGTATTGTATAGCACTATATGGGAAACATTTAAATTTTAAAAAGTTGCAAAAGAGCTGGGTTCGACTGTTTTGGTCGGGCTACCGAGCGTTGCCTATTCACAGGCGCGATCCCACTACTGCCCGACACGGGGACTTTTGCCTGCTGCGTTTCCGCCCTCGGCCGGTTCATCCCTCGTTAGACAACCTGGTGACAACCCGGGCTCCCCCAGGGCCACCATATTGATGCCAAGCTTAGTGCGGACACCCGATCGACATAGAACCTCGACCGGCAGAACCCCCGACCTCAAGCCGTCCACCAATCCCGGCCTCCAAGTAGGCTAGCTGGATTACAGGAGTACGCCACGACTCCCAGCCGATAACGATGCGTTGAAACTTCTATATAAGAAAATGCATGCAAAGTTTTCATTTACATTCGCTACGCGGCAGTATTATCTTATCGGACAAACCCTTCTTTAATATTTAGGTAGCGTAGGGCTATAGGCCCTAGGCTACACAGGGCTACCACATGCGAAATTGTGAAGATATTATCATAAACTGTTTTCAGCATTGCTATCTGTCTACAATAAATATAGTTGTCGCGATAAAGTGCCTGCACAATTTTAATCAAGTGTCTAGAACCGTAAAACATCTAGGTGAATCTGAGAGCGACACGGTTGGACGCATTTGAAAATATTGCGCTAGAAAACGTTGCAACCTAAGTGATCGGCATCGTTGACGTTTGGCTTCATTGCGTCTGGCTCGAATGCTTTGTTTAATTTTTTGGTCAAATTAGTCCGTTGTTGAGTCTTCATTCTTCAACGATCGTAAAAATTATTTGCCGTTTCTAACGTTAGTTTGAGCAGTATTCATTTGAAGGTTTGTATGTCTGCAAAATTGCTATCGATTCGGGATGACGAATGTTTACACGTGACTTGCATATAAATTTAGGTCGTAGGCTAATCTGCGGTGACAGTAGACCCAAATTGTATCAAATTACGTAATGCAGTAGATGCGTTGAAATACTAAGTGTTAAGAAATAATGAAGAAGTTGGGGTTAATCTCTATAATGACTCGGTAGCAAGTAATTATCATGGCGACCAAAGATCCGCTCATAATAGAGCGCGGTCACGTGACGGCAAAAGTAGCCCAATATTTTCGGGGCCTACGGTGATGTATAAGCCAATGTTTTCGCGAAAGTAAGTAAGTAAAAATACCATGAAACGGTTATTTTAATAAATATTAATACGCTTAAATAAGCTTAACAACACAACAAAATCGATGGACCTGAACACATTGGCCGCCATCTACGAGATATCTCGCGGTAAGCGCGAGATCTCGCGGTAAAAAACCGCGAGATATCTCCGCGGTTTATTACCGCGAGATCTTGCGAGATATCTCCGCGGTTTATTACCGCGAGATCTCGCGAGATATCTCCGCGGTTTATTACTGCGAGATCTCGCGGAGATATCTCGCGTTTTTTTACCGCGAAATCTCGCGCTTACCGCGAGATATCTCGTAGATGGCGGCCAATGTGTTCAGGTCCATCGATTTTGTTGTGTTCTTAAGCTTATTTAAGTGGTATTAATATTTATTAAAATAACCGTTTCATGGTATTTTTACTTACTTACTTTCGCGAAAACATTGGCTTATACATCACCGTAGGCCGCGAAAATATTGGGCTACTTTTGCCGTCACGTGACCGCGCTCTATTATGAGCGGATCTTTGGTCGCCATGATGTTTACTTGCTACCGAGTCATTATAGAGATTAACCGAATTTGGCACTATAACATCCACTATGCTTATGATTATCTTATTCCGATGGTCATAGTTTCAGGTAAAATGCGATGGGGTGGTCTAGCTAGCTGTAGCCTAAAAGCGAAAATAATCCAGCAGCTGCTGCAGCAATAACGGCAGCCGTCAATCGTACATATATACATATAAATATACATACGATATATGTGTGTATATATATATATGTTGCGTTATTGTTGGGTCCTGGGCATGACGTTAAACTGCATCCATCCTCCGCCACAGGGATCCATCAACTTCCCTGTGCCGGTCCTAAGCCCGGATAAAGGAGGAAGGTTTGCCAGATGGGTGGCGATACTCTGGCAGTAGAAGACCAAGATGATTGAAATCCGCAAAAACCACGACACAAGTGACATAGCGTCCCAGTTGCTTCAAGTTGTCATGATGTGGAGCAGACATGCACAGGTTGGTCAGGACACAGTGGCGGCGCTACGGCAGGTCGCGGCAGGTCATTTGACCTGCCTATTTTGCTCACGACCTGCCTAATGACCTGCCAAAAAATCTTTGGAATTTTAATATCTTCTTTACATTTGCATGTAGGCCTACTTAAGAGTTTTAAATGAAAAATCTAATTTTTTCCTCGCCCACGAGATTACTAGTGTTGTAGTGTAATTAGCCTATTTGATCAAATTCACTTTTACGTCTTGACCTATCTATAGTATAGGTAGCCTACCGTACAATGTAGGTCATGTTTTAAACTCTAAAATCATGTTTTGCCGGATTGGAGCTGTTACGTTAGAGATTTGTAAAAAAGTCGGTCGCTTTTAATTCATCACATGCATCATTCATGAAGTTTGACGTCGTGGCACCTTTTGTGCGGCACTATGAAGCAGATAATTTTTATGAACTAACTAGATTCCTAGAAGTTGAAATGAGGCAAATGGATGGAATTAGGCCTCTACGGAAAGGAAAAGAGCCGACATGGTTTACTACCTACACCTCTGAGAGACTATGAAACGCATCCTTGATTTCTATAATTTCTGTAGGCCTACGTCGTATTATAGGCTAAAGATGCATTCTACGACATGCACAATTAATATAAAATGTTGCAGATAGGATGCACCTATTCTAGTCTCGTCATCGGAGGAAGAAAGAATCTTCAGCCGATTAAAACTAATTGAAACCCATCTTCGCTCAGCAATGGCTGAATATTGAACAACGCCTGTCGGATCTAGCTGTCGTTTCCAATCACAAGGACAAAGCGAAGTGATAGCCTATGAGCCTTAATTGATGCCGTTGTACTTAGACAAATTTATTTGTTTAAAATTAAATTCTCTCAAGATTAGTAAAGTTGCAGATGCATGAATGTGCTACAAATAAATAATTGGGCTATAATCGGTTAACGACAGTTTTCTTCGTTTTGTATACCTATTATGTTAAGTTGCTTAGGCCTAGGTTGATATTTCAAATTCAATCAAAAATTTCTTTGACGTGCCAAATAGGTCCCATGACCGTGCCGCGACCTGCCGAAATTGTAGAGCTGGCGCCGCCACTGTCAGGACAGACCGGTGGAGAGAGTCGGTGGAGAGGGCATTGGACACAAAACGGGCTTGTCCCACTGGTTGTCCTTCATGCCTCTTTCCTAACATTCTCTTCAAGCAGACAAGGCGGTCCAGCTGCTTCAAGATATAATGGTATGGAGTAGGCCTGCTAGCCTGTAGAAACTGGGAGATGACACGAGACAGACTCAGACAGAGAGTGGTGTCGGACACCTACGGGCGTTGCGCCTATGATGCATACAGACAGAAGACTTAATAGTAGTCAGTTAGACAAAATGTGTCACAAAAGCCACAATTGCAGATTATATTAAGCCGAGGTGAATTTAGAGTAGAGAACTTGCAGCGTAATATCGTAAAATATCGTAGTATCGTAAAATCGTAATATTGCATCTCAAGGATGAATGCGGTAGTTGACCAGGCATGTTAGTTTAATTAAAGTGTGCATCAAAGTACCTCTGTGCATGGGATGAAAGATCACACACAGTGATTGTGGTTTATTTAAGAGATTGGCATCTTGGGCTAAAATGATATATGCACAGGAAATTAAAGAATAGCATCCATTGAAATGAACAAACTTGAGGCAACATGTTTGCAATAGAAAAATGATTATTATATTTTACATTTTGTGCATCACCAAAGTGTGCATCAGACGAAATTTAGGCAAGACTTAACAGTTGAGCCAGTTGAGCAGTATGATAATCATAAAATTTGATATCAGGGGTGCCAAGATCAAGAATTAAATAGTAAGTATGTAGGCAAACCTGCTAATATTCATTTTTCAAAGTTAGACTAACATGTTAATCTATTATTTTATATATTCAAATTTTGACTGATACATTTTGCATGTGAAGTTTTCGTGTGATAAATATACAAACTGACTGTCATTTGGAACCCCAATTAATTAAGATCACAGCAGAATATGTTATGAAATGTTTAAAGAAACTTGCTTACTCACTTGTTAATTTTTATGATGCATTGAATGACAATAAAGTGCAAGATAAAGTCTGCAGGGTATTCTTTAAATGTAGTGTTTTTTTCTGGCTTATGAAATTTTTTATTCTTGAAATCTGTTGGAAAATTTGTTTTATTCTAGTAATTGATAACATTTCAAAGCAGTATTGACATGGATCAGTGCCTATAGGTCACACCACTATTTTTCCACTATATTTCTCACTTTAAAACTTCCCTATTTAGCGATTGTTGAACTGGGAACATTTCTGAGTAGCTTTCCCTGAAGGTGCGCCATATGAAAAGTCAATAATAATAATAATAATATTTGTGTGTGTTGCAGTCATGGTTACAATGAATCTGATCGCCTATGTTACGTCAGCAGTCGTCGTACTACTGCTGTTGAGTGGATCACAGTCAGAGACGCCACCATCGTCCGACGACGATGATGATTCTCACGAGCATTCAACAGTGTCTACTACAACCCCGGTCTGGACGCCTAGCAGCCATCCTCCTTATTCCAATTCCTCTCATGCAGCTTCTGAAGAAAACTCTAAGGAAACTGAGGATGTTTCTAAGGGAGCTAATGATGATGACGATGGTGATGATGACATTTCACCTCAGCCTCAGCATGATGATGTTACGACGGATGATGGTCTTGATGATGATGATGATGATGATGATGAGTATCCAAATCCTCGGAAACATCCGCAGCAATGTCAGCTCGGTGATGATCCTGCGTGGCTGTGTAACAAGGATGATGTTCTTGACGATAAAACAGGTGTGTGATTTAAAGCAACAGAATTCATGTCATTTGAATTTCTCAGTGGAATTAATTTGGTTGGTGGAAATTGTAGGATTACAATGAGAATTACAGGTTGAACCATGCATGACTTCAGATTCTAGCCATCTGGAGTTAAGCTACAACAGAACCCGGAATTGATTTTTTTTGCTTTGGATGTTTCAATATTGATTGCATTAACCCTATATTGACCGAAGTTATAGAATCTCCCATTCAATTTACCGCACTTTTGCTCGGTAAAGGCTTAAATTCTTATTACTTATCCGGACCTTTCACTTTCAAGTGCCGAGTTTTAGTCGTCCTTTAAATTTTACGCTGATTATTTTTTGATAAGTTGGTCTTACCGTAGGTAGAATCCAAAAGACATTTTTATTGACCTAGGATTTTATAAGGACAATTTAAATAGCATAAGGGTTTAGTGCAGGCTTAATGGTCATTTCGTATGAATTCATTGAATGTCTGTGTGATATGTCTTCTTTCTGTTGTTAGCAAATGAAATAAATGACATGCTGGAGGATATGGTTGATGCAAAAGGAATCTGTCCTTGCCGAGATGTCTCATGCACGTACACCGGTTTTCCTATGGCGGTTGTTGTTTTAGATACCATCCCCGAATATCAGTAAGGCATTATACACTGTTTTATAAATTAATATATATGCATGTGTATGTGTGTTGTACATATATATAATGAGATTTAATGTTAATTATTAACTGCTAATATCATTATTCAAAAATCTGTTACATGCATGCGGCCACACTGAAATGTAAATCTGAGGTGCGTATGATCTACCGCCAGAGGAGGAGGATGCAGTTAGATGTATCCATCTGCTTGAACGTCAAGAAGAAATAGCGAGTTTTGGAATATGAGCGTACTGTCCAGCATTGCTGCATTACCCCTTGTGTTTTGACACCATCGGATACTGGCTTGACACACGTATGAGATGCATATACACTTCTCAAGTTTCTAGTGTTCAGCATTCAGGGAGCTTTTGTGGTAAAGCGATACTGTGCAGTCATGTATAATCATGCTACCGGGTTGTGTATGATTCAGCTCAGTTTTGTAATAATTATATGCATCCAGGTTGCACATGATGTACGTCGGTTGTGCGCTGACTTCAGATGTTATCTATTTAATGCGCAGGAGAGACATGGACAGTGGACACGTGATTGAGGAACTTAATGTGCAGCATTGTTAGTCTCGTCATTATCAGACTGCATCAGCTGCCTGAGTACAAGCAGCAGAGGCTAGAAGGTGCTGGTTTTTAATCCCAACAAAAAGTGGCAGTACAGTTCCATGGCAGGTGAACTTGATCTAGATGTGCTTGTCTCCACTCTCTACACCAGGTGGTAGCAGATGCAACTGATAGAAATTATGGTTTGTGTGTCCTTGCGATCCTGGCCAGCATACATGACACTGGATACGAGCTTAGCGGCTGTCACCCAAGGGTGAAACAGCTGTGAGTCTATATGCTTGGTAGCCCACTGCAAGAGCTTCATGATTTTAGCCAATGTCTGGATGGATATAGCACATGCTAATGTAGCCACAAACAATTGTCTGATAGTAAGGTACTATCACACCTTTTCAAGAACCCCTACCCTGACTCGTCTGAAGAGTGAAAACTCTGAGTCTTTCTCGGCCAAAACGACACCCACCCGCACTTCCTGTAATGGTGGTGTTCGGTCCTTGCAGCCGGAGGGTTGCAGGTTCGAATACACCTCAAACCTCTGTGTAGGGACCTTGAGCAAGTCCTTCACTTGCAATTGCTCGTGCGCTTCGGCGTGAAACTCCGATGCAGTGTTCGCGCTGTAGTCGTGAGCACCTCTGAGTAAAGAGCTTGAAGGGACGCTATAGAAATCGAGAAAATAAAATAAATAAATAAAGGTTGTGCTTATGGAAAACTGCCAGAATTTGTGCCAAGAGCCTGAGACTTTGAATGGCTGTTTTAGGAACATGTCTGACGAGCATAAGGAAGAGCATGTCCACGACTTGGCGCAGAGATTGCTCAACGATTGGGATTTCAACACTTGTAACGACGGTGCAGTGACGATTGTTGTGGCCAACGAGAGAATTGTAAGCGTGTGCTTTGTTATTTCACTGTTTCAGTAGTAGGAACATTGACATAAGTTTGTTTCATAAATATATGTATATGTCTCAAATGAATATATTATATATAGCACTATATATTCTATAGTTCACTGAGTGCAGCAATGTAGTAAGGGGACACCAGAAGAAGTTGAAGAAGTGCATAAGGCCTTTTAAAAAAATGTTGTGTTTCCGGTAACAGAGCTAAAAAAAATTGGGTAGGTAGGTCGGAAAATATTTTTATTTTGTAAAATATTTTTATGCAGTGACTATCCGAAAAAGTATACCCCACTAGTCTTTTTTGCACGCTGAAACATAGTACGTGTTCTAAGCAAGTATAAACTGCCTATTTCCCGACTGTCTGCGCCTAAAACTGCTCTAGAAACAGTCCTATTAATTTCATTTTGTTGACATCTCTTATGTTATGTGAATACAAATGTTAAAAAAATTTTTTTTAATAAAAATTTTTTACAAAAATATTTGGGTCGCGGCCGTAAAAATGGGTCGGTCGCGTTACCGGAAACACAACAATTTTTTTTACGCCTAAAGGAAATGCACTAGACGTTTTTTAGCTATCGTAAATCTTTTGGTAGAATAAACTAAACTATGCGACAAATCATTTTCATTTGTAGTGGGTAATTTTATGCCGGTGTTTGCAGTTTACGGTTATTGTAGACTACCAGACACTTTGTTGCTTCAGGTTGTGACGGTGATTGATCCGAAATCTGAATATCTAGTACCGGACTATTGTCAGGAGTTTGTGGAAAATGAAACGTCAGACTTATTTGAGGACGGTCACATTAAAGAGGGACTCACACAGTTAATTCAGCAGTACAGGTAAATGCAATGGAAAATAACATATAAAATAGTATGTTATCATGGTATGACGTGGACTAGGGAATGTAATCCCGGGATCCCGAAATTCGGGATCCCGGGAATTTCGGACATTTTATAATCCCGTAATCCCGGGATTGACAAGCATGGAATCCCGTTTTTCGGGATTTAAGAAAATCGAATTTTTCATTAAATTACTTGAGCATTTTGCAGTAATTCCTTGGTCAGTAGACGCCAAGATGACAGATAATCAGATGCCCTAGTGAAAGTAAGCTGGCGGCCAGCTGAAAACCAGAGGGGTGACTGGAGGTAGACGTTTCTCAGTGATCAGGCAGCGGATTTGGATTTGCTCCCTCCCATTACATGCTTGGTTCACGTATACAGACTACAGAGTCCTCCTCACACCAATGACCCTCACACCATTCAGTTGACTGACAGAACATAAACAGGTGTCAGATGCCAGCAGGGCTGGCCAACTAGGCCTAGGACGTCCAGCGCCTAACTCCGATTCACGCGATTCACGCGTGTTGATGACACCCTAGTGACCCCACCCCTATAATTGAGCTGACTTGTGATCTGGACAGCATATAAACGGGCTTTTGCTGCCATAATATTAGAGGACTGCGGTTAGGCTAGCCTGCAAGATCAGTCACTCACTGCTGAATCTTGGCTAGCCTGCCACCTGTTGGGTTCCTCGCCTTGTGGTTAGTCGGTGCATTGGTCACCTCGTATCGTCTGTCCTAATTCTGGGTCATCGTATGCAGAGTGATCGCAACTAAGCCCAGTTAAAGACCGGGGAATCTTAAATGAGCTCAACAACTCAAGGCAATCTAGGTCAAAGAAAAGACACGGGATAACAGGCCAGGATGAGAAGGAGAGGGGTCTAGCTTGGTTGTTTAGTTGGTATAGAAGCCACTGGTCGTAGGCCTATCACTATCAAGTTTCAAACAAACCCTGCTGCTGCCATGGACTACTGACTAAAGCCCTTGCCATGAGTCATAATTGCTCGCGGTTGAAGTACCAAAACAAAGAGTAATCTTTACTGTATTTGACCTACTACTATTCTAAGTCTAAGAAAATTTTTAATTGCCCTTTAAGCCAATCCCGGGATACCGGGATCCCGGGATTGACTTTTTTATAATCCCGGAATCCCGGGATTGAGGATATGCCCCGGGATTACATTCCCTAACGTGGACTCTCTGCAGAAAGATGTACCCCAACTCAAATGCAGTGCCATCTGCTAGACACTGAATGGTGTTTAGGTTTGATGTTTTGCGAGACTTGTTACATCTTCAAAACTATGTAGTCCAGGAATTGTGAACACTATTTCAGCTCTGAATGGGCAGCCATTGATGGTGCTCTGCATTTTTGCAGTCCTGAGCTTGATGATGGTGACTATTCTGCACACTATTTGCCTATTGATTATCTTTTAATGACTTTAAAGATTATTATTTAGGTTGTTGAATTTATGACTTCTATCAATCATTAGTCTATAGAGGTATAGTTAATGAGCAAAGAGAAAGTCATCACTGTTGAAGTTTGTCAGTACTTGCGACAGTAAACTTCCTAGATACATACGTTACATACATTCGTATAATTTTGGGTTTCTTCATAGAGCTTGATGTCTTTTAAATCTATAGTATACTTTCTGAGGCCATACTTTTATTCCTAAGAATAACAGTTTGTCGGGTTTTTTACACAGAAACAAAATAATTTGTATCAAGTAGTTAAATTGCTCATTCAGAAAGGGTGGATCCCCAAATCTTTCCAAGCCTAAGTCTTGATCTATCTAGTGAAGCTATAATGGATAACTGGATATCCATTTTAGGTGATTGTTCTCTTTTAAGAGGTGGATTTCATGGCAGGATTGAGGAACTGAGTCATAGGTGTTGTGCGATTGTGCAAAATTTAATCACTTTGTAAATATAAATATAAACGTAAAACTATGTTTTAACAATCTCGTGGCATATGATGTGATGTTTTTAGGTTAATTGTTGAGAAGAATCATTCGTGCAACAGTGACGCACATCTAAAGCGAAGCGTAATCATTCCGATCATCCTGATCATCGCTTTGATCATTGTTATTTTGATCGTTGCCCTCGTTGTCATCATCTACAGACGTCGTGGATCGAAAGACATAAGAACAACGGAGGCAAGCGTGCCTTTGAAAGACCAACAGCATGCGGAGAAGGCTTGAGAATCGTCCTTTTTCTCAAGTTGACCTGGATGGGTCCCACATCTTCACAGAGTTGTGTGATGAGTTACGGTTGTAATGCAGTTGCCTTCTCTATGCTGTTGTCATGCAACGGCTTTTGCGATGATCTTGCTTCTCAGCTTCAGTTTTCTGCAACGTTGTTCGGTGCTGTGGTTTTTGTATTAGAAGGTTTCGATGTTTGTAAGCAGCTTTATTTTTTTTAAGGACACCTTTTCTCAGGACAACGGGCTAGCGTATTTATTTTTATATTAACTTAAAAGTAGGATCTGGTTTGAATACTCGCATATTTAAGTATGAACTTAGTCTTCTGTTGTGCAGGTACATATCAGACTATTTAGGGCTTTAATGCTTCAGTGTGTCGCTTTTATATATCGTGTGTTTTTCTGCTTTTAAAGGGCTTTTAGTTCTCATCATTAACATAATTATTGTGTAAGCTTTCCGTGAGTCGCTCTGTTCGCAGACAATGACTTTGCATTTATGAACATGTTATTGTTGTGAGAGAAGAGAGCTTCTGCTTTTATTGTATTGTGTGTTGTTGTGGTGCTTTCTTACTTTGAGCATTCTTTTAACAAATTTGCATGGATGCCGTCCGTGGTCATGTATATTCACCGCTCTGATACTACCTTCAGCTGCATCATACCAGCTAACCAGCATGGTGTAAACTGTAAAATAGCGAGTGTTCTGACACAAAGAATGCAATCAACATGGTCAAGTGTACAGTACTGTTGACTTGTCTGCAATGTGGATTAGTGAAGGATTAGCATTTAGCACTAGTCAAATAAACATGATTTCATTATAATGCCTAAAATGTACTTAACAATTCAAGTGCAGTTTGACTGAAGAAGAGTGTCCAGAATGAAATTTCCAAGCATTTTAAGCACCACGTGCCAGCACACTGAGCACAGTCCAGTGGCCTTATGAAGATGCTATTATTGACTGTTGGTTGGTTTTCTAGCAAGTTAGGCTTGCTCAGTGGAATAGAGAAGAATAAGGAATCAGGTTTCTGGGGAGGGAGCACCCATTTTGGCGGACGGCAATTGCCGGACACCGGCGACACCCTTTATTACAATGTAGCATTTTATGGGGTGGATGGCGCATATATGCAATTAAACTCTGGATATCAGCTAGTTAAGAATATGGAGGTAGAATTAAGGAGCAGCAGTGCAGCACCTCAAGATTTTTGGAGGGAAAATTTCATTCCGTTGGAAACTCCCCCTGCCAGAGATGTCTAGATTAAACGCTGGATAGCAGCTAGTTACGAGGATGGAGGCAGTTGAAAATATGATCTTAAACTATGACTCCATATTTATATAGTAAATTGTAAGCTTCGGATATCTTCTATGACTAAACATGCTTATTAAAGGGCCAACCAACTTGGTTCAATTCTTAAATACGTATTATACTGTGTGTACATGTATAGCCTAAGGGAGAATTAGATCGCAAAACTGCAAAATGAACCCACAGACTGGCACAGAGATTCGTGGTAATTTGTTCAGATTAGTAGGATGCAAGCCATTTTTTTAGTCATCTGACTGAAATTTTTCGAAAATAGACCATTTTCCCCCACGAAAAAATCTGATGACCCTTTTTATGGCCGGATTGGCCCCTCTGGACCCGCCCCTGCCTCGGGCTACAAAGGTTTTTTGCGACAGTGGTTACCATCCCCTTGGATTTTTATTTTCGATTTGAGATACCATATCTTGTGATACAGCAATTGACTAAAATATATTAATGCATCTCGATTATGCACTTTTGAACATGGGAACTAGTTCATTACACACAAAGTGTACATGTTGCACAAAGAAATATAAGATACTGTGAGTTTCGTAAATGATTTATCAATACAAGAATATTTTACATGTAGGCCTAATGAAGCCTGATGTGCAACAATAGGCCTACACACTAGTAAAATGTCTCTTTGGCTACAATCAAAATCGAAAGGCATGTAGCCTATAGGCCTATATAGAAACAATCTACATGAAACACGAAATTATGTAATTGTTCCGGGCAGTAAAAGCACAGAATAAAGAAAGTGTAGAAAGCTATGCTTTCTTTATTCTGTGGTAAAAGTATGTCCGTGGTCCGTGCATTGCTTGCAAGTTAAGTACTACCGTTGTTCTGCAAAATTAATGCTTCCTGCAAACCGCTATGTTGGACACTTCACAGCACTGCTATAGGACTAGGCCTACTTTGTTAGCGTTTTGCTTAAACTATTTCCCATTCCAGATTACACACTTTTGCAGTTTGCTAACTACCCTACCATAAGCATGATCCAGAATTCCAGATGTAGGCCTAATTAATAAAAATGAACTAAACTACACTAAAAACTGCAAAAGAACTGGGTTCGACTGTTTTGGTCGGGCTACCGAGCGTTGCCTATTCACAGGCGCGATCCCACTACTGCCCGACACGGGGACTTTTGCCTGCTGCGTTTCCGCCCTCGGCCGGTTCATCCCTCGTTAGACAACCTGGTGACAACCCGGGCTCCCCCAGGGCCACCATATTGATGCCAAGCTTAGTGCGGACACCGGATCGACATAGAACCTCGACCGGCAGAACCCCCGACCTCAACCCGTCCACCAATCCCGGCCTCCAAGTAGCTGGATTACAGGAGTACGCCACGACTCCCAGCCGATAACGACGCGTTAAAACTTGTATATATATGAGAAAATGCATGCAAGTTTTCATTGCATTCGCTACGTGGCAGCATGAGTTTATATCATACTTTTTCTCACACTTTGGCCAAGTTTGGGAGCTCTGTTTTCTGCTCTTTTTGAGGGACTAACTAGCTAATAAATTTTCTTTTAGAGAGGACATTAATTTCCAGGATCCTTATAGTTTTGTTGTTATGTGAGCTTATTATAAGTTTTTAATTGACACCAGAACAGCTACGCAATAAAACTATTCATCATGCACAACATAGTCTTTGTTTAGCTAATCATGGAGAATTCTGGGTTATTTGGGATTTATATGTGGATCGACGTTTAAGATTTAGTAATGAATTAAATTATAAATGTTTATTTCGTGAAGATTGGGGTTTTATATTTTAATGACAGGCCTTTGTGTTTGATCTTCGTCTGCATTTCTGATTCATAATGGCTCGTCAGGCTGCAAGAGGACCTGATCCTAGAAAAGTGGTAGGCACGGAGGCAGTGGGGGCGTTTCGTTCATTATTGCCACATTTCGTATCTAACTAGATAATGTGATGTGATGCTAATCTTCGAAAATTCTCAGCGCCCACAATAGCCACGTGAGAGAGACCAGCTTATTTACCGGCACTATATCAAACCAATTCCACAATAGCCAGGGCGCTCTGTTTTCATTTTGTCAAAACGCACAGTGCATAATTACACAGTCATTTACACAGAACAAACGGCTAACATGCAAATCGGTCGGAGCATAGATATAAACTCGCATTCATTATCAAAATGACATTGATTGTTAACTGAAGTGATTTGCTGGGTATAAATTTATAGTTGAATTGTAGCATTACCTTCATGTAAGAGTGAAAACTGAATAGGGACTAACTGCCTTTCTAGGATATACATGTGCAAATGCAAAGCCTGTGCAAATGTCTGTGCAAATGACAAAAGGTTCACTGTTCTACAAAACTGTTGAGTTGTTTATTCCTTAAAAAAACGAATTCTATGTAGTCCTGAGAAGTTTGCTTTGCTTTGTTTGCTTCTTCAGAGTAGCGAGCTGTTTACTCTGACGTATGGAGCAATGGTTGCACAGCTGGTCAAAGATTATGAACAAGATGAGGAGGTCAACAAACAGCTGGATAAAATGCAAGTACCATGCCATGTTACTATAAGTGATTGAGTTAGCAATCAGCATAATGTGAGACAAGCCCCACCACAACAGCAATGCATGTTGATACCAGTAATTGTATTCAGAACTGATAGCATTGCTTTAACAATGATGATAATAATTATATTCATTTTATTGAGCTCTTGCTGATGTAGTGCAGCCAGTTACAATGAACAAAATGACTAAAGAAATTTTTTTATATTCAATCCAATCAGTGCACGTCAGGTACTCTATATGTCAAGTACTGGGGATAATGTATAGTATTTTGGAAATGTAATTTCTTTCGTCCTTCATTGGAAGTTCGAGGCTATGAGGACTGACTAATGTGCATACTATACGGCCTATTGATCAGGCTAACCAGGATGTAGGAGTCAAGTCGTAAATCAGCTCGCAGTGGTTGGCCTTCAATGTCTTCAATGTCAAGTTTTAGAGCAACTTCTACGAGTGCTTTTAACCCTTTCCCGCTTTATCAGGTCACCCGTGACCCGATTAACAGGATAGGTATCCAAACAATTTAGGCTGGAATGGGTTAATGTGATGTGATAGAACTAGTAACTTAAATTGGATTGCCAATACAGTGAACAGAACAATTTAACTCAAGATTACTCTTTTCTGTTTTTGACTTCTGACAATATATACACGATCACAAAGAGTTAAACTGTTTTTTCATATGTGTCACAGGGGTTACAATATTGGCGTTAAAATCATAGAAGACTTTCTGGCAAGGTCGGGCGTCGGCCGATGCAATGACCTTAGAGAAACTGCCGATGTCATTTCAAGGGTATGAAGTGCATTCATAAAATTAACTCCTGCATTCATTTCAATATAAGTCTTGTTTCTTTTCCTGATGATTTTACTAACTTTAGCAACGACTGGTGAAAGCCAATGAGATATCATGCAGTTTAACCCTTTAATGCTGAGATGGTAGTAAATGGTATGGGAAATCCTATACCCTCTGGCATTAAAGGGTTAAAACAAACTCAGCTCATGTAGAGTCTGCATTTGAATTAACATGAATTTGCATATATTTCAAATTTCAAATATATTTAAATCCATGTGATGGGCATTTTTATTCTTCAACGTCAATTTCCGCTGTGTTTAGCACATCTTCGTATGTAAGAGAGATTTCGGTGTATAAGGTAGAGTTGCAGTCGAGTTTATACATTGTCATGAGCGCTATTAATGGACTCTCATGCATTCCGTGTTGCTGCTCCCAATTCCACCCCCAGGGAAAGAACCGACTACCAATGTTTCTCCAGTGCTTGGCTCCTTTTCCTCCTTCATCCTTCAAGAGACGATGTCCTAGGACTTGCTGTTTCTAATTACCATTCAAATTTTCATTCATTCCGAAAATTTATATAGCGTTTCTTCAGGAGCTTCTCAGAGGCGCTAGATGTCAAGATTCTGATTGCTTGTTCTTTACGTGATGGTTAAATTATCACACCTTAAATTCGCATTTGGCACACGCTGAAATTGTCTTTTATAGTGGTAATAGCTGGTGACCTGGAGAAGCCAGCTCTCTCAGTGCATTACCATCATAATGCAATGCTTTTAAATCATAAACTTCCATGAGAATCTTGACAAGTTCTAGCATTTCTTCTTTTCTCAAGATAATTTCCTGAGAGATCGTGGGTACCCCGGGGCAAAAAGTAATAAAATGATAAAATTATGATAGCTAATTCTTTATGAACTGGTAAAGTGCGTCATGTTGGTTAACCATGAAAGTTTAACTGTGATTGTGACACAGCATGTGAAAAGCAATTGGCAACAACCTACACTGTTGTCTTTTTTATTGACATTGCTCTGTTTGTGTTAGGTTGCTTTCAAGATGTTCCTTGGAATAACGCCGGCTGTGACGAACTGGAGTCCATCGGGAGACGAGTTTTCTCTTCTGATCGAAAATAATCCTCTGACTGAGTTCGTTGAACTGCCAGACGGTCACAGTCAGCTCAATTACTCCAACATTCTCTGTGGTGCATTGCGAGGAGCTCTAGAAATGGCAAGCGGCACTTTCTTTTATATCTCAGGATTTTTAAAATTTTCCAGTAGATGGGTAGCAGAAGTAACTACTTTCCTATGGCTTCAAGCATGCCATAATTATGTCTTGATGGACTAAATTCTACAATTTTTAGTTACGAGAGTTTGGGGTGTATTTTTAGTTATAATTTATGAGGTTTTGGGTGTCTCCAACTCTGCCGCAATGAGGATGTATCTTGATTCTTGAAGGTGTGCTAAACACAGCAAAACTTTACGTTGAAGATTAAATGCCTCTCACTTACATTTCAATATATATGAAAGAGGGGCACCACGCTGTACAGCTCACTATGCACTGAAGTGATGCAGTAAGTGTTTTTGAATGAACAAGTTCACGGGTGTTACCAGTGCTATCCATTACAGGCTGTAGGTTCTTTCGCTCTGCCACGCAAGGTGACCTATGGCTCAAACTCCCACAGTGCTGCATAAAAGCTTCGCTATGGTCGGTCCATATTTCTGGAATAAGTTACATTGGTAGTAGTCTCAGTAATGAACTTCTTTGTCCAATTTCTGTAGCGTTTGAAAACCATTCTGTTTGATTGTGGTTTTGTGTCACGTTTGTTTGTATGCGCACTTGTTATAGCGCCCCTTGAAGCTCTTTCTACTCAGAGGCGCTCCCGAATGCAGAGCGGACACTGCATCTGAGTTTAACGCCGAAGCGCTGAGCAATTGTGAGTGAAGGACTTGCCCAAGGTCCTTACGCAGCGAGGTGGATTCGAACCTCGAACCTTGGTGGCGCCTCTGAGGAGTTTCTCTTGAAGTGGCGCTATATAAATTTACGATTACGATGGATGATGATTGGATCTGATTTGTTTTAGGTTCAGTTGGATGTGACTGTGTGGTTCGTGCAAGATCAACTGAAGGGCGACGGCGTCAGTGAAATCCGACTCAAATTCAACAAGCGACTCGAGGATGCCGTCCCTGCTGGAGAAGACTGAGAGAGGAAAGGGTGATAAATGGACGGGAGGGAATGAATGGAAGGGAGGGAGGGAGGGAATGTGCAGCTCATGCCTGCAATATGACGGGGAAAATTAGGGATTTGCAAAAGGCAAACGTTTCATGGAACGTGCATGTTGTTGACGAGGCAAAGAATAATTATGTTTGTATAGGATGCAGTGTTTCTTTCTCTAGGGAGCAGACGTGTTTCATGGTGTGTTGTTTGATAACCAATGGAACTGGGAAGTGAGCGTGGTGCTGTGCAAATGATGTGTGGCGGCTTAGTTGCCTGGAGAAAATAGGAGCCGTTTTGTCTTTGTGAAAATGTATTGTATCTAGGATACCAGTTCATTAAATCTTGTTTATGGTGTGTAAATTGAGGTTGTGTTTGGTTTGAGTGTGGATTCCGGTGTTTGGGTTGGAGTTTGTGACCACTGACCAGTGCAGTTTGTAGTTTAGTGTAGTGAAGATATGCCGATCAAAGCAGCGATTTAAGATAAGTGAACAGCTTTGAATGATCCTGTTTAGTCCGTTATTTTTTGGTTTCGTTGTTGAATATGTGGATGAAACATATCCTCTCGCTATCCGATCAGCCGGCTCAGTGGACTGTTTTAAATCCATGCAAAGATCACACTTGTTCCGAAGTTGTTCGCTAGGGCTTATCCGGTGTAGCTGCTTTGTAAGTCGCCCTTGTAACGGCATGGCTGTGTTACTACGCCATATTAATCGTCATTATTATTATTATTATGATGCTGTACGCAGATATTGCGTCACCAAATAAGAGACTAACTCTTTGAACCACCATTGTGATGTGATGACTTATGTCTTTGACTTTGCACTGATCTAAACTTGTCTAAGTGTTACCTAAACTCCCACCCGCAGATCTGAATTCCAGGCAGATAATGTCGGTTCTAACACCTAGCAGCCTACTAACATATGCGGTGAATAGACGCAAAGAGCAGTAGAAACATTGTAGAAAAATAATGGGGTTAGGGGTCAGACGATCTATGTGGAGTGGGGGCTGCAAAGAACACTTTCCTATGGGGGTCCTAAGAAAGACCAGGGGGCTGAACACCCACAACCCCATGGCAATTCTCACCCTGACACAAAGAGACAAATACAGAGAAAGGAAGCTGACCTTGTTTCCATTCCTTATAAAAAAGTCAAAGGACCTCGTGTGCATTATTCTGACGATTATTATCATCACAGCACCCATGTACTTATTAAAGTCGCCAGCTTCGATCTGGGTCGATCTGCAATGTTTCTCTTATTGACGTCGCTGCATATATATATATATATATATATATATACATATGTATCCATCACGTACTATAGATGTGGGACGTGGGTCAGAGGCTCTGATATAATAGGGAAGGCGTTTCCGTATTGTTAGTGGAGTCGGTAATCATCGATTGCGAGCGCTCTGTGGCCTGTGGGGTTCTGCGGGGGCCTTTGTCCGACCGTCAAAGCCAACGACGACCCATGGTGACTCACAGAGCCGGATTAAGCTCTCGGGGGGCCCGCCGCCATATTCTCCGGGGGCCCTTAATCCACCTTGACCTTCCGTCACCATGTTCCTCTCACATGTTAATGCATGTTTATAATTAACCACAATTTTTTTTATAGCTCGGACTTAATAAAAAAAACCAAGCTAGGCTTAGGCTAAGCGCAGTGACGTAACTAGCGTTGGGCTTGGGGGGGGCTTAAGCCCCCCCCCAAACGAAGCTGAAGCCCCCCCAAATGAAATCAAGCCGTTGTATGCTTACGGCTAATTTAAATAGACTACCGCATGAACGGCGTACATGCAGTTACGGACGACCGGCCATGACTGCCTAAAATGGCTCCATTTGAGGTCGACACAGCCAAAAATGCGCTGGTCGCTGGGGCGGAGCCCCAGACCCCGCTGGGAGAGCTTACGACGCTCCCCCAGACCCTCTAGTCGGGACGTGCTTCGTGCCTTCGGCACTCGCAACTTCACGACCAATTACAATACACCGAATACAGCGTCCTGGCACTTTTTCTTTACACTTTAAGCATTGGTCATACTTAAGGCTTAAGCCCCCCTAAACGAAAAATCCTAGTTACGTCCCTGGCTAAGCGATACCATTATAGGCATATAATTATAATAGACGTCGATGCAGTAGGTATTGTTCAGTCTAAACGGTTTAAATTCTACGAAATACCGATCGACTATGTTCAACATTTTTCTACTCTTTGGCAGTGTGCAAGCTGGTTAATAATGTCATTGAAAGAAACGGTGTAATTAATGGATCACTATCAACACTGAGAAGTTCCACTGCAGTTAAACGTTTTTCTTGTCATTGTTGTCCGCAGATTAGGCTATTCTTGAACAATGCCAGTTTGACGAAGGATCTAAGATCTTTCACCATTGCAGTTGGATACCATCAGCCTCATCAGGCACATGTAGCATACATACGTAGAACAATGGACACCTTGGGAATGTAGATTGAAGAGCTTCAGTGTTCTGCACCATGGCAAGAGAAACTGGTGATTTAGTCTACATGCAGTCTCTGCACTATGCAAACAGTGGCGGTGCTATACCATAGGTCACATGACGCGGCCTGCCTATTTTGCTCTTGACCTGCCTTGTGATCTGTCAAAAATTCTTTGGAATTTTGATTTTTTCCTTAGGCCTATATTAATTTCTTCGACTTGATGAATAACTCCCATGACCTTGGTGCGACTTCCTGAAATTGAATAGCTGGCGGCGCCACTGTTTGCGCAACATAACGAACTGAACCTTTTCAACAGAGAATAAATTCTGCAGCTTCTAAACCACCAAAATAAATAATCATTTTGGCCTATGTCTTTTCAAATTCGAGTAACATGTCAGCATCCAGCACATCGAAGTGCGTTAAAACTCTGAGCACACTCTGAACTTATTTGCATGCAGAATTTCAATAATTATAGGCCCATCTTAATGAAAGCACTAACGGTGACTAACCTACTGACGATTGCCCAAAGGTTTCAGCGCGAAATGTATCCCTCCCTTTAAATGCAACTTTATGCAATTTTATTTTCCCTCATCAATGCTTCTATTTAAAAGTAAAATCATGATTAGCCTATAGATGGCAGATAGCCTAAAATAATTATAGGAGCCATTGATTGCCTTCATAAAATCCAATCAGGAATTGACATGAATTTACACACTGCCCTTGTAGTGAAGTTGAATAAATGGGAATGTGGATAGCCTATTACAAATTCTTGTTGGTCACGGACAGGGGGCCCTCTGACGACGGGGGGCCCGCCGCCATGGCAGACATGGCATACTGGTTAATCCGGCCCTGGTTAAAAAGACATCAATGTTCATAATTATCTGTCGCTCATCACAGTTTCTTCAACACACACTCATCCTGATCGTATTCAATACAAAATTTAAACATTTATCAGATCTATCGATATCAAATTGTGGGACGCGGTGGTGTAGTGGGTATATTCGTCACTCGTGCAGCCGAAGGGTTGCAGGTTCAAATCCACATCAGGTCGCCGCCTAAGGACCTTGGGCAAGTCCTTCA